>CM035429.1:19788403-19988403 GCA_020310875.1 Ceratopteris richardii
ATATGTTAGAGTGGTGAGGATCTTGTCATTGGATTCTTAACACAATCTTCAATATTCACTTCCTTGAGATATTCTTCTTCCATCTTGAATTTAGATTACATAATGATAGAGTTTGTTTCAATCTCCTCAAAGTATCTGCATGCATCATGTATTTTCTCTAATATGATTACTATGAATAAATCACAAGCATCATATCCTTCTACATCACAACACTCTATCATAGTCTATTCGTTTATAAATATGTCAAAGTGGCTAATACTTGCATCCAATCGTGTGGTTCAAAATCCTCATCTAAGAATCTCATTGACTTATATGCAAGATCTTGAATGGATCTATATAGGCCATTTCATTCTCCATTATCTATTACTTTCCACCTCATTTCCTCCTTTTGAGTAGGTTGACAAGCCCCACAAAGAGAGAAATCATATTATAGAGATCCATATTGTAACCAACATACATACAACCAAGGAAGTCAAGAACCACCAAGGCTAGTGCTATTTCATCAACGTCCACCTCCTCAAAACATAGAACCAGTCATGTATGCATATGAAAATATTGAGATAATGATAGTGCCAATGGAGCCATCTATGGTAGATGCAAAGACAAGTTACTTAGATCAATACCTTGAGGCCAAAAATGAACATATGGAGGATAGCTATAGTGAAGGATGATGGTATTAGGAAGAGGTGTATTACCCTATGAACACAATTGAAAAGTCAAATTGTACAAATAAATTGAATGCACATGTATATTATATTGAGAAAGGAGCAATGATGTAACTATCATATGTCAATCGTTGCACTGAATTCTGCATCCTCCTAGATCTTCTTGGTCCTCGGTCACTTCTCCTTGTATCATCTGCATGTGCCTTTCTTACTCCTGGAGTCTTCACAAAGCGCAATCCAAGTTCCTCATCAAGACTCTTCTCTAAACCACTTGTATCTCCATCGATGTCTTCAAAACCTATAGATGTTTTACTACCAATAGAAAGCTTTTCTTTACCTCTTGGATGTATTTGATGAATTTGTTGGACTGAAATTTCCATGCAATCTTCCACTCCATGGATTTGAGTTGGAACTATCACTTGGTGATGCATCTGATCCACTCTAAACTTGAGTTTCTGCTCTCGGTTTTTTAGCATTTTCTTTTTCATTTGAGTCAAGATTAATTCCTTCTTTGGCATCTGCATAGAAGTTTGACATTTCATCAAACACCACATCTCTAGTTACCTTCACCTATCGTGTGAGTGGATTATAACATTTATATACTTTTTGCTCAAGGGGGTATCCAATGAATATGCATTTTTATGCTTTTGGATCAAGCTTCATCCTCAAATCATCTGGAACATCTACATATGCAATACAACGAAAAAACTTTCATATGTGATAAGTTTGGGTTTTTACCTGTGAAGTTCTCTTCTAATGTAACTTGATGTACTATAGCAATCAAAGTTCTATCCATGATGTATATAGCAATGTGCACAGCTTCTTCCCAACAACAATGAGGCATATTCTTCTCACTCATCAAGGCTCTTGTTGTTTCTACATATGTCTATTTTTGCATTTCGTAATGCCATTCTATTGTGGTGTACACCTACATGAAAATTGACATCGAATTCCGTGACTTTTTAGAACGTGTTGAACTCATTTGACATATATTCATTTCCTCCATCAGATCTTAATGTAATGTACTTCTTGGTCTACTTTTCCACCATAGCTTTAAAATTCAAGAAGTGAGTGAACACCTCACTCTTATCTTTCATGAAATATACCCATACTTTCTGTGTATGGTCAGCAATCAAAGTAACATAAAACCTGAAATTTCCCATTGATATGGTCTTTGTCAGACCCCAAACATCTATGTACTATTTTTGGCACATTCTCACTAACATGCTTGTAATTTAAGGTGAACATCCTACTCACTTTGTTTCCTTTGGCAATCAATCGTCCATCCTCTTTGTACTCTTCGATGTATAACCCATCATCATTGAACTTGACTTGTAATCCCTGGTCAACCATTTGTCCAATAGAAACCAGATTCTTTGTTATATTTGGAACATGCAGCACATTAGCAAGATGTTTTACCTTCCCCTCCTCCATAGACAATGTTATGTTTCCTATATGCTCGATAGGGTGTGATGTGGCATCACGTGTTTTAGCATATCCAAGAACTAACAATTTTTGCAAACTAATAAACCTGAATCAACATACCAGACATTACCATTCGATTTTGAAACATCATCAGACATCGTATTCATCATATGATGTTGAACGATGAACAAATTTGCATAATCATTTGCACTTGTGGATGCATAGTTGTTTTGCTTCCTTCTGTTATTTTGATTCTTCAACCCACAATCACATTCAAAGTGTCCAGGTTTACCACAATTCTAGCATCTTTTATGGTCATTACTTGAATCATTTCTTTGTAAATTTCTATGGCCTCTTTGGCTCCCCCTGCCTCAAAATTGCCCTCTACCTCCCGCATGATTCTGATGTTGACCTTGGTCTTGGTTACTATTTCCTCTTCCACTTTTGAAACCTCTACCTTTGCTTCTTACTCTGCTAGTGTAGAATACCTACTCAGAACTAGGTTTTCCTTGGGAGTTTGAGTCCTCACCAAGAATCTTTTCTTCAATAATCAACATGGACACCAGATCAACAAAATTTGGAATATTTTCCCTTGTTTGTATATAAGTTTTGAACTTGTTATATGCAACTCCTAAACCATGAAGGCACACTTCCACCTTATCATCATCATCTACATTCATGCCAATAGATGAAAGTGACTCACATATGCTTTTGATTTTCATGGTGTAGTCACTTACCGACATTCCCTTTTTCTCTAGTGTTTTAGTGCCTTTCTGTTGGTTTCATACAATGTGACCAAACTGTTCCAAGCCTTTTTCGGATTCTTGGCATCTTGTATGTGCCCAATCATGCTATCCTATATGCGAGCAGATAGCCAATACATTACCTTTTGTGCTCCTTGATTCCATTTTTCATATGCTCTTAATTGGTCCGCAATCCAATCCCTCTTTTGTAGCTGCGGAGCATTTTCGTCCTTTCCTTCGATGTACTTCCAGTAGCCTTTTCTCATCACAAAATTCCTCATTTTGAATCTCCAAGCATGGAAGTTGTTCTTGTCTAGCTCATCACTCATAAGCTAACTCATTCCATCTACGCTTGCCATTTCCGCGGCAATTCACAACACTGCAAAAACACTACAAGCAGTACTTCTGCTTGAACATCATTGCACTATGACGTGACAGCTTGATCTCAGAAAAACACAGTTTTCATGTATCAATAGTACATGGAATCACTTGAAATCTTAGATCTAGAATATATGAGTACTGCCAAACAGGACACAAGTTATAGTTTTGCAAAGTGACTTGGTTTTTTATGGGCCCCACATCTTATTCTTCTTCTATTACATAAAAGAAATATACAAGAATGACCTAAAACAACAATACAACAACTACACTATATAAAGAACACTACATAAGGAAAATCCTAATGTCCACAATTGAGTGAGCTAGCAAGAAACAAATGTGCCATAAGTCTCGGTAGATAAATCTAGTAAAGCTCAAATGAAGTATCCCTGACATGCACTAGCGTGACCACTATACATGTCAGAGAAATGAAAAAGTGGTACGTGTCATCCTAGATCATCACATGTTGAGCTTGATATCTCAACAATGGAATCATCCCAAACACTTCTAGAAGAAGCTAGCCTACTTATAGAATGATCCCAAAATGTTCTCATTCACAAACCATTGGTCATATAAATGATGGATAAAAAATTGTGGTTTCCCCAATAAAACCTAGAAAAAATAATGGACAATTGGAGGAGCCTATTAGGACTCAAGTGGTACTAGATTTCCTAGGTGAACCATAACCTTGGGAAATGGAATTGTAGTTGCATTGTTTAATGAAGATATAGAAATTATCTCTATAATCCCTAACGTGGAAGATGAACGTCTTGATATCTATGGAGTCGAGTAGAAGAGACTCAATGGGAAAACAATAGATGATGATTAGGGACCTCCTATGCAAGAAATCCAAGGTAATGGAGGAACCCAATTTATGCAATACCTTGTGAATTCAAAAATTCATGGATCGATGTATCTAACAATGGAAAGGCCTTACATGATTGTCCAAAATACATGGGAGAATGTGAGAATAAGTTAACCATAAAAAAGGAAAAATTGGTAAGATTTGCAAAGTCCAAAATAGAGCATAGTACACCTAGCATAGAACTTTTAAAGAATACCCAAGTGAATGTTACACTTATGTGTTCCTCGAGTAGCTTTGATGTGAATCTTTTCCCTATACATGGGCACTTTTTACTCTAGTGCTAGCTAGAGGTTTTTTCCCCATGTTACCACATACTTGATACTCTCATATGTGGTGCTACTTGGTACTTAGGGATATTATTCAGCTCTTACTTTAGTTCAGTTCATCATCAATAGAGAGAGCTATTCTTGCTACGTTTGTGCTCCTTGTGTGTGCTTGTGGTATGTCTCTTGCACTTCTACACACACCCAACAGTGGTATCAAAGCAGGTTTAGCTTCTTCTCAAGTTTCAGTTTTTTGCGTCACGACGCACGTGCACTTTTAGCAGTGCAAATCAACTTCGGAGCATAGAACTATGAATTTCAGTAGCCAAGAAACATTTCCTTTAGGTGCACTGGGATTTTAACCCCATTTTGAAGCAATTCATGCACTCAGAATCGCCATCAGAGTGACGGTTTGTGAGCTGAAATTGCAGCATTCATTTCAGATTTCATCGAAATGAAGATTTTGTCACATTCTTGTTCTTTAGTGAAATGGTGGGCAGCAATGACTTGTTTGGAGTGCTTCAAGCTGAAGATAAGCTTGATGGGACCAACTATCCGATGTGGTATTACATGATGAAGCATGTTCTTGTTGCTAAACAACTTTGGAACATAGTGGTAGATGTAGATCGAAGACCCCCAAGTGCTTCTACTTCACAGTCTACTGTCACAGATGGAGCTTCTTCTTCGAGTACAGTGGTTTCTCCTTCTCCACCTACACAGGAGCAGCTTACATGGGATGGAAAAGATGCTCAAGCTCATGCTTTGATTGCGCTTTTTGTGAAGCGTCATATAGTTCCACACATTCGGTCATGTTCTACATCGAGACAAGCATGGGACACTCTTGCTTCTTTGTATGCCGTGTGTAATGAAGCACGTGTTGCATACTTGAGGAAGCAACTTGATGATGTATGTATGGCTGAAAATGAGGCGGTGGATGTGTATGTGACACACATCAAGGACTTGAAAGATCAATTGACAAACATAGATGAGATCATTCCGGATGGATCACTCATTTCTACATTGTTGAAAGGATTACTGGAATCTTTTCAAAGCTTTGCTACTACACTCCGTTTGGTTGCAAAAGGAAATCCTAATATGTATGCATTTGATGAGGTTGTGTCTCTTCTTTTGCAAGAAGAGCAATCTAGAGTGAATAGGAGTGGTTTGATGGCCAAGTATGGGGACATATATATTACTCAAGCCAAAATTGCAAGGCTAAAACACCCATCGATAGCTTGATTATGAAGTAAATTCTAGTGGATAAGATACGATAATATTTTGAGGAGATGAAGGCAACACCTATCTACCTACTTTGTTTGAAGAACAACAACAAAATCCATTTTAGATATTGGAGAGGCATAGCAATAGCCACTAAATGCCAATTAGAAAAGCGGGAAAAAATCTTGCATTGCAAAAGGCAAAGAGACATATTGAATGATCCATCGAATTGTTAGAAGGCAGCACATGGGGATTCGAGTTTGATCACACGCTAGAAATTTTGTAATTTCATTCAAGCCAACAACTATGAGGTGATTCTATGTAGAAAATTCATGCATCAATTGATAGTGTTGCAAGATTGGGACATTAATGCTTTTTATGTGCAACACTTAGGAATCACAAGCAGTACTAATGGAAGCTCAAAGGGAAGAGTAGAAAAGCTCAGAAAGAAGAGCAACAAGCTAGATGCCCAGATCTCACAAAACTCGTAGCCGAAGATAGATCCATAGATGACCCAATATATATACCTCAGAGATTTTCTATTGAAGAATTTGAGTCACATGGTTGGATGCAAAAGTTGGCCACCATGAGCATATCTATTAATGAAGCCACAATGATTGAACATTGCAATCAAGATAGCTATTGAGTGGGGGATATGTGCATTTAAGGTAATGCCTCTTGAATTAAAAAATTCCCCTACCATTTTCTAAAGTTTAAGGTAAAGTTTAAGTTTTTCTAAAATGTTAGAAAAACTTTTTGTCAAATATCTAGAATATAAAGTTTCTTTAAACTCCAAAAAGTGTGTCTTAATGGTTAGGCAAGGGAAAATTTTGGGACATATCCTCTCCAAAATTGCCATTCTCCATATCGTAAAAAGATCAAAGCACTATTCAATTTGTGTAAACCAAAAAATGTAAAAGATGCAGTCTTTGATGGGGCATTGTGGATATACTATTCATATACTATTCATATGTATGCACTTATATCATATCGCCTCTATGCTTTAATTGCCAAATTTGAATGGACGAAAGGGTGCAACAAAGTTATGAAAGAGATGAAACACAAACTTGTCAATGCTTCTATATAAAAAGTGATTCATTGGAATAAGATCTTCCACGTTCATGCTGACATGTCTAATTAGACCATAGATTGGATCATGACCTAGAAATGAAGGGAAACTTGATTTTCCTATTGCTTATCCTAGTAGAAATCTAAGCAGTGCAAATCACAACAATATGAATGGAACAATAGGGCTTATGAATGATTTATGCAATCAACAAATCTAGACATTATTTACTTGAAAACAAATCCAATTTTTTTCTTCCATCACCAAGATCTTCTCTATGTATTCAATAAGCTCCACAATACAAGAAGATTATTTTGTTGGTTTCTCATATTGATAGAGTTGCAGTTATTGTAAAATCGTCTGATTCAAATGTGTAGATGGTCTCTCTAGATTAAAGAATGGAAAACCCTTAAAAGGAATCTCTTATGATTTGCCAAATTCCTATATGTTTAATCTAGAGGTAAATTCCAAATGAATCAAGCATGATGTAACTGTAATCACTAATGGTCTATTGCATCAAGATCTTTTTGATTGAGAAGAACCTGATTAGAGAATCCCAAGATCTTCAAATAATCATTGGAAGCATCTAATAATGTGATCATAGAGGGATTTTATTATGTTTCATAGATGATGATGAAATATGGGATCTAATCTCACAAGCCCATCTTTGTAGTTTGGGATGGAATTTTCCCAAGCAAAAAGTTTACAAAATTTATGACATTTAGGTATGTTTTGGCTACACATGGCCAAGGACGTTCATAAATATTGTTCTACACGTTAGCTTTGTATAGATAAACCCCCAAATAATAATTTAACTTTACATCATGTGATAGTAGCACCAGAGCGGAGTAAACCTACTCTAGATTACTTATAATAAGAATACAATCCAACAAGACACAAGTTGCTTGAAGAACAAGCATGAGATTATGCACTAATAGGGAATCAACTATAGAGAAAAGGAATGGATAATTTTTGGAACTTTCCATAGTGAGGGTAAATTTTTTCCTATTCTTGAAATGGCCCATGTTGGAGCTTCATGGGATATTTCTTCCTTGAAAGAAATGCCAAGAAGATCCTCTCTATTGTCCTACACTTTACATGGATGCTAGAAGCTTTATGGAATATTGTAAAATTTTCCAAGGGACAAAATATCCCTTCAGAAAAACCAAATGCCACTACAAAACGAAGATATCAACCCCCCTCCATAAAAGGCTCACATATTGAATATATTATAGTGGCAAATGGCTGCTAAACAAAATGGGTTGAAGTATCAGTAACAAAACAATGTGAGAAACAAGCTACTACCAAAGTTTTGTTTGAAGAACGTTTCACTAGGTATGGCCTTCCCATTGAAATTATTAGTGATAGGGGCATACACTTTATAGATGAGGTCATTGAATGCCTATTAGTGGATTTTTGAATAGTGGAAAAAAAGGCTCCTTATCACCCCTAGAAAAATAGCCAAACAAAGAGTACAAATAAGATTCTATCAAAGTCTTAACCAATCTAGTGAACATTAAGCACTTAAATTGGAACAAACAATTGCATCATGCTATTTTTGCCTATCGAGATGCTTAAAAAATAGTGTAGCAATAATACCATTTGATGAGTCATTTAGGGATCCACCTAGTTTCTCTACAAAAAAACCATATGCCATTCTCCAAGCAGCTTAGGAATTAGGTCAAACCTCCATGTGCATGAACCATATGTGAAAATGCACAACCTTATCTTTTGCATCACGTTGTGATCTTTGCATTTCCAATATTTGTATGTCATAGGACCACACTTCATGGTGATGTATAGCCATTGTTGTGATACCCATGCACAAAGGCACAAATCATGCTTCTAATAGATTATTAACTTTTCACCTAACCCAACTAATCTTCCCCTTAACAATTTTCTTCATATTTAGAATAGGATTGAGTGTAAAAAAGTTTGCGCTAAATTCATTAAATGCAAGCAAAAAAAGGACTTCATGGAAATTTTATCATCACAAAGACAAGAAAAATCACCAATTATAGTAGTAGAGGTAGCCTCGCTTCTAGCAAATAGTGTTACCTCCATCCCAACTTATCATGTTATAAACCACACTAGGGATCCAGTGCACAAGGAAACTTGAGACATCTATCATGGTACGCCTAGCAATAACATTTAAAGATGGTTTACCTTGCCTCAACATTCTAGGAAATTCATGAGGATCCAACAGTAACGCTGGGTTGAGCACATGTGTATACATAACTTTTGATCAAAGGCATTAGTTCAAGTGGACACAAGCAGGTACATAGAATTTGTACCCTCTTACAAATTAATACATAGAGTAAATGGGGTGTCTAAAGTAAAATTTGTCAGGGGAACACGAGCTCATAATGGTTGATGCAAAAGTAATTGTACATGTAATAGGGTTCATAGTTCCAAGCACACAAGAAAAGAGTGTTGAAGAAGAGAGATGAGATTGCATCACATTTGAAGACCAAAAGCAGAGAAATGCAAGCTAGTGAACATAATAAGGCAGAGTAGATGAAGGAGGGTAAATAAACAATGGAACATTCTATGAGAATGTAGGGTTACCTAGAAGTCAATAAATATCTATATCTAGAAGCTTTTATTCCAAAGGATTTGTCCAAATATCTATGAGGATTGAGGACTGTAAGTACTAGTGGAAGAGGAGTGAATTGTTGTGCTTGCAAGAAGCTACATAGGACATTGTAATCAAGATATTCAATTACTTTATAGTCCTAGTTGTTGATGCTAGGAGGTGTATAATGCCAAAGGACATGGAAACTCTAAGAAGTCCCTTATGGAAGTATGATAAACTAGTTCAGCCATCACACACTTTTGTGGATGCAAAGTTTCTAGAGATTTTTGTTATACCACCTACCACACCAGTGTAAGAAAGGTCACCACTGGAAGTTCTGCACAATTTGAACAGGAGAGCGAAACCAACAAGTATAGCAACAAAGGCTATTTCTAAGAATAATAGTCATACAAAAAGAGAAGAAATTTTGATCTAGCGTGAGGGGATAACATCAGTAGAAGGGATCTTAATAACAAGTTCCTCTCAAAATTCACAAGAGGCCTCTTTGTGATTACAACTTTTAGAATGGTTAGAGACAACTTGCACTCCCAATCAGGTGTTATCACAAGATCTATCTAGCAAACTTCAATCTTTCACTTCTCATGAGAGAATCAACAATGAAAATTAAAGTTTACAACAATGTTTTTGAATTCTCCAATCCTTGCTAAGTGAAATTTATCATGGTGCCATATATGAATAAGTCACACTGAAATATGGCCTTAATCAAAGTTGACAAATCATTTTTTTACTAGTTGAATTCATTTTGGGGGACACACTATGATATAGAAAAGTATGAATATTCTTCTCCACTTTTTTTTATGCTTTTGCATTGATCATAGGTTCATTTAGAATAATACTATCAAACCTAGGTTCATCTAGAATAATTCCTTTTATTTGCATAGGGAGATTGATGATGGTGATTGGTTTGATGTATGAAAATAAAGAACTCTTCAAATCAGAGTCCAAAAAGATCATGATCATCCCCTTGAATGATAATTATTCCTATGACTAGCATGTAATGATCTGGAATATATGATCATGACTTATTTATCTCATGTTTCACAACTATCTAAGGTAAACTTTTCACTCTTCTTTTATGCACTTCAATGTGCATATCAGCTATGAATACATGATTGCATGTTATACCACGTTAGAGTGCACTTGATTATGTTTTCTTTTTTTCATAGCTACACCAATAACACCACGGAGAAATATACAAAAAAATTATCAAAGAAATCGTTCAATCTTCACAAGGGCAACCAAAGGAGGAAAGTGACCATAGAGATGATGAAGATAGAAATCAATACCAAGAAACAGAGAAGGAACAAGACGAAGATGATGAAAGTAAAGATACTAGAAGGTAGGGCAAGGAAGACACACAACAGGGGATCCAACATAAGTAAGCTTTAATCGAGATGGGCGCAGAGCTGAGCGGCTATGGCGTGAACGGGTAACAGGTGACCTTCGACAGGTGACCTTCGAGCTCTGCGTGGAGAAGTTTTCGGACTAGACATGAGGACCTACGAGCTCTGCGGCTTTGGCGTGAACGGGTAACCGGGCATCCGTAGGAAAACTTCGGTTGCGATTGTCTCCCCGGGAGGCTGGTATCGCGATACCTCCACAGGAGGTGTCGCCGATACCTCCTCGGGTCGAGACTTGTATCGCGACACGTGTCCGGCGGGCGTTTCGATACCCGCGATACTTTCGGACGACGACCGGCGACACCGGCGACCGTTCGATCGCGCGCGGACGGGCGATCGCTGAAACCGGCGATCGCTGTAGCTGACGATACTAGCGGACGGGGATACCCGCGATACTTTCGGACGACGACCGGCGACACCTCGAGACAGACATCATCGGACGGGCGATCGCTGAAACCGGCGATCGCTGTAACTGACGATACCCGTTGCGGTCGGCGATCGGCGATACCCGCTGCGGTCGGTTCAGCGATACTTGCGGGCGATCGGCACACGACAGATTTCGAGGGCAGATTTCGAGGACTAATTTGGCGCATATAGAGTGCAATCATGTCTAATGCAGCTTAGGGCTTTCCCATCTGCTTCGACGATACCCCAACCTCCGGCGATTCCTCAACTCAATTTCATCGATACTTCAACTTCCGGCGGCGATACCTCATCTCCCGGCGATACCCCAATTCCCGGCGATACCTCAACCCCCCGATTCCTCCCGGCGGCGACATCGGCGATACCGACCTCGATTCCCGGGGCGCGCGGCTGCGTAGGCCACGTGGCTCCTTCCTTTAAGGGGGGGAGAGAGTAATTTATTGCGGCGCCCTGGTCCCCTTCTGGTCCCCTTCGAACTCTGAGCGCAATCGACGGCTGCGTCCGCCACGTGGCACCAAGGCTGCTCTTTCCTTTAAGGGGGGGGCGTCCTTTTCTAACGGCTCGGGAACAGCATTAAAAAGGCATTTATTGCGCTCTGGCCCCCTCGAATTCTGCCGCACGCAACCCTGCGCTATTTCCAAAAAAAGAGCCTTAGGGGGCCTTCTTTCGCTTTAGTTCAAAAAAGAGAAAAAAAAAAGAAAGAAGAAAAAAGAAAAAAAGAAGAGAAAAAAGAGAAAAAAAAAAGAAAAGAGAGAAGAAAAAAGAAAAAAGAAAAAAGAAAAAAAAAGAAAAAAAAGAAAGAAAAGAAAAAAAAAAGAAGAAAAAGAGAGAAGAAAAAAAAAAGAAGAAAAGAAGAAAATGAAAAAAGAAAATTGAAAAGGTCGAAAAGGGGAATTGGGCTTCCCTTCTTTGTGGGCCTCTTGGTTTTTGGGGTGTTTGGCTTCGGTGTCTTCCTGGTCTGTGGTTAGTTTCTCCCCCATGCTGGAGGGGCCTACCTTTGGGTTTTGAAAAGTAAAAGTGGTGCAGGTTCCTTTTGGCCATGGATGTGGCCTCCTCCTCTCTCGTGAAAAGCAATCGGGCCCCTCCCCCTGGGGAGACCGATTTCCTGGCCGCTCTGCTGGAGGGGGGGTCGTGTGCCGCCCCTGGGGCATCCGAAAGTGTTGAATCCCCCGTCGTGTCCCTCAGTAGACCCGCAGTTCTGTCTGCTCAGGAAGAGCTCAAGAAAGTTTGCCTCGTCGGCCAAGTATTTGGCCCTAGGCCCCCGCTCGAAATTGTGCGACAATGGCTTCGAAAAGAGTGGTTCCCTCGAGGTCTAATTGTCAGCAAATGTCAGTTCTTACCAGCAAACCACATGCTGCTAGTCTTTGAGAATGAAGATATGGCGTTCCAAGCCCTAAGCGTTGGCACCTGGCAGTTAGGTCGGGCGACCCTGTGCCTATTCAGATGGTCCCCGGACTTTACTCCTGACAAATCGAAATCACTTCGGTACCCTCTTTGGGTCGAGCTCCCTAACCTCCCATACTTCTTGTACAACTTTGTGTGGGACATTGTCTCTCCCATCGGCAAGCCGTTGGCTTCACGCGAAGACATTGGTGGTCTCATCTATGAAGGTGCAAGACACTCGTTCAATGCTAGGTGGCACCCACAAATCTGCGTCGAGGCCGACCTCAGTTCGCCGCTCCCATCAATGATCAAAGTGGACATGGGCGAAGGTGATGTTTGGGAGCAGGATATCACCTACAAAAACCTCCCCAACGCGTGCTTTCGTTGTGGTCAGCAAGGTCACAGGATTAAAGACTGCCCTCTCAGGCAAAAAAACAAGCGCTCGCAAGAAGCCTCCAAAACTGCTCATGTCAACAATGGCGATTTGACCCACCCGACCAAGGACGGGGATGACAAGGGCCTCCTCAAGCCACAAGCTGATGCGGATGGCTTTACTGAAGTTAGAAGAAGAAGGAAAAGAAGTCCGAGGGCCAACGGTGAGAGAAACAACCTGCCACTTACCCCCAACAGCAATTTGTATTGCAATCTTGGAAAGGAGATCAACGAGCTTGACTACCTAGGTGGGAATCCACTCGAGGTAGATACCTACGACAATGCCCTAGAGATCCCCGACAACAAAGAAACCCCCCAGGAGGGTTATACGACAAGCAAAGAAGATGGATTCACCACTAGTAATGAAGACAACATGGATAGTGAAAGCTCCATCATTGGATCCACGATCCCGGAAACGGTGCCGAGCACGGGGCCCAGTTCCCCCCAGCAAGGTGTATCCCGCAAAGGAAAACAGCCTATGGAACTACCCTGGAAAAGTCCCCACAAGAACCGATTCCTAAGTCGCGATCAGATCCCAGCGAAAAAGAAAGATGAAGCCAAGAGAAGAAAGGACAAAGCTCCCTCCCGCAAAGAGGG
This sequence comes from Ceratopteris richardii, assembly GCA_020310875.1. Taxonomy (NCBI): domain Eukaryota; kingdom Viridiplantae; phylum Streptophyta; class Polypodiopsida; order Polypodiales; family Pteridaceae; genus Ceratopteris; species Ceratopteris richardii. The sequence goes on from CM035429.1 coordinate 19,801,858, forward strand.
ATCAACACAAAAATGATCGTCATCTCGCTAAACGCTAGAGGGCTAACCGACCCCTCAAGAGCGACCATCATTGGTCAATGGCTTCGCGACATTAGTTTAAACCCAGACATTATATGTATTCAAGAGATTAAAATTGACGGAGAAGACCTACAGAAACGGCTCAGACAGGTCTCCTCGGCCCATGTGTGGATCCCTACGAAGCACCAGCGGGGGTCTGGAGGAACGGTTATCGGTGTTAAACAACTCTGGCTTGAAAAGTTTGAGAACTCCATTGAAGATGAAAGTCACCGTTGGATTGCGGTTTCCTTTGGTGCTCCTCTTTCTGTTACTATGGTTTCCTTGTACGCTCCTAACGGGGATTTGGAGAGACTTAACACTTGGGCTTCACTTGACTCGCTTCCCCACAACGTGCTTATTTGTGGAGACTTCAACATGGTGGAGGACCCTAGGGACAGATGGATGGGCAAGGGTAGGGTCATCGACAGTCGGGAGAAAGAGACGTGGGACACGACCAAACTCCACTTGGACTTGGTTGAATTCAAAGACTTGAATGGCTTTTCTTGGTCGAATCTCCAGACGGGCGAGGACCTGAGGAAAGCTAGACTTGATAGATGCTACATCTCCCAGGGCCTTACTCATCAGTGGGGCCACCCTACCGTCACGCAACGCACTGACCTCACCGTCTCTGACCACTACCCGATCGTTATCACCTTTCAACCTTCAAACAAGATCCGCAAGGCTCCGTGGTTCCATGCCAACGCTTCCACCTTCTCTATCCCCTCCGTCCACCAAGAGATTGCTGATGTGTGGAAGGTGGCGTTCGCCTCTGGCTTGGCCCCAGCCAAGTGTTGGAGAAGTGCGGTCGACAAGTCTCGTAAGATCATGATCAGAACTAAGAAGATGCTCGAGACTGTGCGGCGGGCTCGTAGGGAAGCTCTTTACCACAGACTCTGGCGGCTCGAAGAGGAAGTGAACAAAGGAAAACACCAGGCACAGAAAGGTCTCCGAAAAATCAGAGCAATGTTGAGATATGAGGAAGAAATACAAAGGAAAAACTTGCAAATCTTCTTCAAGGAGTGGTGGGCCGGCAAAGCCGACAAACCCACCAAAGAGATGTGCCGTATCCTTAAAAGGAAACACAGCAGAGAGGCGATCCCTCTGCTACTAGACCCACATGGCAATGTATGCAATTCGGAAGAAGATAACCTTGGCATCATCGAAGGGCACTTCACGAGACTCCTGGGAACCTCAAACCCCCTATCCCACCATAGAAGGGACTGCATGGCTGCCATTTCTAGGGTTTCCCCCCGGAGAATACCACCCAACCTCCTCCCCCTGCTTCATGCCCCTATCTCTGAAATAGAAATCATTGAGGTCATCGATGCCCTCCCCCTCGGCAAAAGCCCGGGACCCGACGGACTCACTAACGAGTTCTTTAAATCCTTCAAGCTGGTGGTTGCCACCCCTCTTCGGATGGTGTGGCAAGAAGCGCTGAAGTTTGGTGCTCTTCCTTCTTGTCTAAATAATGGAATTATCAAGCTGATACACAAGAAGGGGGAAAAGAACAGAATCGAGAACTGGCGACCTATCACGATGCTCCAAACAGGATACAAGATCATCGCTAAAGTCATTGCCAACAGACTCTCGTGCCACCTGAGATCTTGGCTTAGTGAGGACCAAAAAGGCTTCATCAAAGGCAGGTCTATCCTGGAAACCATTATGGATATTTGGGAAGGTATTCAATTTGCAAATGAGTCTAAACAAGATGTGGTTTTCCTTAAGATCGACTTTGACAAAGCCTACGACAGACTGGAATGGGACTATCTTCTGCAGTCGCTTCAAGATCTCGGATGTAGTCAAAAATTCACCAAGATGATCGCGACCCTTCTTGGAAACGCAACGACCCAAATTAACGTAAACGGCAAACTTTCGAAGGCGATCCATCTTAGAAGATCAATTAGACAAGGATGCCCTCTGGCCCCCCTTCTTTTTGCCATCGCCACTGAGGGGCTGAGCAGGCTGGTCGCGCATCATGTGGTGACTGGCAATATCAAAGGCCTCCGGCTGCCCCATGACCACAGTCAAATCACCATGAGACTATTTGCCGATGATATGAACGCGTTTGTTCACAATGATAATACCAGCCTGGAGACTTTCTGGAGGTGTCTTGCTACCTTTTGTGAGGCCTCTGGATCCGAAATCAACCACTCTAAGACCGCCTTTAGGGCCATTGTGGGACATCATCCTGGCCTTCTCACTGAGCATGGCTGCCAAATCATTCCGCAGGGCCAAATCTTTCGTCTTCTGGGAATTCCTTTGGGGTTTGGCGTCTCTATGGAGCAGCGTTGGAGTTGGGTGTTGGCCAAACTCGAAACCAAGCTTAACTATTGGAAAGGTATGCAAATCAATCTTGCTGGGCGGGCGATGGTTATCAACACGTTCCTCCTCTCTTCTACCATTTATTTCCTTTCCTGCTGGAGACCGAACGAGCAAGGCTTGTCTAAATTGAGTAGTATCTGTAGAAACTTTCTTTGGACGGGCGATCACAACAGAAGGGGGGTGCCTAAAATCAAATGGGACATCTGCACTAGCCCCAGAGAATGCGGGGGGATTGGTATCCTGGACATTGGATGTATGGCCAACAAACTGGCTGCCAAATGGATGATTAAGGCATGGTGCAACAGGGAGGCCTCGTGGGCCAAGCTGATTTTCAGAAACAAGAATGAGCTGGCTCTCATGGGGTTCCCAAACTGGAAGAACCTCGACATCATGACCCTGCTATTCTCCCCAATCCCTGTCTTCCCGAAAGGCTCCAATCTCGTGTGCTCCCTTTGGAAGGGCTGGAATAAAGTCAAAAGCTTCACAAGAATTAGTGAGGACTGGAAGTGGGCGGCCGGAATCAGACAAAACGACTCTATCTGGTTCCCGATACATGGCATCCGGAGTGTGGAGTCGTGGAACATTCGAAATGCCAAGAGACTATGGCACAAAGGATTCAAAAAATGGAAACACCTCTGGAAACATGACACCAACGGCTGGATCAATTTCGAGGATATTGATCCTTGCAAAAACATCTCCTATGAAGAATGGAACACTTTGCAAAGCAGATGCCTCGCTTGGGATCGGCACAAGATTCGCCTTCTCATGGGACACGATGCACCGAACTCGCTTGGTCTCAAATGGCACAATGGAAATAACCTACTCAAAATCCCGAACATCAAAGAAGCGACTGACCACCAGATCAGTCTCAACATGAAGTGGTGCCTGTCTTGGACGCGACTTCGATGGGACATGAAATTCATGGGTATCTGGCACCCTCTGATCGAGATTAAGAAGTCCGTCCTCCTTTGGCAAATTCTGCATCGTGGAATTTGGACTAACCACAAGGCTAGCAAAATTTGCGGAGTCCCTCCTTGGTGCAAACGCTGTCACCGGGCTATTGAAGATGTCCCACACATCTTCCTTTCCTGCCCCAGCTCCTTCAGAATCTGGCAGACGGTTGGAAAGAAAATCAGACTTCAAAAACAGCTTAGTTGGAAACAAGTCCTTTTGGGAGAAGCGATCGGCTGCTCAGCGACACTCTGGAACGCCATCAGAGGGGTAGTCTTATGGAAAATCTGGCGGGAGAGGTGTGCTCTCAACTTCGGCGATACCCCCAAGGAATGGTCGATTGAGAAATCACTATTCCTCCTTGGCAAAAGGATTGTTAACTGTAAGAAATCCCCCCCCTTCAGGCACCATAAAGTCCTCATTTTGATTAACAACAAGCTCAAACCCAAGTGGGCCCCACATGAGGGCGATGAGAGGGTGATCAACCTTCTATGTAATGCAACCTAGAACTCATACAAGTTTCCCCTGCTTTGTGGGATTTGGGGGGTCCCGTGGGCGCTAGTCCCCTTCTTCTGTACCTTTGTTTCTTAATTTAATTCAAGTCCGGGAGAGTAGGCTATTGCCGAACTTCCTTTATATTAACAAAAAAAAAAAGACACACAACAAGGTTCAAAGGGTAGTCAAAATGTACCTTTATCACTCCATGTAAACGAGTGAGAGGTCTCATGGATTGTTGATTTGTAGCTTTCTTTCTTGTACATGTTGTGGTTACCAATTTCTTTGGATATGTAGAGTTTGCTCATTTTGGATGTGAGACGAATCGTGTTGATGTGCACACCTTTCTCTAAGGAAGAGACCCTCAAATAGAATGGTGCATGGGAGGTAAGTCCTCAAGCCATACCTCGTGGAGTTTCTCTATTTTTTTTCACGACAATTACATGTGGGCATATGGTCCTCGATGACCTCCGAGAATTGAAATTCCCTTTTTGAAATGATGTACAAGTCCTTCTCTATCCCCAAATCATCTTTTTGGTTTATCTATTCACAAGGAAAGTGTGTTGCACTCAATGGAACAAACAATATGATGTAGATTTTTCCTTCTTCTAGTTTATCTTGGATTGATGCTATTTGTTGTGGGAATCGGACATATACATAAAATCTTTTGTAAATATCCCATTGTTTCTAAACCTTGATGAAACTATATATTGGATGAAGATTACAAAAGGAAAATCATGATCCTATTGGTTGTACATTCAAATGCAATGTTTCAATGCTAATCCATAAGATCATTACTTTGAGAATTTTTTTATCCCATACCTTTCGAGGATGTATTCCTTCATAAGGTAGACATTAGATTTTGTATGTTAGAATGGAAATCGATTATTATTTTTGTAAATTACTTTGACTCTATCCAACACATAATATGATTGTGTTTTTTTGTGTATCCTTTTATAAGATACTATAATTCATGTGCAAAAGCTTTCTATATTAAGGATGTGTTCAGTATATTTCTTTATCATCAAAGTGCAAGGAAGCTTCCAAAGTTATTCCTTTGTGTGAATGCTCTCCACAAGTTGATAAAAGTGACTGTCGAAGAAAATATTTTTCTTTGCAAGGCTAGATCAAATTATCCCCTCAATATTACATATTGTCTAGATTTCAATAAAGTACATGTATGAGATCAATAATATATTAAATAGGCTGCCACTCGTAATATGAGGAGGGATACACATCAACAAGCCATAAACACATTGATTGTGCATGTATAGATGTTGCACAAAGACTTCCTTAATTATTTTATTTCCTTGATGGATCCTAAGGCAATAACCCCTTTCTTCCCTGATGATTTGAAGACACTTACCCTTCTCTCATCATGGTTGCGTAAGAATCTAGTTCCCTTTTGAGATAAGAACTTGAGTCCACCTATCCTCATCAAGGGGAATAGGCATGGTAATAGAGAACAGAGACTTTGCAAGTCTATGAGGCCTACAAGTGAAGGCCATGGAGATTTTGTTGCATTGGGAATCGATGTACTGAGAGGTAGAGAGCATGTTCAAGGAGAAAGTTGACAAAGGAGTTTCATAATTTCCTACATGTGAGACCCAAAACATATGCCTTTCAAAATGCCCCCATCCTATCATTTCTCCTATATTTTCTCTCCAATCACACATGAATCAACTTTTGGTGACAAGAATGCCTACCTCTAATCGAATTCTCATACTTTCATATTTCTTTCCAAAGAATATCAAACATAACAATGGCCCCCATACTATCTTTTTTTCTCTCTCTTATAAAATGTTCGCCTTACTAAATTAATGTTGACCAGTGTTGTGGGTCATAGAGGGATGATTTCTCATGAGTAATAAGAAATTTTGCTTGATGAAATGTGTTCCCTTACGACTAACTATCTTGATAGGTGATCTGAATCTCACAAAGATTCAGTGAGAAAGAAATTTCATTTAAGTGGTTTTTACATCACTTTTCCAAGTAACTCAACCCTCTACCCATGTGGTCAAATAACATGTTGCCATTACAGCATATTCTACATGAGATACCATTATTTGAATAGAGAACACTTCTTAAAAATTGGCTGCATGGGGACTAAACTCTCAGCTGATAACCAAGAAGGTGTTGAAACGAACTAGGTAACTTCAATAAGAGAGCAAACCGTTCAATATATTCATGTGCAATGTGAGTCACAAAAATAACGTATAAAATGTTATTGTGGCTTTTATTGGTATATATGTATAGAATCTACAATAATTCCAAAGAGATATGATGTTGTAAAGTGGTTGAGGTGTCTTACCTTTTGCCCACATTTCCTTGTCCACCAAACAAGAGTTTGAGGGTCCACCCCCAGCACATGAGATGTGACTTGAATCTGCTCTTATCTGTACGTGTGTCCTCCCTCCAATGCTTACAAAAATGGGTGAGGATCGCACGTGACATGAGCTGTCATATGACTTGGGACTTGGTTGTATGAGCTTTTTCCTTCCTTTTCTATGCATGCCCTTACAAAGAGGAAAAAGATGGGCAACCTAAAAAAGAGCTAAAACATGTATTAAAATAACGAGAAAGAGCCATCTTACAAGTGCAAACTCCTGTTCGTGAAAGCAAGAAAGCAAGAAAACTTTTGGAGTCAAGAAAGCAAGACTGTGATAGCGTGCATAAAAGGAAGTGAACATGGCGCATTCCATTTTATATTTAGCACGGTCAATGGAAATGCAGGATCTGTAAAGAAAAAGGGAGAGAGAGAGACATAAAGTTGCCCCATGTAGGGTCCAACGTGTAGAAAGAGAGAGAGAGAGAGAACACTAAAGGAATAGATCAGATGTACTATGGACGAAATCACAATGAATTCATCCTACACGAAGCGCTCACTACCAATAGAGCTGAACTAAGATGACTAAAGAGGCTTCTGAAATTGAGAAGAACCTGATTTTCTTGAAACAAATGGCTGATGCTATAGTTGGGTTTTGTAGCACCCCTAGTGAGAAGAAGACTTCTCATGAAGAGCCCACCCATCATGCATGGCCTTGCTTAACCATCAGGTCTCCATAAGTTGTGAAGTAAGGAGCTAATGCAAGCCTAATAGTCAACAACTAATTCTACTCAAAAGCTGAACTTGCATCCATAAACTTTATCCCATGAAGGATATAGTAAGGCTTAAAAAGGAATCTACAAATAAACCTTCAAATCAAAATCTACAAAAATTGTTGTCTTTGCTGCAAGCAAAACAGGTGGATGTTGAAGTTGCAAGTCTTATGAAATCTATTAGGATATGCAAAAAAGAGGATAGAATACATGATTCCCATGATATACAAGAAGGATTGATTCTTACAACAACCTCAAGTTTTTGTCTTAATAGATCATAGGTAAGATATGGTCTCTAAACTAATTGTAGGGATGAAAAACCTCAACAAGGAATTTTTCGAAATTCCTCAAACACATGTAATCCTATTTGAAAACATATATAAATGTGGTGCTTGTCAGTTTGGGAAGTCTCACAGGTTACCCTTCTCAAGGAAAGGCTACATGCATGAGGACTACCTAGAGCTTGTCCATACAGATGTATGGGGACCAAGCAAAGGCCCCTCAATCTCAAGATCAAGGTACTATGTATCTTTTATTGATGATTATAGCAGATGGACTGTATTATACTTTATGAAGCACAAAGATGAAGTGTTCAATTGTTTTAAAAAATATTTTTCACTTGTTGAGAATTAGACAGGGAAGAATCTAAAGAGGCTAAGGTCAGATGGAGGAGGTGAGTACTTCTCCAATGAGTTTGAAGCATTCTTGCAGGACAGAGGAATCAAGAGAGAAATCACCACAAGGTATACTCCTGAACAGAATGGGGTAGCTGAGAGAAGAAATAGGTTGATTGTTGAAACAGCTAGATCTATGTTGAATGAAAAAAAGTTACCTAAATACCTATGGGAAGAGAGTGTTTCTACTGCCACTTACCTCATAAACATGTTACCATCTAAGTGCCTTGATGGGATGACACCTTATGAAGCATGGCATGGGAAGAGACCCTCACTTGATCATTGCAGGATATTTGGATGTGTAGCATATGTACACATTCCCTCTCAGATAAGAGGTAAGCTAGACCCTAAGGCTGAGAAGTGTATCTTTATTGGATATGATCTAAATTAGAAAGGATACAGGTTTTACAACCCTTCCAATAAGGGATTCATGGTTAGTAGAGATGTTGTCTTTGATGAAAATGATTCTTGGTATGAGAATGAATGCGGGAAGTTCAAACTACCCTATGACTTGGAGGAGGAGTTTCCAAGTCTTGCTAAGGAGGAACCTACTCAGAATGAAGACTCAAATTCAGATGATGAAGACATTATCAATCTTGAAGAGTTCAAGGCATGGAAGTCCAAGGCAAAGTCAAGATGAAGAAGCTTGAAGACATACCTGAATCTTCAAATCAATCAATCAGAAGATCACAAAGGGAGAGCAAAAAACCTATTAGATATGAGTATGATACATCTCTTGTTACTAAACACTCTGTTTATCTTGCCAAAGACTTGTCAATTAAAGAACCAGGATCATATGAAGAAGCAAAGACCAAGATAGAATGGAGAGAAGCTATGGATGAGGAGATTGAAGCACTCAAAGAAAGTGACACATGGGAACTAGTACCAAAGAAAGAGTCCATAAAGGTAATTAGATCCAGATGGATCTATAAAATCAAAAGAAATTTTGATGGGTCAATTAACAGGTACAAAGCTAGATTGGTGGCCAAGGGTTTTGCACAAACCCAAGGCATTGACTATGAAGAAACATTCTCACCTATGGCCAAGATGCCAACCATCAGGGTGTTGGTGAGTGTGGCTGCATCAAAAAATTGGAACATGTATCAATTGGATGTGAAAAATGCTTTTTTGAATGGATGGATTTTAGAGGAGGTATATATGTCACAACCTCCTAGCTATGAGGATCCAAACAAGGTAACATATGTGTGCAAATTGAATAACGCTCTTTATGGATTGAAGCAGGCACCTAGGGCATGGAATCATAGGTTAACCACATACCTTCAAGACCAAGGTTTTGTCATGAGCAAGGCAGACACTTCTCTATTGATCAAGAGAAGTAATTCAGAGGTAATATACCTATGTGTATATGTGGATGATATCATACTTACAGGTAACGATGTCAATGGAATCAGACAAATCAAGAACCAGATGATGAAGGAATTCAATATCAATGATCTTGGTCTACTAAAGTACTTTCTTGGACTTGAGTTAGTCTATACTAACTCTGGAATATATATAACTCAGAAAAAATACATACAGGATATGTTGAAGAAGTTTCATTTGCAGGATGCCAAAGTTGCAAGTACTCCAATGGAGGTAAACCTAAAACTAAGTGCCCATGAAGGTGATGAAATTGATGATATTACAGGTTACCAAAGTATAGTTGGTAGCTTGAATTATGCTACTTTGACAAGGATAGATATTGCATATGGAGTTAGTATGCTAAGTCAGTTTATGCACAAGCCTAGAGCACCTCACATGGAGGCTACCAAGAGAATCTTGAAGTATCTCAAGGGTACACAAAATCATGGTTTGTATTTCCCTTACACTTCAGATTTAGATATCAAGATTTATTCAGATGCAGATTGGGCAGGATGCAAGGATGATAGGAGGAGCACTTTTGGATACATTTCATTTGCAGGTGATAAACCAATATCATGGTCTTCAAAGAAGCAACCTATTGTTGCAGAGGCAGAGTATAGAGGATTGGCAAATGCACTCAAGAAGCCATATGGATCAAGTTATTGTATACAGAATTGGGTTTATATACTAGGTCACCATTGATCTTTGGAGATAATACAAGATCACTTCACCTTGCAGCTAATCATATCTATCATGCTAGGACCAAGCATATAGAGGTCCATTACCACTATGTGAGAGAGAAGCTATTAAGCAAGGACACTCAACTAACATATGTATCTACCAACATGCAGTGTTCAGATTTGTTAACTAAAGCATTGGATGGAACAAAACTTTGCAGGTTTAGATCAATGATTGGATTGCAGGATATACATGAAGATTGAAGATGAAGACCAAGCCAAAATTTTTGGCTTGAGGGGGAGTTGTTGGTGCAAGTCACAAGCCTACACATTTGGCTTGAAAAGTCATACACATTTGGAGAAGCATAGGAACCAATGCTAGTGGTTAATTACCACTTTAATCTTTTGTAAAAGTCACATTTGACTTGGAATATTTGTAAACACCTACCAAAAGGAACTCATGGAAAAGTTAGCTTTGATTGATGGAATATCTCCTAGGATGTAGGAGCATGATTATAGGGAGCCAAAAGTTTGAATTCAAATTCAAACTTTAACTCAACTACTATAAAAGTGATCATCAAAAAGTCACGGGTAGAAGAGTCACTTTCCGAGCTTCTCATTATCAATTCTGATTGTGTGTGAGGTCTATTCTCTAGCCCACACCTATCTACACCATTAGGCAATGATCTTCATGCCTATGGCATTGTATATAAGTGTTCATTAATACATATATCTACATTGTTCATTTCTGAGTTCTCTGTCATAGTGGCTATAAGTCTGTCAACTTGTGGAGAGCATATCTCACTGATTTCTTCACTAAATTCAAAGATCTATAGCTTCTTGGAACCAGCTCAAAGTCATCTACATGCTATCAAAATTTGAAGGATTTCTTTTCAGCCATTTCAGAGAAAAGCTCGTCGAAGTGATCACTGGTCAAAGTCTGCAATAGTCCTAAAAAATCGGGGGGTAAAGGTTACTTGCTAACTTGATTTCTCTGAGCATAGTTAGTTTTTTTAAGTGATATCACTTGGAATAGTTAGCTTGCTAAGCTAATTAGATACCCCTAAAAGAAATTTTTTGAATTCCTATTGTGCTGGTCATACTGAGCAAAAGATACAGCAGGTGTCAAGTCAAAAATAGAAGGTTTTCTTGAAGACTTGAAGTTCAAAGTTGTCTGTTTTGATTCTATCTTTGCATACATCATTTCCAAAGTACATAGACCATTTTATGGTGTCATTGGAAAGCTAAGAAGGTCTACTTATCAACTCTGAAGCATCAAAGGGCTGGTACAAAGCAGGATTTGGCAGTACCTACTCATTCTCTTGGAGTGTCCATCCATAATTCCCAACACACGTCATAGTGCGATAGTGTTCAAGCAGAAGTGCTTCTTGTAGTGTTTTGCAATGTTGTGAATTGCTGTAAAAATGGCAAATGCATATGGAATGAGTCAGCTTATGAGCGATAAACTAGACAAGAACAACTTCCATGCTTGGAGATTCAGAATGACGAATTTCTTGATGGGAAAAGGATACTAGAAGTACATCGAAGGAGAGAACAAAAATGCTCCGTAGTTACCAGAAAGAAATCAGACTACAGACCAGTTAAGAGCATATGAGGAATGGATTCAAGGAGCATGAAAGGTAATGTATTGGCTATCTATTAGCATACAACATAGCATGATTGGACACATATATGATGCCAAGACTCTGAAAGAGGCTTGGAATAGTTTGGTAACTTTGTATGAGACCAATACAAAGGCACGGCAATTGCAAAAGAATGAGCTTCATACATTGGAAAAGAAGAGCATGTCGGTAAGTGACTACACCCTGAAAATCAAAAGCATATGTGATTCACTTGCATCTATTGGCATGAATGTAGATGATGATGATGATGATAAGGTTGAAGTGTGCCTTCATGTTGAGCTGCATATAATGCCGTTCAAAACTTTTGTACATACTAGGGAAAATATTCCAAATTTTACTGATCTGGTGTCTATGTTGATTATTGAAGAAAAGAATCTTGGTGAGGATTCAAACTCCCAAGGAAAATCTAGTTTTGAGCAGGTATTCTACTTTGGCAGAGGAAGAGGCAAAGGTAGAGGTTTCGGAAGTGGAAGAGGAAATAGTAACCAAGACCAAGGTCAACAACAGAATCATGCAGGAGGAAGAGGACAGTTTCGAGGCAGGGGGAGCCAAAGGGGTCGCAGAAATTTTCAAAGAAATGATTCAGGTAATGACAGTAAAGGATGCTAGAATTGTGGTAAACCTAGACACTTTGAACGTGATTGTAGGTTGAAGAATCAAAATAACAAAAGGCAGCAAAACAACTATGCATCCACAAGTGCAGATGATTCAGAGAAGATGTTCATGGTTCAACATCACATGATGAATACGATGTCTGCTGGTGTTTCAAAATCGAATGATAATGTCTGGTATGTTGATTCAGGTGCTTCACATCACATCACTAGTCATGCGGAATGGTTTAGTACATTGCAAAAATTGCTAGTTCTTGGATATGTTGAAACAAGTGATGACACATCACACCCTATCGAGCATACAGGAAATATAGCACTGTCTATGGAGGATGGGAAGGTAAAACACCTTGTTGATGTGTTGCATGTTCCAAATATAACAAAGAATCTGGTTTCTGTTGGACAAATGGTTGAACAGGGATTACAAGTTAGGTTCAATGCTGATGGGTTATATGTAGAAGAATACAAATGGGATGGAAGATTGATTTCCAAAGGAAACAAAGTGGGTAGGATGTTCACCTTAAATGTGAAAATTCCTGAGATGAATGCAGCCATGTTTGCAAAAGGTGCAAGAGTTATTGCTGATATAGAGATGTGGCACAAACAAATTGGACACGCAAACTTGCAAAGGCTGAAATTGATGCAGTCAAAGGAGATTTTCCATGGACTACCAAATTTCAAGGTTGCAGAGATGCAAAAGGTACATGCAGCATGTCAAGTTGGTAAACAGTCAAGATCATCATTTCCACATGATAAGCATGTTAGTGAGAATGTGCTAGAAATAGTACATACAGATGTTTGGGGTCCTGAAAAGACCACATCTATGGGCGATTGCAAGTTTTATGTTACTTTCGTTGATGACCATACACAAAAAGTGTGGGTATATTTCATGAAAGAGAAGAGTGAGGTGTTCACTCACTTCCAAAATTTTAAAGCTATGGTGGAAAAGTAGACAGGGAATTATATTCAAACATTAAGGTCTGATGGAGGAGGTGAATACATGTCAAATGAGTTCAAAAACTTTCTTAAAAGTCATGGAATTCGACGTCAATTTTCATGCACATACACACCACAACAGAATGGTGTTGCTGAATGCAAATAGAAATATTGCAAAAATAGCAAGAGCCTTGATGGTTGAGAAGAATGTGCCTCATTGTTATTGGGAGAAGCTGTGCATACGATTGTGTACATTATGAACAGAACTCCAACTGCTGTTGTACATCAAGTTACACCTGAAGAAAAGTTCACAGGTAAAAAGCCAAACTTATCACATATGAAAGTTTTTGGTTGTATTGCATATGTACATGTTCCAGATCAGCTGAGGATGAAGCTTGATCCAAAAGCAGAAACATGTGTCTTCATTGGATACTCCCTTGAGCAAAAAGGATGTAAATGTTATAACCCACTCACACGATAGGTGAAGGTGAGCAGAGATGTGGTATTTGATGAAATGCCAAGCTTCTATGTAGACGCCGAAGAAAGACTGAACCTTGAACCAAATGATAAAGAAAATGCTAAACAATCAAGTGCAAAATCTCAAGTTTTGAGTGGACCGGATGCATCATCAAGCAATAGTTCCAACTCAAATCCATGGTGGAAGATTGCATGGAAATTTTAGTCCAACAAATTCATCAAATACATCCAAGAAAGGTAAAGAAAAACTTTCTACTGGTCATAAAAACATGTGCAGGTTTTGAAGACATTGATGGAGATTCAAGTGGTTCAGAAAAGAGTCTTGATGAGGAACTTGGATTGCCCTCTATGAAGACTCTAGGAGTTAGAAAGGCACATGCAGATGATACAAGGAAAAGTGATCCAGGACTAAGAAGATCTGGAAGGATGCGGAATTCTGTACAAGGATTAACATATGATGGTTACATGGCTTGTCATTGTGAGTACATGACAAAGGTAATACAAGATGTTGAACCTTCTTGTTTTGAAGATGCAATTGGAAATGCAGATTGGGAAAAATCTATGGATGAAGAGATGGCTGCACTTTATGGAAACAAAACATGGAGCCTGGTTCCATTGCCACAAGGAAAGAAACCCATAGGTTGCAAGTGGGTTTACAAGGTAAAGCAAAATGTTGATGGTAGCATAAGCAGGTACAAAGCACCATTGGTAGCAAAAGGATATGCACAGACATATGGCATTGATTATGAGGAAACATTCATCCCTGTAGCTAAAATGTCTACTCTCAAAACACTTGTTGCATTAGCTACAGCAAAAGGATGGACTTTGCATCAGATGGATGTGAAGAATGCTTTCTTACATGGTGAGTTACAAGAAGAAGTATACATGGACCAACCAAAAGGATATGGAGATTCAAAGCATGCAGAATATGTTTGCAGGTTGCAAAAGGCTTTGTATGGGCTGAAGCAAGCTCCTCGTGCATGGCATGCAAGGATTGCTGATTACTTAACCACCATTGGGTTTTCTATGTGTGATGCATATCATTCACTGTATGCAAAGAAGGGTGATGATGGCATCACAATTGTGGCTATCTATGTTGATGACTTGATTGTAGGTGGTGATAATGAAGAAGGCATCAAAGAGTTAAAGCAACTTCTTATGCAAGAATTGTCCCAAGCCGCTTGGTTGGGTGGTTGGGCCTTTTGCCTCTTGAGGCGGGGGCGAGGGTTCAACCCCCACCGGCAACATGTAAGAGACATGTTATCATGGAAATCTTGTATCTTGTGGTTGATGTGCCACTGTTTGTCCTGCTTCGTGGTAGATGTGATCGCAGTTTAACCCAGCTATGTAAACCCCTATTCTTGTGGGATAAGGGGGGCTCCATGGGTACTATGCCCTTCCTTGTACAGTTGCAATTTCAAAGTTAAAGACTGGAGGAGTAGGCCTCGATTGAACCTCCATTTAAAAAAAAATAAAAAAAAACTTCTTATGTAGGAATTTGACATGAAAGATCTTGGTGTGTTGCGCTACTTCTTGGGCATTGAGTTTATGCATATAGAAATAGGTATATGGATCTCGCAAAGGCAATATGCCTTGAATATGCTGCAAAAGTATGGCATGGCTGATTGTAAGCCAATTTCTAGGCCATTAGATCAGAATTTGAAGTTGGATACTACATCACGTGAACCATTGGAAAATGCTACTATGTACAAGAAAATTGTTGGAAGTCTTATATATCTCACAATGACAAGGCCTGATTTAAGCTATACTGTTGGACTTGAAAGTCAGTTTATGCAAGTTCCCAGGAAGCCACATTTGGATGCTCTGAGGTGCACTCTACGTTATGTGAGTGCTACTTTGAATTATGCATTGTTTTATGAAGCTGGTGTAGATTTGCAGGTTCATGGATACACCGATGCAGATTCGGATGGTAGCATTCCAGATAGAAGATCTACTAGTGGCTTTCTATTCTCACTTGGGAGTGCAGCTATTTCATGGAGTAGCAAGAAGAAACCCACTATTGCTCTATCGAGTACAGAGGGTGAGTATAGAGGTGTTGCAATGGCAGCATGTGAGGCATCATGGCTGGATATGCTACTTGTAGATGGAGGTGTGGAAGTGCAAAAGCCTATCATTATTTATTGTGATAATCTTAGCAGTATACAGTTAGCATGGAACCCTGTTTTTCATGCTAGAACAAAGCATATTGAGGTACATTATCACTTCATCAGAGAGAAGGTATTAATAGGTGATATTGATCTTGTTAATGTGAGAACAGATGAGAAGGTTTCTGATATTTTCACTAAAGCACTTGGAGCAGAGAAGTTGAAGAAGTTTCGGAAGATGCTTGGATTAGTGGACATGATGTTGAGATTGAGGGGGAGTGTTGAGATATCAAGCTCAACATGTGATGATCCAGGATGACACGTATCAGTTTTTTGTTTCTCTGACATGTATAGTGGTCACGTCGGTATATGTCACGGACACTTCATTCAGCTTTATTAGATTTATCTATCGAGAGTGATAGCACATTTGTTTCTTGCCAGCTCACTCATTCGCGGACATTAGGTATTTCCTTATGTACTTGTCTTTATATATTGCAGTAGTTGTATTCTTGTTCTTAGGTCATTCTTGTACATTCCTTTTTATGTAATAGAAGAAGAAGAAGAAGAAGAAGATCATTCTTCCTTGCCTCAATTTGAGTGTGTGCTTCTCTTTGATTGTGAGAGTGTGTGTGTGAGATCTCTTCCTTATCTCTTTCCTCGTGAAAACTAATGCATATGCTAGACAACCAAAAACATGCAAATGAGCAACAGATGATCTGCGACCATGCCAAGCCTCATATGGAGTGATAGACTACAATGATTTAGTGGGACACCTGTTCACTACATATGATGCAGACATAACAACCTCAAACCAGAAACTATGTGGTAAAGCTTGACTCCTGACCATACACCTCGCCATCTCCATGAGTGATCTGTTCTTTCGTTCAGAAACTCTATTTTGTTGAGGTGTATATGGCACTATACACTGATGTTTTATCTCACGTTCAGCCAGAAATGCATTAAAGTCAGAAGACACATATTCCCCTCCTCGATCAAAATGGAGAGTGCCCATTTTACATGCTGACAGATTTTCAGCCAAAACCAAAAATTGTTTGAAGCACATAAACACTTCGAACTTTGCCTTCAATGGATATATCCATGCATGCCTGGAAAAATCATTGATGAAAGTCATGAAGTAAAGGTAGTTCTCAAAAGAAGGTGTCTGCAGAGGACCACAGATATCATTATGTACAAGCTGTAATTTTTTAGTAGCCCGAGCTGAACCATCTTTTGGAAAGGAAGAACGTTGCATTTTGACGGAAATACAGCCTTCACATACATGTTTACTAGATGCCTCAAGTTTGGGCAAAGAGGACACCATTTTAGATTTTTGCAGGCATAGCAAACTAGCAAAATTCAGATGACCAGAGCGTGCATGCCTGGGTCAAAATTGCAAATAGTAGGAAACACCCATTCTTCTTCCTACACAAGATTAGCAGACTCTATTTTCAATGTAGAGGCTTTTGCAACAACCATTCTGACCTCTTTCTTCTTTGCCTCTTTAGGAGCCAGTTTTGGACAGCTCTTGATGACATGATCATTTGCTTTACAGTATTTGCAAAAC
The DNA here is from genome assembly GCA_020310875.1 of Ceratopteris richardii. NCBI lineage: Eukaryota > Viridiplantae > Streptophyta > Polypodiopsida > Polypodiales > Pteridaceae > Ceratopteris > Ceratopteris richardii. The sequence goes on from CM035429.1 coordinate 19,818,828, forward strand.
AATTTTTGCTTTTCTGATTTCTTCCCATCTTTGTCTTCCTTCTTCGAATGTGCAGCATTTGCAAATTTCTGCTTACTAGTAGAAGAGATTTATACCTTTGCCCCTCTGACTAGCCAAGAAAGTTTGATCTGCAACACGCATAATAGACATGTGTTTCCTAGACTGGTCTTCTTGCAACAAATCAGAGACTAACTCCTCAAATGACAAGGCATTTGGATTTCCTTTCATCATCAAACGAAGAGTAGAAGCAAAACTCTCATATGAGTCAGGAAGACCATTCAGAACGGTCTGCACAAGTGAGCTATCTGGTATAACTTCATCAGCAAAAATCAATTGTTCTTTCAACTCCTTGATCTTTGTGAGAAAATTGTCCATAGAATCACCTTCATTCATGTGCTCACTCTCCAATTGTTTTTGGAGATAAGCAACACGAGCCTCATTCCTAGCCTGGTACAATGTGGTAACTGTATCCCAAGCATCCTTAGCTGTTCTGCAAGAGCGAATGTGAGGAATAATGGCATGTTTGATATAAAAAGCTATCAATGCATGTGCCTGAGCATCTTTGCCATCTTAGCGAATTTGCTCTGCAGTAGGTGCAACAGAAACAGGAGCACGAATAGGAATCTGTAGAATATCATCATCTTCAACACCATCTCCATCATTCCATAGTCCTTTTGCGACCAATACATGATGCATCATATAATCCCACAATGGGTAGTTGGTACCATCCAACTTATTCTCAACATCCAACATACGGAATACATCACTGCTTTCAGCCATGGCCGATGACTAAAATACCTTGGTGCAGGAAATTGACTGTATCTCAAAAAGTTGAACAGAACTGCCCAGATAAATTTTGCTAAACCTGTAGGAAACTTCGAGATGCTTATATTGGCGAACCAAAATTGGTATATAACTTGGGCACAAAAAGATGAAATAGCATGCACAAGTGTTATGATAGTGCATCCAGAGGCCAAAACGAACTTAAATCGTGATTTTGGCACCACACAGCGAAGCTATTTTGATCTCTAAAACACCTTGAGTATGCTTACCGAATTTCGTGTGATTATGAGATTGCAATCAGAGAGGTGTAGACAATGCCCTAGATGAAGCGACGACCTGCTCTGATAATAATTGTTAGAGTTAGATGTCCGCGGAAGCACACAAACAACACAAGGAAGAAGAAGAAGCTTGGGGCACAACACACAATGTTGAATGTATTACCACTAGAATGTACAAAGATAAGTAGCCCATTAGGGAAGTAGGCGTATATACAAGTCGAGGGAAAAAAACCCTCCTAAAGAGGGAAAAAAGTGCCCCGACGGTCCTAGACTATTCACACACATCACTACCTAAATATATCAACAAAGGTCCATAATAACATGGTGCAAGTTTAGCTTGAGGAGGTTGTGAAATATTTTTCAAACGTCTTTTAATTATTCATAACCATACAAAGTCATTTTCATTAAATTGTTTGGCTACTTGGTTCTTGTTGATATATTTAGGTAGTGATGTGTGTGAACACACTAGGATCGCGGGGCACTTTTTTCCCTCTTTAGGAGGTTTTTTTCCCCCGGCTTGTATATACGCCTATTGCCCTAATGGGCTACTTATCTTTGTACATTCTCTAGTAATACATTCAATATTGTGTGTTTGTGCTCCAAGCTTCTTCTTCTTCCTTGTGCTATTCGCGTGCTTCCACAGACGTCTAACTCCAACAATTGGTATCAGAGCAGGTCGTCGCTTCATCTAGGGCACCGTCGACACTCATCTGTTTGTAGTCTCAGATTCGCACGAAATTTGGTGAGCATACTCAGGGTGTTTCAGAGATCAAAACATCTTCGCTTTGTGGTGCCGAAATCGCGATCTGAGCTCGTTTTGACGTCCAAACGCACTATCGCAGCGCTTGTGCAGGATATTTCATCTTTTTGTGCCAAAGGTATATTCCAATTTTTGTTCGCCAGTATAAGTGTCTCGAAGTCTGCTACAGGTTTAGCAGAACTCGTCTGGGCAATTCCGTTCAACTTTTTGAGATACAGTCAATTTTCTGCATCAAGGTATTTTAGTCACTGGCCATGGCTGAAAGCAGTGATGTATTCCGTATGTTGGCTGTTGAGGATAAGTTGGATGGTACAAACTACCCATTGTGGGCATATATGATGCGACCTGTATTGGTTGCAAAAGGATTGTGGAACATTGTGCACAGTGTTGAAAGACGTCCTGTTACACCCGTAACAACAGGTACTGCAAATACAGGTGCTGGAGCTGATGAAGATGGTGTCGAAGATGATGTTGTGTAGATTCCTGTTCGTGCTTCTGTTTCTGCTCCACCTACTGCAGAGCAGATTTGTTGGGATGGTAGAGATGCCCAGGCACATGCATTGATAGCTTTGTCTGTCAACGTGCCATTATTCCTCATATTCGCTCTTGCAGAATAGCTAGGGATGCTTGGGATACACTTACCACATTGTACCAAGCTAGGAATGAGGCTCATGTTGCTTACCTCCGAAAATAGTTGGAGAGTGAGCACATGAATGAAGGTGATTCTATGGACAGTTTCCTAACGAAGATCAAAGACTTGAAGGAACAATTGATTTCTGCTGATGAGGTTATACCAGATAGCTCACTTGTGCAGACCGTTCTGAATGGTCTTCCTGATTCATATCAGAGTTTTGCTTCTACTCTTCGATTGATGATGAAAGGCAATCCGAATGCCTTATCATTTGAGGAGTTAGTCTCTGTTCTGTTGCAGGAAGATCAGTCCAGGTAGAACAGGTCCATTATGTGTGTTGCAGATCAAGCTTTCCTGGCTAGTCAGAAGGGCAAAGGAAAATGGAGCTCTTCTACTAGTAAGCAGAAATCTGCAAATGCTGCACATTCAAAGAATGAGGATAAAGATGAGAAGAAATCAAAAAAGTAGAAATTGTTTTGCAAGTACTCTAAAGGGAATGATCATATCATAAAGAATTGTCCAAAACTAGCTGCAAAAGAGGCAAAGAAAAAGGAGGCTCGAATGGTTGTTGCAGAAGCCTCTACACCAAAAACAGAGTCTGATAATCTTGTGCAGGAAGAAGAATGGGCGTTTACTACTATTTGCAGTTTTGACCCATCTTCTCATGAGCATTGCATGTCTGCAGTGGACTCAGATGTTTGGTACTTTGACAGTGGGGCGACCAAACATATTACCTCGCAGCGCAGTTTCTTCTCTTCACTCGAGCCTGCCCCTACAGGGAATACTGTCACATGCGCCAACAACTCCTCTTATCCTGTTATGGGAGTTGGTAAGATCATTCTGACTACTGCTGATGGTAGTTCTTTCATCTTGTCAAATGCTTTATTTATGCTAGGGATCAAGAAGAATCTGTTATCAGTTTCTGCATTAGCCAAGATTGGCTTAGTTGTGAAATTTATTGATGATAGATGTACAGTTCATGATCTGTCAAATGGCGATGTTATTATTGCTTCTGGCATTTTATGTCGTGGGCTGTATAAGCTCATAGACTATGAAAGATCTGTGAATGATTCGGCATGTGCAGTTCAATATTCTCAGGCTATCTCAGATGCAAAGCTTTGGCATGCACGCTTTGGTCATCTGAATTTTGCTAGTTTGCTACGCCTGCAGAAATCTGATATGGTGTCTTCTTTGCCCAAGCTTGAGACACCTGGAAAACATGTATGAAGGCTGTATTTTGGGCAAAATGTAGTGTTCCTCCTTTCCAAAAGATGGTTCAGTTTGGGCTACGCAAAAATTGCAGCTTGTACATAGTGATGTCTGTGGTCCTATGCAAACACCCTCTTTTGGAAATTACCTTTACTTCGTGACTTTCATTGATGATTTTTCCAGGCATGCATGGGTATATCCACTCAAAGCAAAGTCCGAAGTGTTCATGTGCTTCAAATAGTTTTTGGTTTTAGCTGAAAATCTGTCAGCATGTAAAATGGGCACCCTCCATTCTGATCGAGGGGGAGAATATATGTCTTCTGATTTTAATGCATTTCTGGTTGAACGTGGGATAAAACACCAGTGTACAGTGCCATATACACCTCAACAGAATGGAGTTGCTGAACAGAAGAATAGGTCTCTCATGGAGATGGCGAGGTGTATGGTCAAGAGTCAGGCTTTACCTCATAGTTTCTGGCTTGAGGCTGTCATGTGTGCAGCATATGTACTGAACGGGTGTCCCACTAAAGCGCTGCAGTCTATCACTCCATATAAGGCTTGGCATGACCGCAAGCCATCTGTTGCTCATCTACGTGTTTTTGGTTGTTTGGCATATGCACTAGTGCCTAAACAACATCGCAGAAAATTGGATGATAAGGCAGTAAAATGTATTTTTGTTGGGTACAGTTCTGAAAGTAAAGGCTATCGTCTATATCATCCACAGACTAAACACATTCTTGTTAGCCGTGATGTTGTCTTTGTGGAAGATGCTATTTAGCCATTACTTTCATGTACTAAGGAGACATCTGTTAGCTCCAAAGACATGTATGATACTTTGATGCCTCTTTTTATAGGTGGACAGTCTAGTGTTGGTCGTAATGAGGCAACTTCTCCACCTTTGTAGGTTTCATATGATGATGCAGATCATTCCATTTCTGATGCAGATTTACATGATGCACTTGTTGATGAGAGAGCTGATATTGAGCAGGCAAAAACTATGCCAAAATGGCTTGTGTAGACTTTGCGTGACAGCAAATTAGATGCACCTTTGTCATATCGTACTCGTTCAGGCTCTCATAGTGCCTCCTTTGCATCAGATTGCTATGCTATGGCTGCATCTAGTCTCTGTGATGAGAATGAGCCTGTTTCTTTTGATGAAGCACAGAATTCAGAAAATTGGATGGTTGCTATGCAATCTGAATATGATGCTATAATGAAGAATGGTACATGGTCTTTATGTGACTTGCCTCCTGGCAAGAAGGCCATTGGCACTAAGTGGGTATACAAGCTGAAGCATAAACCTGATGGTACAGTTGACAGGTATAAGGCTAGGCTTGTTGCAAAGGGTTATGCGCAGGAAAGAGGCATTGATTTTGATGAGACCTTTGCACCTACATGCCGTATGAGTACTGTTTGGAGTATTTGTGCACTTGCAGCCCATCATGGTTGGAATGTACATCAGTTGGACATTAAAACAACATTTCTGAATGGTGACTTGCATGAAGAAGTGTATGTTTTTCAGCCCCGTGGCTTTGTGCAGAAAGGGCATGAAAACCAGGTGTGTAGGTTAAAGAAGGCATTATATGGTTTAAAGCAAGCACCACGTGCTTGGTATGAGAAGATACATGCCTATCTGATTGCACATGGTTTTGAGAACAGTCCAACTGAAAGCACCTTATATGATAAGCATGCTAATGATGTGCTTCTGATCATTGTTGTCTATGTTGACGACATGCTGCTCACTGGTCCTATTGAGAAGCATATTGCTGATTTTAAGGCTGATTTGCATGCCTCATTTGAGATGTCTGATTTGGGGCATTTGCATCACTATTTGGGCATTCAGTTTATGCAATTTGATGGTGGAATGGCTTTGTGTCAAACGAAATATATTGACACATTATTGCAGCGTTTTGGCCTTGAAGACTGTAAGCCTATTGCCACTCCTATGGAGACAGGTTTACGATTGAGTCTTCATGATGTTGGAGATGCATTTGATGCTGTTCTCTATCAGCAGGCTGTTGGATGCTTGATTTACTTATGCATTACTCAGCCAGATATTCAATTTGCTATCTCATAGATGAGCAAGTTTATGCATTGCCCAGGAGTCACGCATTGGAAGATAATTAAGCGCATCTTTCGCTACTTGAGTGGTACTCGGCTACTTGGGTTGTTTTATCCCAAGGGGGGATCGCTACCGCTAGATTTGCATGCTTTTTCTGACTCAGATTGGGCTGGTTGCTATGACACTCGTGTGTCCACTAGTGGTTTTTGCTTCATGCTTGGTAGCTCATGTATATCTTGGTTGAGCAAGAAGCAGCCTACTGTGGCCACTTCCAGTTGTGAGGCTGAGTATAGGGCAGCTTTCACAGCAACTGTTGAGTGTGTGTGGCTCAGACGCCTTATGGTTGATTTGGGTGTTGGCCAGTCTTCTGCCACCACCATCTTCACTGACAGTCAGAGCGCATTAGCAGTTGCGAGGAACCCTGTGTTCCATGCTCGCACTAAGCACATTGAAGTGCATTATCACTATGTCAGGGAGAGGTTCTCTACTGGGGAGATCAGCGTGGCATATGTGCCCACGCAGGAGAACATTGCAGATCTTTTCACGAAGGCTCTGCCTAGGGAGAAGTTTGAAGCTTTCCGCAAAGCTTTGGGCTTACTTCCTTTTGTGGAGTGATTTTCACATAGCTTGGCACTTCCTTATACATGAGTGCCAGCTCCTTGTTCACTGCATCACTCCCAGGGGGGATTTGTTGATATATTTAGGTAGTGATGTGTGTAAACACACTAGGAACGCCGAGGCACTTTTTTCCCTCTTTAGGAGGTTTTTTTTCCCCGGCTTGTATATACACCTATTGCCCTAATGGGCTACTTATCTTTGTTCATTCTCTAGTAATACATTCAGTATTGTGTGTTTGTGCTCCAAGCTTCTTCTTCTTCCTTGTGCTGTTCGCGTGCTTCCACAGATGTCTAACTCCAACAGTTCTTATTAACATTATGCATGTAATGTTCTTGACTCTTTTTAATGTGCACACAAACCTCATGAAGTGTATAAATATGATCTTGTGCAAAAGAATCAGCCATAGGGATATATGTTTGAATAATAGACATGGGAGTGGGAAGCTTTTTTCCATGGATAATTTCATACGGTGCATGTTGAGTAGTGGTATGGGTTGTGTTATTATATGCAAATTGTAGTAAAGGAATTTTCTCATCCCAATAACTTGGATTATCTAAAGAATAACAAGATAATAACTCTAAAATAGTAGTATTCATAGATTCACTTTGCCCATTAATTTCATGATGAAATGAAAAGCTGAAGTCTATTTTGGAACCTAAATTTTGAAATAGTAGCATTAATAATCAAAATGATTTACCATGATGTCCTTTCCCACATTAACAAATCAAAGATTGTTGCTAAATGATTTTCATGTTCATTGTCATTCTCACTATAGACAAGTATGAAATCAAAGAAAAGAAGAAAAAAAGCTTGGTAATCAAGAAAAATGTTATTCATCATATGTGCAAATGTAGCAGGTGCATTGGTGAGTCCAAAAGGCATTACCATGAATTCAAATTGACCAGTTTGAGTTCTAAAGAAATTCTTATAAATGTCATTTTGTGTCATTCGTATCTGACTATAACCTGATTTAAGATCAATTTTCTTGATCACTGTTGATCAGATCCTGTAGATGCACATACACAGAGATACTATAGTAATGAAGTCTCACAAAAGCATACACAGAATAGAGAGAGACACAAGAATCTGAACACAAGATTTGGTACAATCTCCCCCCACATACTCTTATGGATAAGTCTATCGGAGTTTGTGTATCTATAGGTATTTTTCATTATGTCCTGAATAGAAGATCCATGAGGGTGGTGCTTCAAATAGCATGCATTCATGAAAAACCTGCTTTATTTACAAATAGTCGCTTTCTAAACGATCTACTATTTTTACAAAACCGTCGCTTTCTAAGCAATCTACTATTTTTACAAAAAAAAAACTATCTTTAAATATTTGAATAAATCCATGCGTGTTCATGCCATCATGGTTCTTCACCTGCTAAATCAAAACACAATCACATTAAAGACCTCGAGACATTAAAATCCATTTAACATTCCATTATTCCATAAAGTATAACCGAAAGTACAAGTGAACCCATGCTTAATACCCATAAAACCCTCCATATCCTTTTGATATATTTAGGTAGTGATGTGTGTGAACACTCTAAAACCGCGGGGGCACTTTTTTCCCCCTTTAGGAGGTTTTTTTCCCTGGCTTTTATATACGCCTATTGCCCTAATGGGCCACTTATCTTTGTACACTTTAGTGGTAATACATTCAGTATTGTGCGTTGTGCTCCAAGCTTCTTCTTCTTCCTTGTGCTATTCACGTGCTTCCACAGACGTCTAACTCCAACAATTGGTATCAGAGTAGGTCGTCGCTTCATCTAAGGCATCGCCTACACCTTTTCGATTGCACTCTCAAAATCACATGAAATTTGGTGAGCATACTCAGAGTGTTTCAGAGATCAAAATAGCTTTGCTGTGTGGTGTCCAAATCGCGATTTGAGCTTGTTTCGGCCTATGAATGCACTATCGCAGCACTTGTGTAGGCTATTTTGTCTTTTTTGTGCCAAAGATATATACAAGTTTTGGTTCGCCAATATAAGCATCTCAAAGTTTGCTATAGGTCTAGCAAAACTCGTTTGGGTAGTTTTGTTCAACTTTTTTAGATACAATCATTTTTCTACATCATGGTATTTTAGGTAGTGGCCATGGCTGAAATTAGTGATATATTTTGTATGTTTATTGTTGAGGATAAGTTGGATGGTACGAATTACCCATCAGTGGGCTTATATGATGCGTCATGTATTGGTCGCAAAAGGACTATGGAATATTATGCAGGGTGTTGAAAGATGTCATGTTACACTTGCGAATATACATACTGCAAATATAGGTACTGAGGCTGATGCAGATGGCGTCAAACATAGTGATATTCTACAAATTCCTATTTGTGCTCTGGTTTTTGCTTCACTTACTATAGAACAAATTTGTTGCCATGGCAGAGATGCTCACGCACATGCATTGATAGCAAAAGTCTGTCAAACGTGCCATTATCTCTCACATTTGCTTTGGCATTTTATGTCGTGGGCTTTATAAGCTCATAGACTATGAAAGATTTGTAAATGATTTGGCATGTGCAGTACATGATTCTCAGGCTATGTCAGATGCAAAGCTTTGGCATGCAGCTTTGTTCATATGAATTTTGCTACTTTGCTAAGCTTGCAGAAATCTAAAATGGTGTCATCTTTGCCCAAACTTGAGGCACCCGGTAAACATGTTTTTGAAGGTTGTATTTTGGGCAAAATGCAGCGTTCATCCTTCCCAAAAGATGGTTCAGTTCGGGCTACTCAAGAATTGCACTGTACATAGTGATGTCTGTGGTCTTATGCAAACACCTTCTTTTGGAAACTATCTTTACTTCATGAATTTCATTGATGATTTTTCCAGGCATGCATGGGTATATCCACTCAAAGAAAAGTCTGAAGTGTTCATGTGCTTCAAACAATTTTTGGTTTTGGCTAAAATATTTCAGCATGTAAAATGGGCACCCTCTATTCTGATTGGGGGGGAATATATGTCTTCTGATTTTAATGCATTTCTGGCTAAATGTGGGATAAAACATCAGTGTATAGTGCCATATACATCTCAACAGAATGGAGTTGCTGAATGGAAGAACATGTCACTCATGGAGATGGCAAGTGTGTATGCTCAAGAGTTAGGCTTTACCACATAGTTTCTGGCTTGAGGCTGTTTTGTGTGCAGCATATGTACTTAATAGGTGTCCCACTAAAACACTACAATCTATCACTCCATATGAGGCTTGACATGGTCACAAGCCATCTCTTGCTCATCTGCGTGTTTTTGGTTGTTTGGCATATGCATTAGTGCTTGAACAACATCACAGAAAATTGGATGATAAAGTAGTAAAATGTATTTTTGTTGGGTACATTTCTGAAAGCAAAGGCTATTGTCTGTATCATCCATAGAATAAATGCATTTTGGTTAGCTGTGATGTTGTTTTTGTGGAAGATGCTATTCAACCCTTACTTTCATGTACGAAGGAGACATTCGTTAGCTCCAAAGACTTGTATGATACTTTGTTGCCTCTTTTTAGAAGTGGACAGCCTTGTGCTGGTCCTAATGAGGCAACTTCTCAACCTTTGCAGGTTTCATGTGATGATGCAGATCATTCCATTTCTGATGCAAATTTACACGATGCACTTGTTGATGAGAGAGCTGATATTGAGTAGGAAAAAACTATGCCAAAATGGTTGGTACAGACTTTGCATGAAAATAAATTAGATGCACCTGTATCATATCATACTCGTTCAGGCTCTCATAGTGCTTCTTTTGCATGAGATTGCTATGCTATGGCCGCGTCTAGTTTCTATGATGAGATTGAGCCTGTTTCTTTTGATGAAGCACAAAATTCTGAACATTGGATGGCTGCAATGCAATTTGAATATGATGCTATCATGAAGAATTGTACCTGGTCTTTATGTGACTCGCCTCCTGGCAAGAAGGCCATTGTTACTAAGTGGGTATACAAGCTGAAGCGTAAACCTGATGGAACACTTGACAGGTATAAGGCTAGGCTTGTTGCAAAGGGTTATGTGCAGGAAAGAGGCATTGATTTTGATGAGACCTTTGCACCTACATGCTGAATGACTACTGTTTGTAGCATCTGTGCACTTGCAGCTCATCATGGTTGGAATGTACATCAGTTGGACATTAAAACATAATTTCTGAATGGTGTCTTGCATGAAGAAGTGTATGTTTTTCAGCCCCATGGCTTTGTGCAGAAAGGGCATGAAAACCAAGTGTGTAGGTTAAAGAAGGCATTATATGGTTTAAAGCATGCACCACATGCTTGGTATGAAAAGATACATTCCTATCTCATTGCACATGGTTTTGAGAACGGTCCAACTGAAAGCACCTTATATGTTAAGCGTGCTAATGATGTTCTTTTGATCATTGATGTGTATGTTGATGAGATGCTACTCACTGGTCCTCATGACACACATATTACTGATTTTAAGACTGATTTGCATGCCTCATTTGAGATGTCTGATTTGGGGCATTTGTATCACTATTTGAGATGTCTGATTTGGGGCATTCATTTTATGCAAATTGATGGTGGAATGGCTTTGTGTCAAATGAAATATATTGACACATTACTACAATGTTTTGGTCTTGAAGATTGTAAGCCTATTGCCACTCCTATGGAGACATGTTTACGATTGAGTCTTCATGATGTTGGAGATGCATTTGATGTTGTTCCCTATTAGCAAGCTATTGGATGCTTGATTTACTTATGCATTACTCAGCCAGATATTCATTTTGTTGTCTCACAGATGAGCAGGTTTATGCATTGCCTAGGTGTCAAGCATTGGCAGGCAGTTAAGCGCATCTTTCGCTACTTGAGTGGTACGTGGCTACTTGGATTGTTTATCCCAAGGGGGGATCACTACCGCCAGATTTGCATGCTTTTTCTGACAGTGATTGGGCTCGTTGCCATGACACTCCTGTGTCCACTAGTGGCTTTTGCTTCATGCTTGCTAGCTCATGTATATCTTGGTTAAGAAAGAGGCAGCCTACTGTGGCCCCTTCCAGTTGTGAGGCTGAGTATAGGGCAACTTTCACAGTGACTCTTGAGTGTGTGTGGCTCAGATGCTAGATGATTGATTTGGGTGTTGGTGAGTCTTCTGCCTTCACCATCTTCATTGGCACTCAGAGTGCATTGGCAGTTGCAAGGAACCTTGTGTTCCATGGTCGCACTAAGCACATTGAGGTGCATTATCATTATATTAAGGAGAGGTTCTCTACTGGGGAGATAAGCTTGGTATATGTGCCCACGCAGGAGAACATTGCAGATCTTTTCATGAAGGCTTTGCCTAGGGAGAAGTTTGAAGCTTTTCGCAAAGCTTTGGGCTTACTTCCTTTTGTGGATTGAGTCCACATAGCTTGAGACTTCCTTATACATGAGTGCCAGCTCCTTGTTCACTGTATCACTCCCAGGGGGGAATTCTTGATATATTTAGGTAGTGATGTATGTGAACGCTCTAGGACCATCGGGGCACTTTTTCCCCTCTTCAGAAGGTTTTTTTCCTCCGGCTTGTATATATGCCTATTTCCCTAATGGGCTACTTATCTTTGTACATTCTAGTGGTAATACATTCAGTATTGTGTGTTTTGCTCCAAGCTTCTTCTTCTTCCTTGTGCTGTTCGAGTGCTTTCATAAACGTCTAAGTCCAACATACCCCACCCCTAGCATGGCTAGGATGACAAAGCCCAAAAGCTGAGTAGGGTTAATCTTTGAAAGAGACGGCCCTAAGGCACAATTGATTCATTGATTCATATGAAATCAACTTGGAGAAAATGCCATCGATAAGAAATGCACAAAACACACCAACCCAATGGCCATATATCATCGTGCCAAAGAGTAAAAGTGTCTTGCAATGCGTGATGATAAAAATCTCATCCTTGCCACGAAAACAACTGAGCTAACCACCACAATGCATGCACAAGGACATCTCTTCCGAATTTGCTACAAACCTCTACCATATCTTTAATACTTGACATTGTTTCGGAATGGCATTAAATACATTTTTTATACCTTCATATGTGATAATTTTCTAATCGCTAGTGTGCTTGTACATACAAATCAAATATTAAAATAATCATTATGTTTTTGTTCTTTATATGGAGAGGTTTGCATGCTCTTTTGAGAATCGGGACGATTAAATTGAAAATTTCATCATGAAGGTCATAGTAAAGTTCTCATTTTAAAACATTTATTATAAAAGAAGTTGGATATTACGGTGTACATCTAGAATTGAACTGAAAATATACGTGAAGAGAATGATTGAACTGAAAATATAAGTGAAGAGCATAGTGTCCAAAGGCACACTACTTGGTACATATGCACAACTCTATGACTTACCATTGAAAGAGGTTTCCTATGATCAACAAGACTATGGAAAACACCAAATGGTTGGCATTATGGCTCATTACCTAGCAAATGTCTTATGAAAACATAAAACTAGCAAAAAAAAAACCTTCCTAGAAACTCCCTCGCATACCAAAGATCATAATGTCTTATAAAAACATAAAGCTACCAAAGAAAACCCATTGTAAAAACTCCCTCACACACCAAAAATCATGAGTGTGTGTGTGCGTTTTTTGTGGAGAGTTTTTTCTTCAAGCTACTCTCTTTGCAGACTTGAAAGACAATGTATACACGTAAGCTTGAAAAAACAATGTACACACTAAGAGAACCCCTTTATCCCCACATGCAAGGCCATGGACTCTCATTGTTATGCGAAAATCTTGACTCTTGATTTAATTTGAGATTATCTCCATGCCTAGATCTTACCTTACATGCTACAACTCTTGTAGAGCCTTTTTGCTTCTTATCTATATTATCCATCTTGGAGAAAAAAGAGGTGTGAATCATAATTGATCAGCACGTCAAGTTCCAAGGGGGCAATGAATCAATCTATAGTTGGAAATGTGCAATCTAGCATGGTCAATAGATTGTATATTAGACATTGGTGTGGAGATGGCCTAGGGCGCATGAGACATTCATGTTTGTGTTAGAAAGGAGATTTCACACATAGAAATTCCCTGGTTTGGGATGGAAGGTGACAAGACAAGGGGAGAACACATTCATATGATAGTTTCTTCTCTCATAACCTCTTTCTGAACTTAAAAAGATTGAAAAGCTCTATCAAATTCCTTTGCAAAATGCAAAATTCAATGATGGACTGGCCTTCCATGGCACTCAAAGTTGCAAATGAGTCAAAGATCCATGCTGTAGTGGTAAACATTTTGGATTTTAACTTTGAAGTCTAGTGTGGCTTGATATTCAGGTTTTGAAAAATGAGGAACAAAAAAATTTTCTAAAGTGTTGAGTTTTTATTTTTTTTATAAAGAAGTTTGATCTTTGAGATTCGCTCTTCGAGATAGCCTGACTTAATTTAGAAGTAGAAGGAAGAAAAGACATAGCACTCATGGAACCTTTTAAATTCCACACAAAAATGCTTAATATTTATTATTTTTTTAATATAAAGGAAGTTCGGCTTTAGCCTACTCTCTCGGACTTGAATTAATTAAAAGAAAAATACAAGAGAAAGGGACTAGTGCCCACTGAATCCCCCAAATCCCACAGAGCAGAGGTAGCTTTTATAGAATTTAAATGACATTACACAGAAAGTAAATCACCCTCTCATCACCCTATGCTGAACTAAACCTCTGCTGAACTTCCTCTTAAAAAAGAGAAACCTACATGAAACATTTATAATATGAATATTCCAAAATTATATTTTGAAGTCTCCGTCAAAAGCTTATCTTCAGCTTAAAACAGAAGCACTGATGAAGTCTCAGGGTGATGTGGAAGCTGAACCTCAGTGGGACTTCAATTTCGAGCACCGCAGGTCCGCAACCCTTCAGCGGGCACTGATACTCACGAGTCATGACTCATGAACCATGGATGCAAGTCGTGAGGATTGAACAATAAAGACGAGTGAGACTCAAGCAGTAAGGTGCGAGAGTCGAGGGCCGAGCGGCGAGGCCATGGAGCCATGGTCCATGCCAGCAGATACTGGAACTGGGAGATTGATGCAAAAGTGAGCTGGAACGCATCTGCAAAATAATGCCCCGCAGTACGGCGGGTCCCAAAGAGAAAGAGATTTGAAGACAAAGGATACTCGAAAGCTACACTGTGTAGATTGTAGGGAGGCTCCGGGACAGCTGACTGAACTTCAAAGCCTCACTTTTTTCTCTCCATCGTGTTCCTCTCGATTCTTGTGAAATTTCCTGCTTTGTCCGTGGTAGATGGGTGAAATGAGGTACGGCATGGCTGCCGTCTTCTTGTAGTGGGAATGGCGTATGTCCTGCATTGTATTCCGGAACGTCCTTAGTAATGTAGTACGTGTTCTCATTTTTGACGGGTTGGCTTGCCCTTCGAATTTCTGAAATTGAATTCAGACTAACACAGTCGATGCGGCCGTCAAAAATCAGCCATGACCATTGACTACCACCAGTGGAGTCGCGGCCCGCTCTCCGAGTCGTTCCGGTCGTCCTTCCATTACAAAATTCTACGGATTGAACAAAGGCTCTCTTCTTTGCGTGTTGGAGGCTGGAGCTCATTGATCACTTGTACTGCATCTTCTATAGCTTCAGTCGAGTATCTGAAAGTTTCGCTGCAGCCTCTGTTACGTCGGCTTCGGCCCTCACTGTGCTCCTTAGGTGTACTGTCTTATTTCATCATCAGGAATATATGCACTTCCTTCGTCAGCAGGTAAACTACGTGCTGGCAATTCATTCGGATGGTGTATGAGTTTATGCATGGAGCGCCCGGGCGCGACCGCTTCTATCTACAACAACTTTCAAAAAGAGAGTGGACGCAGCTTTCTGGAAGTTCCATCTGACTTTGCCGCTGCTTCTTCATCATTATCATCATCATCAAGAAATAGCGGGCACCCGTTCAAGCGTTATACTGTTTCCAGTAATGGAATACATGGAACTAACGAGAACAAGAGTCGCTATTCTAGAAGGCAGGATTGGGTTCGCTTGGTACTGAAAAGCAAGGAGCTAGACACCAAAGATGCCAAACCCTCTAACAATGACAATAGATACACGAATTTCACCAGGGCATGGATTTATATTCTCTTCTTCATCGTTGCAATCTGCTATTTTGCAACTGAAACCGTTTTGCAAGGATCTACTGGTTCACTCTTGCAGGAGACCGCGTCCATTGCATCTGAAGCCCTCGCCGTGAAACATTTTCATGAACGGGCAGGCAAGGCTCTCTCTAAAAGCGAAATACTTGAGTACGAGGTTAAGTTTGTTCCTTCGAAGCTGAATGAGCATTTTCTGAAGCAGAAAGTTGCTCTCGATCATCTGAGAAATGCCCCACGGAGCCCCATTCGACGACCTCGCCTTGCAATGGTACTCTCTCAATTTTTTTTTCAGTCTCAAGCACCAGAAATTCAAGTCTGTAAATTCGTCTTTCGTACTATGCATGTCTGTGGGTGGATATGAGCGAGTTTCTGGCAATCGCACGCTTGCATTTCCGTATTTCATCTTCTTCTTTGTAAATTCACATCTTCTATCTTTATTATGCATCTGCGCTCGGTGATTTTGAGTGGGTTGGTGCAAATATGTCAGACATCCCCAGGGTGCCTTACTTTTCCTGCCAAACTGGGTACCTGTATGTAACACTTCACACGCTCTTTCAAATAGATTTTCGTCAAATGCACGTTTCAAAAAACCATCTATCACTATCTTTAATTCGGTATTTAATTCTCTTACGGAATGAAATATTCTAAATGTTAGGGCCTGCAATGAGCTGCATCTTAGGGAAGTTATAAAGTACAAAGATAGTAATGTGGAATATCAGAACATGAATGTGAACAATGTGTATTCATAAAAATAAGTGCTGTTCATAAGGATAAGTAAATATGCACGTTCCCTTAAGGCATCAGAGGATCTAAACAAGAGATTCTGATTTTAATAAGTAAAAGACCGTAAAGTAAAAGAAGTTATATACAATATCTTGGACGCAATGGGTAAATCCATTTCAACCGTGGAACTTATGGGTGTGCGATGTGGTGGATAGTTTGTGTATGTTATCTTGGAAGTCATTAAATTTTTTGTGAGAACATTTCTAAAACATGGGTGGCACTTATGGTGGTACACTTTGGCTGCCTAATTGCAGGTAGATAGATCATGACTGCACTTCCCAGCCTTGATGTTTTATATAGGATTTTATCCGTTTTATCCATAATTTTACTGTAAAAGTCCACAAATGTTTGTAGTTTTATTGTCGCTTTTGTAAGGGCTCTTTCCTCTCCTCTTTCCCAAGTTCCCTCTTCTCTCAGTCTTGCCACTCAGATGATTCCAAGTTTCAAAACCTCCTAAGATTAGAGCAAGAGGGTAATATCTCACAAATTACAATCTGTGAGGAGTTTGGAGATTTTGATTGCATTCAAGTTATGCAAGACCCCAATCATGACTCCGAAGTCTTTTCAGTTGGATATTGGAAGCTCAAAATAAGGCTTCGATAAGTTTTCATCTATAGGAGTTCATGCAGTTGTGTGACTTGTGAGAAGGCACTATAGGAAAAAGTTTTGCCTTGATGACAAGGCGCCTAAAAAGAAAAGATGAAGAAACAGATGCGAGAAGGGTTGATCTTTGAGTGTCTGATTGGAGCATATGGGTAGCTGAACTCGACCACTTGAGATGCAATGGTGAAGTTAATTTTACGAAATTCAGCACCTAATTGAAAATTTAGCGAAAGGGAAGATTGGAATGGCCAAAGAGAGTGAAGCTAGATGGCTCAATATCCCAACAAGATGATTCAACTACAAGAACTGAAGGGACATGCCCCACGATACCATCCCAATTGGCAACTATAGATAGTTATACCATCCAATGAGCTAAATCTGTGAGTTATCAAGTTTATGTCTATGCATAAGAAAATCGCTTTCTTGGTGCAATAGCTGAGTGGTGTGGAATCTTCATGTTTCTTTCTCTTCTCTTCATTGTCTGCTGATGTGGGGGTGCTTACCATTTATTGATCCTAACCATCCAGCATGCTTGGATTGCATTGCAAAAGGCTTCTTTGCCTCACTCTTAGTGGGTTTGATTCAGCTATATCTTTCTCTTGAATCTTAAAAAAAAAAAAGAAATTTTTTCTCCCTGAATAGTTTTAGCTCTCCATTCTTATTGTGTACCAAATCCTACTATGCTCCACTTTTTAATCAAATTAGCAAGCTTTCGATCTTGTCATATTTGCACACTATTGCTCTTGTAAGTGTTAGAAGGGATCATTATGGGTGTTGTTTCTTGCACCAATAGTAAAGGAGGTCCCCCCCTCCCTACACCCCCTCCCAAACTTCAATTAGTGACATGCTAAGTGGAACTTGTTGCATGGTGATTTTTTGCAAGACGACTCTATCGAGTATGTATGGCTCATGACAAGGACATGATCACAAAGCCATCATTGAAAAACATTGATGAGGCTCCATCAAACTTTCTTTGAAGGTTGTAAAATATTACTAACTTTGCTTCATCTTTTGCAAGAAAACCTATATCTCCCTCATTAGAGGACTCTCATACCAATGCCTTCACCTCTACTTCACAACAAGGTCAAATCTCCTCTCAAGATCCCTCTACATCCACATCAAGCAAAGAGATTAAAGCCAAAGACGTCACCCAATTATTGACATGCATCAACATTTACTTACTCGATATACACAGAGTCTTCAAATGAAGACCAAAACGATCACGTGTGAAGATTTCTCGGATTTCGTAAAAGCAGAGGCCTTCAATGTAGTGAAAATGCCTACTTCGCACTATTTCCTATGACCTTGGTGAAGTAATTGACATAGGATACTCTCAATATGATGAAGTTCACTTTCAGTGGGCAACCTTGGGACCACCTTTCCAATGGAGATTTGATGTGGACACGCGTAGAGAGAGAATAGAGCTCCAAGACCACCTAATAACAACCACCACCTCATGTTTTATGTGTGACAACTATGGCCACATGCAAAGCAAATGTCTGCAACCAAAAGGAGATCCTTGCTGAAATAGCCTATAAGCGCATGACCAATATACTAGAGATTGTCTCAAGGCACTTGCAACATTCATCCACTTGAGCAAAGTCAATCAAGGTGAATAGAGACAAATAAGTCACTTAAAACATTGATTATATCATCTCAACCATATCATAAAGCATTTGGTGGGGCCCACAATAAAAAAAGTTTTTGAAGAATATAAGAGGAAGCCCCAATTTGTGGGGCCTTGAGTTAAAATACAACATGCAGAAGGGCATCAAAACAACCAATGTAGATTAAGTCACTTGGATTACATGTGATGGAAGAAGCATACAAGTAACTTGAGGTGGATTTGGATGCAACAACAAAAGAGAAGGATAAATTATGCACACTTCTCACCATCATAGACATCTTAAAAACACCTACTAGGTCAGTTTGAATGAATTGTTTCAAAGAGATGTGAAAAATGAGAAGTGAATTCTTATCCTTAGTACACTTAACTTATTGGACTCAAGCCTTGCATACTAATTCAAGAGATTCTCGGATAATAGATGGATTGTTTGTCAACTTTTCTCGAGCTCCTTTGTCAAACTTGGGTTAAATATGAAAGGTGAAAACTTGATAGAAATAATGCTTGATGGTGGATCTAGAATTAACTTGATGCATAGTTATACTACGGAATAATTGAAATTGACATTCAACTCCTTTCACTATTAACATTGGTAAACCAACATAGACTTAACATTAGGCATAATAAAAAATGTAAATATGGATGTA
Source organism: Ceratopteris richardii (assembly GCA_020310875.1). Taxonomy (NCBI): domain Eukaryota; kingdom Viridiplantae; phylum Streptophyta; class Polypodiopsida; order Polypodiales; family Pteridaceae; genus Ceratopteris; species Ceratopteris richardii. Next base: position 19,837,899 of record CM035429.1, read on the forward strand.
CATTTGTTTTGAAACTCACAATTTGAAGAGCAAACACACCTTTTCTGAAGATGATGAAGCTTTGTTAAAATGGATGATGGAAGGTCTAGATTTCGTCAAGGTAGGTCCTTGGACAAATTGGGGTAGATGTAACTCCTAAAAAACAAATGCAAGTTCCATAAGACACAAATTGACAACAAGACATGAATAGAGACCAACTGGAAACCTATGAAGTGTACAAAATTAAAGAATCTGATTACATATGATACATATGAATCTGTGGACACATCACGATTCACAGGACCTGGACTACATATGAAATTCTAACACATGAATTTGAGATTGAGTTGATCTTTACATTCTTACTCTGTGGATCTGAAGTTGAAGGTCTGAAGCTGATAACAGGTAATGTAGCTGAAGCAGAAGGGTTGTATCTGCAGCTATGGTGACTGAGAAGTAGAAGCGATGGTCTGCTGGAACAGATAGAATAAGAAAAAATGAAGAGTCCAGGGTACATATGAGAGCAAAAGAAACAGCAGAATAGGATAATATCTGAGAGTGCTACAGAGAAGAGTAGAGGTGGAGCCTGGAGGTGACATAGTTGTGTACCATGGCTGAGTTAAGTCCTGGCCGATAGCAATAGCAGAACAGGTGCACGCGAGTGAGGGGATCTGCATATATGAGTCTTGAGAGCTAAAGAATTGTATGCAGCCCCTTTTTATATACAGTCATTGAATCTGCTTTTATAGAAGTAACTTCCTGTGAAATCAACATTCTCTGACTAAATACCGAAAGATTTTGAGGCCTTCTGTATGCTTTGAGTGCCGGCATCTATAAAATCGAGACATTTAAAGCCTCATAATGAAGTCAAACGCAAAGCACAAATTTAAAAACAAAACCTCCTCTTTGTTTATGTACATGCTATATAATTTTGAATTTGTAAGAAGACCCTGTCTCACCTAATTTCATGGTTATTGGCCAGTAGTTATAGTTGATGCTTTGTATCATGTTATTAGGCATCTGCTCTCCTCTATTTTTGTTGGAATGTGAAGGATGGAATCCCTCCTTTGCTGGAAAAAAGTTTTTTGTGCATGTACCACATTAAATATATTTCTGAATGTAGTTCTATAGAATGCTTCAGTGTCTCAACAAGATGGGATAGTTGAGACCTACTTTCACCATCGAAACTCTAGGCCACAACTTCAGTTCCTACTGCTGCCCAGAAAAGGGACACCTATACTCACCAGTTCATCATTGTGTGGGACGTTGACCCTCTATCATTTGTGGGTTGCCCCTCGATCATTTGTGTGACTCTTTCTGATGGATCACGTGAGGAATGAGGCATTAAAGGGTTCCACATCTCTTTTCTACTCACAATTATCTCAATGATCATGGGGGATGATCATAGGATGGCTTTTACTGGATAACTGAATTGGAGAATATTTAGGAGGAGAAAGTATCTCAGTTGATTTGACTTTGTATCTTGGACTTTCACTCAGAGGGAAGTGCTTGTTGTGCGACATCTTGCTGCTGTAAATTTCTGAATAGGTCTCTGACTGTATATATTATCGAACAAGTTTTGAGACTGTGTCCTTAAGGTTAAGGAGCTATGAGATGCCCTGGGGTCCATAGTATGTGCCGTAGATGATGATGAGACTTGGGTTCTGTCTGTGAAAAGCGGCATTCATAGACTTTATCCATTTGTTCTGATGAGATATAATGTCTGGCATGTTAGAGGGCAACAGATGCATGCCAATTAGTGTAGAAACTATCAATTGGACTTGACATGTTATCTATAATGGAAGCTTGAACTGCTTTGAGGTGGTGATCTAATTGGGAAGCTCAGAAATCTTGTAGTCCCTGGACTTATTTGTGTGGTATCCTAATATTCTGAACATCTGAGAATGCCCTAGATGTCTATTTTTATTAGAGATGCATATGTTATTACAAATTCTTAGAGATTTGGCCTCTGTCTGTATTATAAAACCTAAAAAATTTTATCCATGTGTTCTCATAAGAGATGGTATTTAGTAGAGAAGAGATGGGCACGTGCAAATAAACTGATATGAACTGCCTTTATTTGTGTTGCTGTATGAGTGTCAAAGGGCTTTCATTTTACTGGCTATCAGGCATTTCAGTGAGGATAATTTTCAACTTTTATTTGAGAGTCTCTAGCTTTCAGTTTTATTCACAAGAACTGTGTACTTTGAATTTCTCATTTATTTTACTCTTTTTGTTTAGGTCTTCTTTGAACTCGGGCCAACACCTGAATTACTGTATTTGCTGACAATGTGGAAAGCTCTTGCTGTCCTTGGCTATGAACTTCATGTAAGTTTCTTATCTTTAAGGCTATAATATTCCTCTTTCACATGTACTAGACTGAATGTTTAGTACTTCTTTTTTGGAGTGAAGAGAGCCGCCCTTGAATCGCTATGTTGTAAGAGCATGTCTAATAGGTATTATGTGAGTGAATATGTGCAATATGAAGTAAAGGAACTGTTAAAACATTTAATACAGCAAACACTAATCTGAAATTAGGTCTTCTCGTAGAGCAGGAGCTATGGTAACTTCTCGCAATGACGCAGTAGGTAAGAACTTGGTACTGCAGCAGCATGTGAAGAAACCCTAAATTGGGAAGCTAATGCTCACAAAATGAGCATGACATCAAGATGTGTGAAGAAGAAGGAAGGGTAAAAGATCAATGGATGTTAATTAGAAGTGGAACATAGCAAGAACAACCAAGTTAGATGTTTTGGTCAACCTAGTAATAGGTTCACTGATCCAGAACAAATGCAAGTGGATCTAAAGAGAGTCCTCAAATTCAGGAAGTAGTTAGAAGTCTCCACCAAGTTGTTGGAAGCATCCAGTCAATTACAGAAAGATAAGAAAGGTTTCTTGAATCTTTCTAAAATATTAAGTACTTAAATAAGTCTCTAAGTGGTCCAAAACACTTCCTAGAGGTGTACGAGTTTTACACATGTTCCTAGTTGAACCAATGAGACATGGAAACACATCACTTTAAGCCAAGTCTGCTCAATCTGTTGAAATGTTCATGCCCATTGTTTGTCAATGCATAGCTATGCATCGAGATGGACCAGGTAAGGACTATGGGATGAGGAACAGGTTCAGAAATCTACCTTTTCCCGAAGTCCTTAGACAGGACCAAGAATTAATGGATTGGATAGGAAAGCTCGCCGATTTCTAATCCACCCTTATTGTTATTTCCATACTTTGCACTCGATCCAACTTATTAAGTGCAAAGAAAGGTGGTGCACAATATCATTTTTATATCGATTAGTCTACATACATATTCCCCTTTTTTCAGTAGTATACCTAACATGTGTAGACTCCAGTCAACTTAGATGCTTGTCAAGTTGCGGTCACTCTCTGATGTGTGATTGAGAATCCTATTACAGTAGCCTTGAGTCAATGGGTGAGGGACAGTCCAAAATGTAGACCTCATTTGCCCACAAGAAGTTAAAAAAAGGATGTCCAAAAAGTTTGAATACTTTTCTAGGTCTCATTGTGATGATAGGTCGACCATGAGCAATAGAGTGGCTATTGCATTGTTTCTTCCTATGGGGTGTTGTATAAAGGATCATAATAGCAATTGGCAAGCCTTTGTATTTGGACATGTTTCCGTGTCTTTTATTGTCCATGAATATTTTGATCACCTCTAATGAAAGAAAGCAGTGATGTTCTTTATTTCTAGCCTTATTACCCCTTCTACTAATGGATTTAAACATCAATATATTGGAGAGCTTAGAAGATAGATGGAACAAGAAAAAGAACTCCATCAGAAAGATTATGAAAGATAGATGGGTATTTGTTCAAGTCTCTATCTTTATGGCATCAAATGGTAGAGACAGCTTAAATTTCTTTAGTTTTAGACTGAATAGATGCTAAATATCTGATCTAGGTTTACTCATATTTGAGAACATCTGTTATAATATCCACAAAATTATAGTCCTTGTATGGCCATATCCCATCTAAATAAACCTGAAAACGATGAGCAAAGATATTACGCTTTATGGTTTCGTTGCAATTCGCAACCCCAGTCTTTTGGAGGGAAGTATCCGTTGTGTTGATTGTTGACGTGTTTTATATCATACAAGACCATTAGAAACTGATGTTTTATCATATGTTACTTTAAAGGTATCAAGAGATGACATGGCCTCATATGGAGCTAACAAGATATTGTCAGGTTTGGGGCCCACAGGACAATGCTATGCATTGAGTGAGGGTAATCAATTTGTGAGGTAAGCTTGCACTAATTTGAGGTCTCTAGAATCCTAGTTCTTGGCATTGTATTATGCGACTTGGCACTAAGACTGTGTGATGTTTGGTTAGCGCTCAATTTGTCATATGCTTTTAATAATGTTGTGAATTGATACAATGTAGGCCTGAAGATAGTGATGACATGTAGACATAAGAGCAATTAATCTCTACATGTTACATCTTTCAAATTAAGTATAATAAATCGAGTTCATGTGAATCATGGATAATGAGCTCTTTGGTGTGACCAAGGCTCATCGTAAGCCTAACTTTTGTTCAAAGCTTGATACTTATTGAGTGCCTCTACTCGCGTATGTGGACTACATATCACTGTTTTAGTTCAAGACAGTGCCATGCCTTCATGAAATAAAATTGAATACAGTGTAAATATGACTTTCCAAGTATACAGTCTTCTTCAAGGGTAACAAAGGGCATCAGAAGATGAGATTGTTCACCTGGAGATTGCTATTCAATGTGGTTTACATGTGACAGAAGAAAAATGAGACTATTAATTCTAGTTGCTTTGTATAATGTCAGATGATGAATTACCTTTCGCCCTCAAAGCTGTGGGTGATCAGTGATGATGAAACTCTTGGAGTTCGTGGCCGCTCTAAAAGTTTATTTTTAAATTTATTGGGATCATATTCATGCATTAGTCACTCGAACATTTAATGACATATTTACTCAACCTTTTATGCCCTATTCGATCAAAGAGTGGGCGATAGTGTTACCTTCAGAACATGATTGTCATGCCACTCTCAGTGATTGGAGTTCTATCACCTTGATGGGTATCTTTTCTAAAGATGAATAAGGGATTGAGATTCCAGATGCAGAACTTCATGAAACACTACACTGGTAAAGCCTAGTATGACATTATTAAAGGCAGATCTTTTTGATAATGTGCTGACCATTATGCTCGCTTTTGATTTTCTCATCATATTCAGCATGATACAACTCTTTTGGAACTTGACATAGCAAAAGGTTTTGATAAACAGTCGGCTTGACTTGTGTTAAGCCAGCCGTGCTACGAATCTGCTTTAAACCGTGAATGAGTGATATGTTTTACTTCTTGTGTATGTGAGCTACATCTTTCATATTAGTCAATTGTGATCGTGGTTCTGACTCATGGGTATCTGTTGGGATCACCCTTTTCACTCTCTTGCTTTTTATTTAAATAATGCATAGATTTCTGGTGCGGGTTTTACTGATGATACATCTGTATTTCCACATAGGTCTACTGACTCCCAACCAGAAAATTGTCCTGTATATACTCTAAAATTCTGATGGAACTTTCAGGCCTAAGTGTTTCTCTCATGAAGTAACCATGAAAGGATGGCGGCATGATTTGCCTTCTCGTAAAAGCCATTGTTTCATCCATCTGCTGTGTCTCTGCTTTTTTTTTTCCTCGCTTTAAGCTTTTCTTTTTGCAAAGAGGCCAAAGGGTCGGATACAAGTGGGTGTAACTGATTTACCATTTCCAAAAATTATGTGACGTAATGGTGGCCAAGAGACATAATGTTATTGCCAGTGTAATGGAGGCACTCAGTAATAGCTGAAGGGTTGCAGTGGGATTCTCCTTCATTTGGTGATCCACTCTGAGAAGTCGCTTGCGTGGGCTGGAAAGTGATAACGCTACTGCCTTGTAACAAACAGGGAATGGGATGAAGTGTCTTTGTTGCCATTTTATGACCAGGGGTGTCAGTTCATGTAGTGGTTTACATTGGTTGAGTTTTGCCTTTCAACCAATGTAGTTATTCCTTGGGGAGGATCACCAGAGGTAGGAAAATCTTTGTGCAGCCCCTTGTTCGGTATCAAATGCTTCTATCTCTGATCATTCAGAGATAGATAAATATAGTGAAAGTGAGCCTTCGATGTAGAAAGGCAAAGTTGAGTGTAAATGCACAAAAGTAACCAAGGTACATAAACTGTAATAATATCTCCTGTAAGGTCAAGACAGGAACTTATTATATATTGAGTGCCTGAATAACCTTCTATGGTTGTCGGATCAACAGGTCTTTTCATTATCTGATGGTCCTATGCATCATGAGTGGGAACAGAATGGTGCTTTCGTTTACATCCCAAAGGTTGACTCAATCCAATATGGGCTTGGCATTGACTGGCTGATGTAAGACACTTTGGAAGAATTGATGCTGTCTAATTCTTGGAATTTGTTTCTTTATTTTGGTTGCATGTCTGTCCACAGCTGTTACTTTGTAAATATTTAGGGGGCTCCTCGTAAATGTAGGTATGAATGTATCCTGTTGAGCTCGCTGGATGCAAGGTCCATTCTGGAAAGGTTTGTGGACCTTTTGACTGAAATCTCTAAATGTGGTTATATTTCTGGCTGATTTGGGTTCTTGTGGGATAGCTTTTGTTTAGATCCATTTCAGCAAGTAAAAGTGGTATGGATATTACATGAAAGAATGCAGTTGGACCAGCATATGTATTCTGTGCCAACATCTGAGGCAGATGCCTTATCAGGCTATAAGAAAGCCTTTGAAAGGGCAGATGTTGTACTCCTATCTGATTATGCTCTTGCGGTAAGTATGGCACATACATGCATTGGGTTGTTGCACATGCGAGTAATGCTTTGATTCTAGATGTATGTTTTTGGCAGATGATGTATGGCCGCTTTGACAGAGGAAATTTTTACGTTCTTCCTGGATCTCCTATCCCTGAGTTTGAAGCCAGATCATTTATGTCTATGCATTCCCGTAAAGAGATTCGTGGATTATTGAACCTAAGCACACATGATATAGCGATTGCTGTAGTTGGAAGCCCTTTTTCTTATAGGAGTGCTTGGAGAGGATATGCGATTGTTATGCAAGCCATCTTGCCTCTTGATGAGTTTGTCCAGAGCAAGGGACTACAGTTACAAATCATGACATGGAGTGCTGCCTCTAGTAGGGCTTTGAAGGTATAATTTTGGATTTGAATACAGAACATGCGTACTGAATGATTTCCCCATAAACTAACAACTTTGCATTTTAATCAGCAGATTTTGGCCAGTCAAAGTGGGTTTACCAATAAATCAATGCATCACTTTGGGAGAATTGATGAGTTAAACAACCTACTCTGGGCAGCAGATATTATAGTTTATGGTTCTCTACGTGAAGAACAAGCTCTTCCAAGTGTCTTGGTCAAGGCATTGGCCTTCGGACATCCTATTGTTGTTCCCAACATCACTGTTGTCAGGGAAAATGTAAGATTTTTTGTTGATTGAAATTTGAATCACACGAGATCATGACAGGAGCAAGAATGCATATGCTTATTACTTTATCTCTGTATCCAAAGTCCATTCTAATTCATAAAATCTATTTCAGATGCAGGATGGAAGATACAGTCATGTATTTGAGGCAGGAGATAATAATGCTTTGGTAAGAGCTCTAAAAGAAGCATTGTTGGAATCTGAAGTAATGAATCATGGACATGGAATGAGATCAAAGTCAGTTCATGGGGGTTTGCCTATAGCAAACATAATCTCAGAGTTTGTTAATTTTCTAGAAGTGTTCATAGATTTTCCTTCCGATGTCCACATTCCATTTCCCATTTCACTTATCTCAGAACAACTTGAGAACAATTGGCCTTGGCAGCTACTGGAAGCACATACTTACTCTGCCAGAAAACCTCCAGAGAGAAATATTGTGAGAAGTCCCATTCCAGAAAGGCAGAGAAAATCTCCTTTGAAAATAGGACATGAGACTGGAGTCACTCACTATGATGATATCCTTGATGCAGCTGACTGGGATCAGTTCAGATTACTGAAACTAGCAGAAGAGATGGAAGAAAATGAAGATGAGCAGGTTTGATATGCGCTTGCATCAATTTTACATTTTCTGAACTTTTCTGATCTGTTTTTTCTTTGGGCATTTTGTGAAAATCTGTGCAACAAGTTACATAGATGTGGCTTTTGTTGGGTGTTTTAAAAGATAAAGGAGAGGAATGGCCAAATACATGGGAGATGGGAGGAAGTTTATCGCAGTGTGAGGAAGGCAGAAAATATGAAACACGAATTACATGAGAGGGAAGATGGTGAACTCGAACGGACTGGTCAACCTATATGCATATATGAGCCATACATAGGTGCTGGAACTTGGCCTTTACTGGGCAAAAAAAGCATATTGTATAGAGGAATAAATCTGGTAAGCATCTAACATATGATGCTCGGAAAAAAAAATGGATGGACAACGTTTTGTGTTTTAGATTAGTAAAAGTACCACTATTATAGGGATCTACTATCACTCATTTCAGTATTTCTGGAAAGTTTTACTTGTTCATTAGTGAATTCGTTCTGAGTATCTCTAAATTGTCCTTGGCTGAACTAGTACATTTATTGAATTAATGAGTAAGATGTTTTTGTTCAAAATAGATTTCTCAACAACGGAGGCCAGACTCAGACGATATTGAGGCTCCTTTGCGTCTTCCATTGTTGAATGACTCTTATTACAGTGATGTTCTATGTGAATTTGGTGCATTCTTTGCCATTGCCAATAGAGTTGATCGAATCCATAAAAATTCCTGGATTGGTTTCCAAAGCTGGAGAGCTGCAGGAAGAAATGTGCCATAACATTTTCATTTTCTTTATTCCTTGTATGTCTGGCAATCATATATGACTTTGTTAATAATTTGTTTTAACATGTGCATCACAGGTGTCTCTTTCAACCAAGGCTGAGCTGGCTCTTGTCGATGCAGTCAAAGGTCACAATGGAGATAAAGTGTATTTCTGGGCAACAACAGACTTATACAGTAGCAAAGGTTCCTTGCAACATGATTTCTGGACTATCTGTGATTCAATAAATAATGGAAATTGCAGGCATGTGGACAACAGAGTTTTATCAACATATTTCTTCAACTCCTTATGTGCATTGTGCTTATCTGTAGGAATTTTATCTATTCAGGTCAATGTTCTTGAAAGCATTCAAGGATATGTATGCGCTGCCTTCAAACTGGGACTTGTTACCACCAATGCCAAATGACGGAGCTAGCTGGTCAGCTTTGCACAGTTGGGCAATGCCAACATCATCCTTCTTGGAATTTGTCATGTTTTCAAGGTTGGTTGGGGCTTCGCTTCCACATTGTGTGTTTGTTGCTCGAGTTTTATAAGTGCTGGCTTGTACAAATGCAAGTTTTAGTTAACTTTAGAGAACACCATTAGTTTAGAAAATCATATAATAGTCGTTTGGGGGAATAGTTGATTCTCATTTCTCTTGTGTGTGGAGGTTTCATAACATTGATATTAGAGCTCTGGTGAGCTCCCATGGAGACCTTGATGGTCATCATCTTGTCCATGAAATGTTCTCACGACCATTTGCAAGCAAGAGTTTTTGGAAAATTTTTCCAAAGTAGGTTAAAAAGGGATCAAGAATTACCTAAGAAACAAGACAAGACCCAAGGGCCTAGGATAAGACAAAGTATTGAGATTTTTAACTTAAATGACCTTAAAATTTAAAGATTAAGAAGCAATCTTGTGTGTTTATTTTTTAAACATAGAATGGAAAGTTTAAACCTGAAGCAAGATCTTGTATGGCACAAAAGCTCAAGTTAAGTAAGAATTGACATAGTCTTCAATTTCTAACTCAAGGTTTTGAACTCAAAGAAACTTGAGTTAAATCAATAGTCATTGGAGAAAGGTATAAATGTGGGCTTGGTGGTGAAGAACATCAAGATTTGTATTACCATCAAAGTGGGTACGATAGCATGGGATGTCCTATTGAAAAGATGATGAATGTCCAAGCTCATGTCTATTGATCTTCAGACCAAGTTCAGACAAGCTTTTGACATTAGAGGAGGTAGAAGCAATGTTTGCACACTGAGAGCTTCAAAATTTCACCAAAAAATGTGAAATCCACATGTTGTTAGTGTGCAATCACCTGACGACACTAAAGCTCAAAAATTAAGCCCAAAAATTGTTCAAAACTTGCAAAAATCAAAATTTGAAATTTTTTGTAGAAAATTTCAGAAAATTCCAGCAAGCGCTAATTGCATAAAAAACAACAAATTTGTCGTTTTTCAACCACAAAAGGCATAGATAGATGCAAAACCGTGTCAATAGGTACTTGTTTTCGCCAAAGCCCCAATTTTTGTAGCAATATGACCTCTAAAATTAGAGAAATGGCCTGCTGTAATAAGTTTCTAGCAAGTATCCACTTCCTCAATCTTTGTACATGTTCTCCCACTTGAAATGAGAGAGAATTTTTGGAACGAAGGACCTATAGATGAAAAAAATCAGCAATGTGGATACTGAAAATGACCCGTGGGAATACAAGAAGAACAATAGAAGAGATTCTTCGCGATGAAACTCTCTAAAAAAACCCCAAATTTGCTTCAGCTTTGCTCTCCGTGCCGACATGAAATCTAGCGCCGACACGAAACCTTGCGTCGACACGAAACTTATGTCTGGGACAAGTCTCTCCAATATCGTCCTCCTTCCACTTGCTAGCTCCGGATCAGCATATTGTTTCTTATCTTGGAATTCGGGGTCCACCATGAATGTCGTTGCATGGAGTGGAGAGTAATAGGCATTCCATCGTCGAACACATATTGATGAAATTTCTTCATGCTTCTCATCCTCTTGCACTAGCTTCTTAAGTGATTCTATGGTTCGATCCATAGCTTCATATACTTTGCCAATGCATGCTTCCATAGAATCCACCACTCTTAGCAAGTGCACAGGTGGTTCGCATGATATCCACTATGTGGCCAATATTCTCCCACCGTGTTGCAATATTTGCTAGTTTTCTAAATTCCTTTCCTTATGTAGTGGAAGCCTCTAGCATTGTTGCAAATTCAGAGAGAGAGAGAGAGAGAGAGAGAGAGAGAGAGAGAGAGAGAGAGAGAGAGAGAGAGAGAGAGAGAGAGAGGATGGATTTTCAGGATGTTTGTTAGTAGTCTAGACTCGCTGACATCTGGACAAGCTCATGGAACATGTAATCTTTCTGTATCTCCGAGGGAGGTAAATCAGTGTGCATGTCTTTATGGCATGTCAGTTTGTTCATTTTACTTATAGACTCGTAGTTCTTGATTCATGGTATTTTTCTATTGCAGGCGAAGCACTGCTACTGTCGTATTCTAGAATTACTAGTGAACATATGGATGTATCATAGTGGACGAAGAATGATAATCTTGGATCCTTACGATGGGACCATGCATGAGCAACACCACCTGCCCTCAAGGCATAATCTGATGTGGCTGAATTTTTTTTCATATGAGACTCTGAAAGGGATGGATGAGGATCTTGCTGGAGAAGTTGATGATTCATTCAACACAAGCAAACAATGGCTTTGGCCAAGAACTGGGGAAGTTTTCTGTCAGCAAATATATGACAGAGAGCGACGACAATGGTATAATAGGAAGTTGGAGAAAAAGAAGCGGGATAAAGAGAGAGTGAAGCGGATTCGGGGTCGGCAAAGGCAGCAGCCATTAGCGAAAGGCTAGTTGAAAGTTTAGATGTCTTATTCAGGAGCATAATAGCAGGCTTCTTTCTATATTGCTCCGCTCGGAGGCATTTTTGGGCAATTGCAATTGCATGTCACTATGTCAACCCAACAAAAATTGGAGTCGTGGTTCAGTGTATGATAGCTTGGGTGATGAATGATAGTGTGCCTCTGTGGAAACAATTGCTGCAGATACTTGTGCGTTTTTTGGCTCTCTGGTGTCAGAAGAATCTTGTCAGCAACTCAAGCCAGGCTCAGAACTCTTTGTATGTATTCTACCCTTGTAAATTAAGAAACATTGTTCCTGATACAAGGAATTTGTCATTGAAATGCATCGTAATCTGAAATTGAGGTTACTGGAGTCTGCCTGTACTTTCATATGATTAAACTGATTGAATGAGAAACAGTATGTCAAAATAAAACAACCCCTGAAGATAAATATGATGTTGCAGCTTTTAGCATATAAACTGGGAAGGTTTAATGACCGAGCAAACAACCAGGTATCCCAATGGGTCAATTTCGTTTGTTATTGTGAGATTGGACTATCAAGATAGTTGTACAGTTGGAGACGTCCATAGGATGTTTACATCAGAATGCACAATGGTTCGGAACAGGTGATTTGGATGGTTGGTCTTTGAGATAATATGCACAGTATCAAGGGAAAGTACTTAAAGCTCTACATCTGTAGGAATTCCTAACATTTTCTTAAATTTGTTGGGTGGATATGTGATATGATATTCATGGCCTGTCATATAGACACAATTGATGTTGAAACCAGCTTGGAATCTTATTGTGGATCATTGACAGGGAATCTTGACACATTTCGTGTGTTTATGCTTATCGCAAAAAGAAAATTCAGCATTACTTTTCCTGCTGCATGCACCCTTTGGACGTAGCACTGAGGGTTGAGATGTAGAACTCAGATGTCTTGGAATCATGAAGCTGACATGAACCTGCAGCCCATAATTTTAATATTGTTAGGCTCTATTAAGACCCACATATTACGGATGGATACAGGGTTATAGCCGACAGAGCTACCATGGAGCTGAGAACCCTGGTCCCATCCTGTGATGGAATTCTCCAACGACTTAACAGATTCTGGCAATGTCACTCATATTTTGTGCTGGGTGTGCTGATCAGGTGGGTTGGAAGGAGTTTCTGTTGCACCTATTACATGAAACAAAATTTGCTACTCTGGTGAAAGAAAATACGAGTCTGTTTTCCTTTAGTCCAAGGTCATGGACTCCCCTGCGCAATTATCCATCAAGATACAAAGTGCTTCTTTGAAGCCATGTTTTTGAATGTGTTTTGGGGTTGATATGGTGACATGCAATTGCAATACAGAAGGGTCGAGCTTGTTGTATATGTTCCTTGAGTCTGGTAGTTCAATGAAGAAGAGTCAGCTTATTGTCTTGATTTCTGTCTGTGTATTGTGCGCTATATTGTAACATCATGAGCTAAGGTGCAAACACATTCGAGCCCACTCAAGTTCAGTGTAAACAGCTTTGGCACACTGGAATAGCTTGAAATACTCCACCTTATGCTTCAGTGTCTTCTACTTCAGCCTCGTCCCTAGCCAGTCTCGTTGGCCCTCCTGGACTTGGCTAGCTTCACCTTTTCTGGCCCAGATTAGCCCTTCCTTGTTGGGGCTAGCTTCGTCTTATCCTTGTTACAATCTCACCCTTGTTAAGGTTTCATCCTTGTGAAGGCCGATAATGTTGTTGCCAGAAGCTCTCCATCGTCATCCATAAGGACCAACACATTTCCCCAACTGATCATCTCATCTTGGCTAGCTTGCCGAGGCTAGCCTCTACTTGCCTAGACCAGCATTTCCTCATCCAAACTAGCTCCTTACATCGGCTAGCCTCTCCTCATCCACATCAACTCCTTGCTCAGGCTGGTCTTTTCTTTTCTGGGCAAGCTCCTTGCTTGAGCTAGCCTTAGCTGACTCTTGTCTAAGCCAGTTAACTTACCTAGGCTTCCTTCTCATCCAAGGTAGCCTTTGTTGTCTAAGTTAGCACCTCATCTAGGGTAGTTTCTCCTCACCTAGGATAGCTACGCTCAAAGATGAGCACCTAGCAAGAGTCTCATATCATTTAGACCCAATAGTGATTGAAATAGCAAGGTAATGTCATTGCTTCTACGTTTAAATTGAACCAAGTTAATGGCAATCACTTTGGTAACACAAACTTACTAAGATAATATTATTGCCTCATCTTATAATTATGACAATGAGAATTTATTATGGATGCTAGTTTTTGGATAGAACTAACATGATAGTTGTAAGGTCATTAGTAATGTGCCATCAATTCGGACTGGAAATACTTGTAATACCACAAACTTCCTTGGAAACCAGAAGCTAGAGAACCAAATCCTAAGGTCATGACCTAACGTACAGCTTGATAGAACCATACCCTCAAGCTCCAAAGGCCTAGATATGAGATTCTACAATCCACTCTAGGAAAAAGAAATCCACTACCTCACAATGTAGTTCTAATTGGGTGTGCAAATATGAGGGAGAACCCGAAATGGACCCTATCAATTATGCCTTATGTTTTAATGGAGTCTTGTCATCCACCGCAAGCTAAGCTTCATAACTCCAACCAACATGATGTTTAATGATATCCTTGAGAACGACCTTTTGTAGGATATGAAAACCATCAGGCAAAGTGGACATGGGGCATAGGAGTTTAGTGCCTGTCAATAGTGGAGAGCTCTAGAATGCTAGACACATCTTTAGAGTACCGAAAATGAAAGGTCCATGTTATAAATTCAATAGCAAGCATTTTGTGGGAGCACCTACATTTGGCTAACAACGCACTACCAAAAGCAAGACTAGCTTATTATCAATCTCGAGGCTTGTATTTGAGATTTTTGAAAGAGTTATACTAACATAAATAGGATTGCTTTTCTCATGATGAATGAATTCCTAGTAATTCATAAAAAATCAGCCCCCTATCACCCTCAAGATAATGGTTAGGCAGAGAGTTCCAATACAGTGTTATGTGCTGTGTTGACAAAGATAGTCAACAACGGAAGGTCAGATTGGGACAAGCAATTGCATCATGCAATTTGGGCCTTCCACGTGGCTTACAAGACGGCCATTGGAACTAATCCTTTTAACCTAGTTTACGGATAGAATGCGATCTTACCAATTGACTTTTTAGTGCCAACACTATGTGTAGCACAACAGAATGAGTAGACAGGCCATGAACTATCCAAGCAATTAGATCAAATTGATAAATTACAAGAAACAAGACTACAAGCAGTTGTAGGAATTTACGTTGCTAAACGGGGTAGAAAGCATATTATGATGCACATGTCAAAGACAAAAGCTTAAAGGAAGGAGATTTGGTCATCATATATACATTAAAGCAACATGCTAAGAAATCGAAGCAATGCAGATATGGACCATTATTGATCAATCAAATCTCAACAAGCGGAGCAGTAAATCTAGCTACATTGGATGGAGATGTACTTCCCAACTTTATAAGTGGATGTAGAGTGAAACGATATATGGAGCCATTAACAGATCAAATGTTAGCTCGACTCGTAAGAGCACAGAATCGAAAGGAGGAGGAAGAGAGGATTAGAGAGGAAGCACACTAGGAAGCCTTAGATCGTATCAAGAGACGGATCGTATCAAGAGATGAAAAGAGTGGATACGACAAAGGGATGAACGATATCTACAGGGAGAGGAACTTATACCCATGGCCAACTACCAAGTCAATAATACAAGCAATATGAACTATAGCATCTCCCAACCAATTAAACCTAGGAATCGAAAACACGGATTATCAACTAGTGGATGCTCTGATTGACTCGGGAGCGGCTCTAAGCTATATACAAATGCCATTAACCATGAATCTCCAAACAACCACAAGTTCCAATAAAGCAAGTATGATAGGAATTGGAGGTCAAGTCATAGAATGTGTCAGAGAAGACCTAATATCCCATCATTTAAGAAATTCCACTATGGAGCAGAAAGTTTTGGTATGCAAAGACGAAGACTTGATCAAAAATCTGATCCTAGGGCAAGAGTGGATTATTGAGAATGACATGAGTATACATCTTGCACAATGATACATATCATCTAAAATAGGGCATAAAGAAATCTATCAGCTAAAATAGGGCATAAAGAAATCTTTACTTTGCTGGAAGAAAGGCCATCTCAAATCCATAATGTCATAAAACCTAAGGAAAAGAACTTAGAGGAGGAGAAAGAAAAGGATTCAGTAAAGACTATATCCCTAGAATGCCTTCATTTAGAATTGCCTCCAAATAAGGAAGTGATGCATGATAATGTGACCATCACCACAATGATAAATGAGCCTAAGAGAGAGAGTGTGGATGTTCCTTCTCAACCTGTCTACACTGTGAGAAGAAAACCCACCTGGATGTCTATTGTTCGAACATCACCCCCATATAATACTCGTCTAGAATGGGTACGAAAGGATTGAATGACTCAACCAATCAAAAAACCGCCAATGAGTGGAAGCACGAAGGGACAACCACCATGCACAATCACAATTTGACAAACCACGATTTCTTCGTGTATGGCTTCCAAAGTCATTAGTAGAAGCCCAGAAATCACAACAACGAATATGGATATCAAAGAAAGTCTGACAAACTGCAAATCAGGAATAGGAAAGCTCAACGAGATATCATACCTATAGCGTGATGCAAAGAAGTCTCTAAAGTCTCACCAAGGGTTCCAAAATAAGACAACACCAAAAACTCAGACCACAAGTAGGAAGGAGACAAGGACAGCAGAGCAAGGAGCTCGACAAAAACAAATGCCTCAAGCACAACTACAAAGTGGATATGGAGACCTAAAAGGCAGCAAGGACAGGAACAACAGACTCAATGAAATTCTACTTGCACTCATGAGGAGTCAATTGCAACCAAAATATGCACGACAGGGCCACATTACAAGGCCATGCATTCGGCACATTGGCTCTTCAACAAAAGTAGTGGTGCACATTTCCATTATTGGAATAGGTCTAAGTTTCTATTGTCATAGGAATGATCGTACATTGTAAATAAACAAATGCTTCGGTTAGCATTAATCTTTTGTTTTCTTTCAGGAGTAAGAAAATCTTAGGAAAAGTGGGGTAATAGACATTCGTTACTTGTGCAAAGGGGAACGAAGCAACAAAAAAGAACAACATATCACTGAACCACACATAAAACACATGAATTGGTTTCTCCTATAAGTTGATTCTTTCCTTTATTACAAGTGCAGATGGCTTTCGACGATTCCGAGGCAACCATTCAAGAAAGGTACTAGAATTTCCACTCCAAAGTGTAACCAAAGCGAAAGGCCACTGATTTTGGGAAGAACAACCTACAGGAGAGCATTTATTCTTGGTGACTATAAAGATCATGGACACTAATCATCAATTCACTGTGATTGCTGGAGTTAGATGTCCATGGAAGCGCGAACATCACAAGGAAGAAGAAGAAGAAGAAGAAGCTTAGAGCACAACACACAATACTGAATTGTATTATCACTAGAATGTACAAAGATAAGTATCCTATTAGGGCAATAGGCATGTATACAAGCCGTGGGAAAAAAACCTCATAAAGAGGGAAAAAAGTGCCCCGACAGTCCTAGTGTGTTCACACACATCACTAGCTAAATATATCAACAAATCCCCCCTGCGAGTGATGCGGTGAACAAGGAGTTGGCACTCATGTATAAGAAAGTCCCAATCTATGTGGAAATCACTCCACAAAAGGAAGTAAGCCCAAAGCTTTGCGGAAAGCTTAAAACTTCTCCTTGGGCAGAGCCTTCGTGAAAAGGTCTGCAATGTTCTCTTGCGTGGGCATATATGCCAAGCTGATCTCCCCAATAGAGAACCTCTCCCTAACATAATGATAATGCACCTCAATGTGCTTAGTGCGAGCATGAACATAGGGTTCCTCACAACTGCCAATGTGCTCTGACTGTCAGTGAAGATGGTGGTGGCAGAAGATTGACCAACACCCAAATCAGCCATAAGGCATCTGAGCCACACAAACTCAACAGTCACTGTGAAAGCTACCCTATACTAAGCCTCACAACTGGAAGTGGCCACAGTAGGCTGCTTCTTGCTCAACCAAGATATACGTGAGCTACCGAGCATGAAGCAAAAGCCACTAGTGGACACACGAGTGTCATAGAAACCAACCCAATGAGAGTTAGAAAAAGCATGCAAATCTGGTGGTAGTGATCCCCCCTTGGGATAAAACAACCCAATTAGCCGAGTAACACTCAAGTAGCGAAAGATATGCTTTACCGCCTGCCAATGCTTGACTCCTAGGCAATGCATAAACCTGCTCATCTATGAGACAACAAACTAAATATCTGGCCGAGTAATGCATAAGTAAAGCAAGCATCCAACAGCCTGTTGATAGAGAACAACATCAAATGCATCTCTAGCATCATGAAGACTCAATCCTAAACCTATCCCCATAGGAGTGGCAATAGGCTTACAGTCTTCAAGGCCAAAATGTTGCAATAATGTGTCAATATATTTTGTTTGACACAAAGCCATTCCACCATCAACTTGCATAAAGTGAATGCCCAAATAGTGATGCAAATTCCCTAAATTAGACATCTCAAATGAGCCATACAAATCAGCCTTAAAATCAGCAATATGCATGTCATGAGGACCAGTGAGCAGCATGTCATCAACATAAATCACAATGATAAGAAGTACATCATTAGCACACTTAACATATAAGATGCTTTCAGTTGGACTGTTCTCAAAATCATGTGCAATCAGATAGGCATGTATCTTTTCATACCAAGCACGTGGTGCTTGCTTTAACCCACAGAAATGCCTTCTTTAACCTGCACTTTTGGTTTTCATGCCCTTTTTGCACAAAGCCACGAGGCTAAAAAACATACACTTCTTCATGCAAGTCACCATTGAGAAATGTTGTTTTAATGTCCAACTCATGTACATTCCAACCATGATGAGCTGCAAGTGCACATATGCTATGAACAGTAGTCATTTGGCAAGCATGAGCAAAGGTTTCATCAAAATCAATGCCTCTTTCCTACACATAACTCTTTGCAACAAGCCTAACCTTATACCTACCAACTATACCATCAGGTTTATGCTTGAGCTTGTATACCCACTTAGTGCCAATGGCCTTCTTGCCAGGAGGCAAGTCACATAAAGACCAAGTACCATTCTTCATTATAGCATCATATTTAGATTGCATAACAGCCATCCAATTTTCTGAATTTTGTGCTTCATTAAACGAAATAGGCTCGGTCTCATCACAGAGACTAGATGCAGCCATATCATAGCAATCTGATGCAAAAGAGGCACTATGAGATCCTGATCGAGTACGATATGATAGAGATGCATGTAACTTGCTATCACGCAAGGTCTGCACCAGCCATTTTGGCATAGTTTTTGCATGCTCAATATCAGCTCTCTCATCAATAAGTGCATCATGTAAATCTGCATAAAAAATGGAATGATTTGCATCATCACATGAAACCTACAAAGGCTGAGAAGTTGTCTCATTAGGACCAACACTAGATTGTCCACCTATAAAAAGAGGCAGCAAATTATCATACATGCCTTTGGAGCTAATAAATGTCTCCTTAATATACGAAAGCAATGGCTTAATAGCATCTTTCACAAAAACATCACGGCTAACCAGAATGTGTTTAGTCTATGGATGATACAGATGATATCCTTTAGTTTCAGAGTTGTACCCAACAAAAATACATTTTACTGCTTTATCATCCAATTTTCTGCGATGTTGTTCAAGCACTAATGCATATGCCAAACAAACAAAAACATGCATATGAGCAATAGATGGCTTGTGATCATGCCAAGCGTCATATAGAGTGATAGACTGTAGTGCTTTAGTGGGACACCTGTTAAGTACATATATTGCACACATGATAGCCTCAAGACAAAAACTATGTGGTAAAGCCTGACTCTTGGCCATACACCTCGCCATCTCCATGAGTGACCTGTTCTTCTGTTCAGCAAATCCATTTTGTTGACGTGTATACGGCAGTGTACACTAGTGTTATCCCACGTTCAACAAAAAATGCATTAAAATCAGAAGACATATATTCCCCCCCTCGATCAGAATGGAGAGTGCCCATTTTACATGCTGACAGACTTTCAACCAAAACCAAAAACTCTTTGAAGCACATGAACACTTCGGACTTTGCTTTCAATGGATATACCTATGTATGCTTGGACTAATCATCAATGAAAGTCATGAAGTAAAGATAATTTCCAAAAGAAGGTGTCTGCATAGGACCACAGACATCACTATGTACAAGCTGCAATTTTTGAGTAGCCCGAACTGAACCATCTTTTGAAAATGAGGAACGCTGCATTTTGCCCAAAATAAAGCCTTCACGAACATGTTTTCCAGGTGTCCCTAGTTTGGGCAAAGAGGACACCATTTCAGATTTCTGCAGGTGTAGCAAACTAGCAAAATTCAAATGACCAAAGCATGCATGCCAAAGCTTTGCATCTGACATAGCCTAAGAATCATGTAGTGCACATGCCAAATCATTTACAGATCTTTCCTAGTCTATGAGCTTATATAGCCCATTACATAAAATGCCAGAAGCAATAATGACATTGCCATTTGACAGATCATGAACTGTACACGTGTCATCAACAAATTTCACAACCAAGCCAATCTTGGCTAAAGCTGAAACTGATAACAGATTCTTTTTGATCCCTAGCGCAAATAAAGCATCTGACAAAGTGAAAGAACTACCATCAGTAGTAGTCAAAATGATCTTACCAACTCTCATCACAGGATAAGAGGAGTTGTTGGCACATGTGATAGTATTCCCTGTAGGGGCAGGCTCGAGTGAAGTGAAGAAACTACACTATGAGGTGATATGTTTGGTCGCCCCACTATCAAAGTACCAAACATATGAGTCTAGTGCAGACATGCACTGCTCATGAGAAGATGGGTTAAAACTGCAAATAGTAGTAAATGCCCCTTCTTCTTCTTGCACAAGATTAGCAGACTCTATTTTTGGTGTAGACACCTCTGCAACAACCATTCCAGCCTCTTTCTTCTTTGCCTCTTTAGTAGCCACTTTTGGACACTTCTTTATGATATGATCATTTCCTTTACAATAAAAACAATTTTTGCTTTTTTGATTTCTTTTCATCTTTGTCTTCCCTCTTCGATTGTGTAGAATTAGCAGATTTCTACTTAATAGTTGAAGAGCTCCATTTTCCTTTGCCTTTCTGACTAGCCACGAAAGCTTGATTTGCAACATGCATAATGGACCTGTGCTACCTAGACATAATATTCCTGCAACAGAACAGAGACTAACTCCTCAAATGACAAGGCATTTGGATTACCTTTCATCATCAAACGAAGAGTAGAAGCAAAACTCTGATATGAATAAGGAAGACCATTCAGAGTGGTCTGCACAAGTGAGCTATTTGGTATGACCTCATCGGCATAAATCAACTGTTCCTTCAAGTCTTTGATCTTTGTTAGAAAATTGTCCATAGAATCACCTTCATTCATGTGCTCACACTCCAACTATTTTCGGAGGTAAACAACATGAGCCTCATTCCTAGCTTGGTACAATGTGGTAAGTGTATCCCAAGCATCCTTAGTTGTTCTACAAGAACGTATGTGAGGAATAATGGCACGTTTGACAGACAAAGCTATCAATGCATGTGCCTGGGCATCTCTGCCATCGCAACGAATTCGCTCTACAGTAGGTGGAACAAAAACCATAGCACAAACAGGAATATGCAGAATATCATCATCTTCGACACCTTCTGCATCAGCTTCAATACATGCAGTTGTAATAGTTGCAGGTGTGATAGGACGTTTTTCAACATCCTGCACAATGTTCCACAGTCCTTTTGCAACTAATACATGTCGCATCATATAAGCCCATAACGGGTAGTTGGTACCATCCAACTTATCTTCAACAGCCAACATACGGAATACCTCATTGCTTTCAGCCATGGTCGGTGACTAAAATACCTTGATGTAGAAAATTGACTATATCTCAAAAAGTTGAACAGAACTACCCATACGAATTCTGCTAGACCTGTGGATATTGAAGAGGAGGTTAGACTCATTCATCAACATATGTGCTTTCCCAACATGCATCGATATACATCACCACAAAAGATTTTAGTACAGCTATTATCTCATGCGACCAAACAAATTGGTAATGAAGTAAACCTGACACCCTACATCCAAGAGCACTTATTTGAGGCCAAGAAGCAATGGGGCCACAAGAAGTTCCTGAATGGGAGTGTAGCATTGACTATTTTGATCTATCATACCTTAGGTATTCGAGAAGACCTTAAAGAGATGCCTTCATCAATGGAAATGGCAAAAGATGCAAAGCCGGCCATTTTCCCAAGAAAAAAGAAAGGAGTCAAAGTGACCAAAAAGGCAAGAACAAGCTCTCAACTCAAAATGAGAGGAGAAAAGAGATTAAGAGAAGCATTAAAGGCAGAAGAAGTGTTTCCTGCTTCAAAAAGAATACATGTACTTCCAAGAACAAAAATAGAACTAGCCAAGCCCATCATGGAAGAAGAGTTGAAAAAAGCAATGGAAGAAACTCATAGATATATGGAAGACCAAGTGAACCTGCCAATATAAGGTCACCACTATCATCAATCTCATACAGAAACATTGCAGGGAAAGAGGTTGAAAAAATTCCATTGATACAGAGAACTAGGGTTGGTCAACTCTAGTTCATCTTCGAAAGTCCAAGAAGATCATGTGCCATCCAATGAATATGGATATTCAAAGCGAATCAAACAAATGGGATGAATTAAATCAAGTGAAGGATTCATTTGAAGTGGAAGGCACAAAATGAATGAAATTCAAGACAACACAGTCACGAAGATCCCAAAGACGGGATCATCTCAAGGAGAAGTCCACACCATAAGGATGAATGAGGAAACGAAGATTCAAATTACAGAGACCCACTTGGATGGAGAAGCTATGTTGAAGATGCCTAAGGAAGAAAAAGATCAGGAAGATATGGAAGAGCAAGAACCCTTCACGCCCATACGGATTGTAGCAGAGCCTTCTCCACTAGATGTGACATTCCAGGGAAGTGCTACAAAGCCTACAACACATGAAGAAAAAGAAATTCAGATTCATCTTCAACTTAGACAACCACATAATGAAACGATACAAGTGGACAAGGGAAAAGATGTGCTCACGGGTGAAGCATTGAACATCCAAAAAACATGGCTAAATGTGGATGTAGCTCAACTCAAATCTATAGTAAAGTAGATAATACAAACAACCATGGATACTCAATAAGAACTTATAGAACGGATAGCGATTATAACAAGGCATTGATGAAACGTAATCAATTTAAGGTATTGAGTAAGAAGCTATCTGCACAGGTACTACAAGTCCAACATGCACTTACCACCAAGGAAAAAGAAGCAAATGAAGCTATGGAAAAATGCAACATGTTCACTGCTGAAAATAAAAAACTGTAAGATCAGCTCAAGGAGTTTCAAAGTAAGTATGAAGCAGGTGAAGCCGAGAAGGCACGAATAACTACCAGAAGCAAAATCCTAGAATCACAAATCAAGGTATATATGGAGGAAGAATGGGAAAAGAAATATATGTATGACACAAATGAACTCAGGAAAAGGTGGAAGACGACAAAAAACAAACTTCTTGCACAATGTAATGAAGATGTCGATCAAATGGCTTCAATAGGAGAAGAGCTCCTAAAAACAAGGAGGCAATCACGAAAGCTACTAGTGAAATCAAAGAAAAGGATGAACTCATTGCAAACTTATAGGCTGAAATAGCACAACAGGATACAATGGGGACACCAGTTGTTCCAAGCTCCCAAGTGGCTACTGAGGAGACTGAGGTACGTCCTCTTTCTCCCCCCACGCATCGTTCACCTATAAGAGAGGAAGTAGAGCCAAGCACTGATAGACATAAACGTCCTGTTGTAGAACTAAGCTATCATGAGCGGGCATTACTGGTGTCCCAACTTACATAGCAGTTTGAAGATCATGTAGTGAAGGTAATGAAAGAGGCAAAGATCAAAAGTCAAAGTTTAAACAAATTTTGAAGCCATTCAATATACCTTACGGACTATTGAAAGAGGAAATTCAACAATATATGAAGAAAATTACAAACAAAGAACCTAATCATGATCTACATTTCAAAATGAACACATTTTCATATACTCAAGAAGAATTTGATAAGGTAGATCCAATGTGGAGAAGGAAGTTCTTAGAGAAGAATCTGACATTAAGAGTGCACTAGGAATCAACACCATATGTGCTACAGATAAATCCATCTTTTTGCCCAGTCCTTGAAGACATACCTATATGCAATATTGGGAAGCACAACGCCAGGGAACAATAAGTAATCAATGGCTAAACTATCCACTACTACCAAGTCCGCCATGTAATTATTTACCCAGAGAAGAATACATGGTATGAACAATAGATTTTGGTTATCAAGATATGCTACAATGCCAGACTTAGCCATTAAGATGACAAATACAATATTAAACATGATCCTTACAATTCTGAAGGTATTCCAACATGCACAATATACATTTTTGAACTTTATCGGTATCAATCAAGGAGCCGATGCAATCATTTTCGATTTATCTACGGCACCTAGTAGACTGACCATAATGGCAATATATTTTAGATTAATGTTTCTCCCAAGCCCATACATGTAGACATTCGAGGAAGCATTCTTTATAGGATTTTTTGAAATGGATTCAGAGATTTTTGTAAAAGTAACTTCAAACTTAAATGCAAGATTGATGGGCTACGAGCTCAGCTTCTTTGTCCAAAACTGGCTACAAAAGAGGCAAAGAAGAAAGAGATTAGAATGGTTGTTGCAAAGGCCTCTACACCTAAAACAAAGTATGCTAATCTTGTGCAAAATGAAGAATTGGCATTTACTATTGTATGGATATCTGCCCCATCTTTGCATGAGCAGTGTATGTATGGAGTAGAATAAGATGTTTGGTACTTTGATAGTGGGGAAATCAAACATAATATCCATAGTGTATCTTCTTCAGTTCACTTGAGCCTGCACATATAGGGAATATTGTCACATGCACTAACAACTCCTCTTGTCCTATAATGGGAGTTGGTAAGATCATTCTAACTACTATTGATGGTAGTTCTTTCACATTTTCAGATGCTTTGTATGTACTAAGGATCAAATAAAATATGTTGATTCTCAACATTAGCTAAGATTGTCTTGGTTGTCAACTTTATTGATGACATATTTACAATTCATGATCTCTCAAATGGCGATGTTATTATTACTTTTGGCATTTTATGCCATGGGCTATATAAGCTCATAGGTTATGCAAAATCTATGAATTATTCAACTTGTGTAGTACAAGATTCTCAGGCTATCTCATATGCAAAGCTTTGGCATGCACACTTTTGTGATTTGAATTATGTTAGTTTGTTACGCCTTGCATGTCTTTGGTTGTTTGGCATATGCATTAGACCCTCAACAAAAACACACAAAATTCGATGATAAAGCAGTGAACTGTATTTTTGTTGGGTATAGTTCTGAAAGTAAAGGCTGTCGTCTATATCATCCACAAACTAAATGCATTTTGATTAGCCATGATGTTGTTTTTGTGGAAGGTGCAATTCAAACATTACTTTCATGTACTAAGGAGACATCTTTTAACTAGGAAGATGTGTATGAAACTTTGGTGCCTCTTTTTAGAGGTGGAAAATCAAATGTTGGCCCGAATGAGGTAATCTCTCAACCTCTATAGGTTCCACATGATGATGTAGATCATTCCATTTCTGATGCAGATTTACATGAAGTGCTTGTTGATGAGAGGGCTAATATAGAGGAGGTAAAAACTATGCCTAAATGGCTAACGTAGACTTTTTGAGATAGCAAATTAGATGCATCTCTATTATATCTTAATTGTTCAGGATCTCATAGTGCTTCTTTTGCATCAGATTCCTATGTAATGGTTGATTTAGTCTTTGTGATGAGAATGATCCTATTTCTTTTGATGAAGCACCAAATTCCAAAAATTGGATGGCTTCTATGCAATAAAAATATGATTTTATTATGAAGAATGGTAATTGGTCTTTATGTGATTTTCCTCCAGGCAAAAAGGCCATCGATACTAAATGGCTATACAACATGAAGCATAAACTGATGGAATAGTTAATAGATATAAAGCTAGTCCATTTGCAAAAGGTTATGCTCAAGAGAGGGGCATTGATTTTGATGAGACCTTTGCACCCACATGTTGAATGATGGTTGTTCATAACATATGCGCACTTGCAGCTCATCATGGTTGGAATGTACATCAGGTGGACATTAAAACTAAATTTCCAAATGGTGACTTACATGAAGAAGTGTATGTATTTTAGCCCCATGGTTTTGTGCAACAAGGGTATATAAACAAAGTGTGCAAGTTGAAAAAGGCATTATATGGTTTGAAGCAAGCACCAAGAGCTTGGTATGAAAAGGTACATGCCTAGTTGATTTCACATGTTTTTTAGAATAGTCCAATTGAGACCACCTTATATGTTAAGCGTGTAGATGATGTACTTCTGATCATTGTTATGTATGTTGATGAAATGTTGCTCACTATTCCTAATGAGAAGCACATTGCTGAATTTAAAGCTGATTTGCATGCCTCTTTTGAAATGTTATTTGCATCATTCTTTGGGAATTCAGTTTATGCAAATTGATGGGGGAATATAATTGTTTCAAACAAAATATATTGACACATTATGACAAAGTTTTGGCCTTAAAGATTGCAAACCTATTGCCACTCCTATGGAAACAGGTTTACGGTTGCGTCTTCATGATGATGGAGATGCATTTGATGTTGCTCTCTATTAGCTTGTTGTTGGATGCTTGATTTACTTATGCATAACTCTTCTTGATATTCCATTTGCTATCTTTGATATGAGCAAGTGTATGCATCACCTAGGTGTCAAGCATTGGCAAGCGGCTAAGCACATCTTTTTCTACTTGAGTGGTACCATGCTACTTGGATTGTTTTACCCCAAGGGGCATCACTACCACCAAATTTACATGTTTTTTCTCACTCAAATTGGGTTGGTTCTTATGACACTCGTGTGTCCACTAGTTGTTTTTGCTTCATGTTTGGTAGCTCATGCATATCTTGGTTAAGGAAGAAGTAGCCTACTATGGCCGCTTCTAGTTGTGAGGCTGAGTATGGGGCAACTTTCACAGTGATTGTTAAGTGTGTGGGGCTCAAATGTTTTTTGGCTGATTTGGATGTTTGACATGGTTGCAATCCATCCATTGCTCATCAAAATGTTTTAAGAAGCTTGACATATGCATTAGTGCTTGTGCGAGAATGTAGAGAATTGGATGATACAATTGTGAGATGTTTTTTTTTTGGGTATATTTCCCAAAGTAAAGGTTATTGTTTGTATCATCCATTGAATAAAAGGATTATAGCTATCCAAGATGTAGTAGTTTCAAGAGAATGCCATTCAACCCCTACTTTCATGTACAAAGGAGATGTTGGTTATCTAAAAAGATGTATATGACTCTATTTCACCTTTGTTCACTCATGAGTAGTCAAATGTATCCTCTAGTGAGGCAATATTTTAGCCTATGTAGTTTTCCAATGAGCATATAGATAATTTTATTTCTAATGTTGATATACATGATGCATTTGTTGATGAGAGAGCTAATATTAAAGAAGCAGATACTATGCTAAAATGGTTGGTGTAAATTTTGAGAGAGAGCAAGTAAGATGTACCTTTGCCATATTTGTATATCTTTAGGCTATCCTATTTCTTCTTTTGCATATCTTTATGCAATGGTTATTTCTAGACTTTTCTATGAGAATGAGCATGTGTCTTTTGATGAAGCACGTAATTCAAAAAATTGGTTGGCTTTTGCACAATCACAATATGATTTAATTATGAAGAATGGTACTTAGTCTTTATGTGATTTGCCCCCTGAAAAAAAGTTCATTGGCACTAAATGGTCTGTTCAGTTGAAATGTGAGTGTGATGGTAGTATTGATCACTATAAGGCTAGGATTTTAGCCAAAGATTATGCTCAATCAAAGGGCATTGAGACCTTTTCCTCTACATGTTACATGTTAACTGTCCATAACATCTTTGCATGTTCAATTGATAATGGTTGGAATGTACATTGGATATATATACCTTGCTTGTATATATGCCTATTGCCCAACGAGTTACTTATCTTTGTACATTCTAGTGGTAATAAATTCATTATTGTGTGTTGTGCTCCAAGCTTCTTCTTCTTCCTTGTGCTTTTTGTGTGCTTCCACAGACCTCAAACTCCTACAATTGGTATCAGAGCAGGTCGCTGCTTCATCTAGGGCATCGTCGACACCCCTCCACTCATAGTCTCAAAATTGCACAAATTGGTGAGCATACTCAGGGTGTGTGGGTGTGGAAATTTTGTGTGTGTGTGTGTGTGTGTGTGTTTCGGCCTTAGAACACACTATCCTAGTGCTTGTGCAGGGTACACAATGGCTAACTGGTACCGTCCAACTTATTCTCAATAGCCAACATATAGAATACATCACTACTTTCAGCCATGGCCACTGACTAAAATACCCTAATGCAAAAAATTGACTATATCTCAAAAAGTTGAACAAAACTATCTTGTCAAGTTCTACTAAACTTGTAGCAAACTTCGAGACGCTTACACTTGCAAACCACACTATAAGATTAGCCCCATTTTTGCATACATAGAGTGTGCTTTCAATCGGACTACATGTGAAGCCAAGAGCAATCAAGTGCTTATGGATTTTGTCATACCATGCACGTGGAGCTTGCTTGAGACCATACAAGGCTTTATGCAAGCAAAAAACCATATGCTCTTTCCCTTTCATAGCAAATCTAGGACGTTGCTTCACATAAACCTCTTCTTGTAAATCACCATTCAAGAAGGCTGTTTTTATGTCCAACTGATGCACTTTCCAACCTCGATGGGAAACCAATGCAACCACGGTATGAATGGTAGTCATGCAAGAAGTAGGTGCGAATGTTTCCTCATAATCAATGCCATATTGTTGCGCATATCCTTTGGCAACCAATCTAGCTTTGTAGCGATTAACGCTACCATCAGATTTTCTCTTAATCTTATAAACCCACTTTGTACCAATGGCATTCTTTCCTTTTGGCAATTCACATAACTCCCAAGTACCATTCTTATGTATGGAATCCATTTCTGATTGCATAGCACTCGTCCATTGTGGATCGTCACATGCGTCTTCAAAAGAAAGTGGCTCTTCATTACATGGTGTAGCAATAAGAGAATAATCCACAAAATTACTTGATGCATG
Organism: Ceratopteris richardii; assembly: GCA_020310875.1. NCBI lineage: Eukaryota > Viridiplantae > Streptophyta > Polypodiopsida > Polypodiales > Pteridaceae > Ceratopteris > Ceratopteris richardii. The sequence continues at coordinate 19,866,918 of CM035429.1, forward strand.
GTGAGAGCTTGATCTTGTTCTACCAAGTAAAGGTGCAGTCAATTTGCTGTCTTGCAAAGTTTGTTTCAGCCACTTTGGCATAGTTTGTGCACTCTTGATAGACATGCATTCATTATGTAAAAAACTTCAATATGTACATCATGCGTGGGCTGAATTTCATGATTATTTTCAGCCATATTTTGACGCAAATGTTCAGCCATATGTGGCTGGAAATTTCCAGTAGTTTTGACAATTTTTGGCTGAAAAATTTCAGCCATGTTTGGTTGGAAATTCTTTGCATTTTCAGCACTATTTTGCTGGAATTTTTTAGCCCTTTGAGCCTCAGTTGGCTGATCTACATGGCCATAGTCGAGCGCACCATTTTGGAACAAAGGCATGAGTGTATCGAACACATCTTGTGAGCTAACTGTTGGCTGTTTTTTGCATTCAAGTAGAGGGAAAACTGAATTTTCAGCAAATACCACATCTCGACTCACAATAATTGTGTTTGTCAATGGATGATACAAATTATATCCCTTACTTTCAACACTATAACCAACAAATGTACATTTCTTTGCCTTGTCATCAAGTTTGTGGCATTGTTGTGATGGCACAAGAGCATATACCAAACAACCACATACACATGTGACTAACCATAGGCTTATGACCATTCCAAGACTCATAAGAAGTGATGACTCTCAATGCTTTTGTAGGGCATCAATTCAACACATAGTTTGCACACATGACCGTTTCCATCCAAAACTTATCATGAAGCCTTTCCTTTAACCATATATCGTGCCATTTCAAGTAGAGTTCTATTTTTATGCTCAGCAACACCATTTTGCTGAGGTGTATATGGCACCGTACATTGGTGTGAAATACCTTTTTCAAGAAGAAAAGCATTAAAGTCATGTGACATGTATTCACCACCACAATCCGTGCATAGAGTCAAAAGCTTTTGTGAAGAAAAATTTTTAGCCATAGCTAAAAATGCTTTGAAGCAAGAAAATACCTCATTCTTTGCTTTCATAGGATACACCCATGTATGGCGAATAGCATCGTAATGAAGGTAACGAAATATACATGCTTCCCAAAAGATGGAGTCTTGATGGGACCACATACATCACTATGAACAATTTGCAATTTTCTTATAGTGTGTGTATGACTATCTTTTGGAAAAGAAGCACGATGCATTTTTCCAAGAATGCAACCTTCACATGCATGCTTTTCAATGGACTCAAGTGTAGGCAAACCAATAACCATGTCCTTCTTTTGTAAGTAGAGCAAACTATTGAAGTTCAAGTGACTCAAACGAGCATGCCAAAGCTCCATTTCAGCCATGGAAGAAGTATGAGCAACCAAGGAATTCGAGGCAGCCCTCTTGTATGTATCCATGCGATACAAACCATTACATAATGTACCAAACATCACGATAACATCATCATTTCTGAAATCACGTGCTACAAGAAACGCCAAGCTTAGGTCAAGAGAAGAATTAAAAAACTAGTGAGATCGAGAGCATAACTAAGAAAAGAATGAGAGCTTGGAAGGATAGTTGTGAAAGGATGAAGAGACAATGGATGAAAATGATGAGTAAGTTAGAAGAGAACTTAAAGGAAACAAAAGCCAAATTGATAGAGATTGCATCCCATACACACTCTCAAACCCCACCGTCCTCATCACACCCCAACCACCGCACTATGTCACCAATACCCAAAGCAGGATCAGTCCTAATAGATCCTAATCTTGAAGAATTAGACATGATGTTCAAAGCATATCAGACTAGAATCCAAGAAGGGGCAAATGTAGTAGGGTTGGACATGTGTTACCCTAGAGCCAACGTAGAAATTGAAAGGACTAAGTTCTATGCCAAAATGGTAGAACTAGCCTAGACCATGTTTAAGGCCAGTCATCTATTTAATTCCACTAACTTAGCCAAGACACAATTGCATTTTGATGGATTGCTAGAGAGATTGGAGAGGATGATAGCCAAACTAAGGAAGTTAGCTACATCAAAGGTAAGTAATAGTGGAAGTGCAAGGCTCAGCTTAACCCCTAAGGAAGCTTTTGCCCCTAACTCCATGGATGACCAAGTCTCTCCCTCAGTGAATCAGTACTCCCAAGAATTCTCGAGAGAGATTCAAGAGGAGAAATGGCCAAGGAGAGTGAGAATCCTCCTTTCATTGAGATAGTGGATGATCTCCATGATCAATTCCCACATGAGATTCCCCCTATCTATAGTGAGTAGGAAGATGCACAATCCAATGAGCAATTAGACTTCGAATCTAGTTTCATGTAGGAATTACCTCAATTCACAAGCCCATGGGAGTCTAAGTCTATTCACCTGAGAGCCTCCACAATTATGGTAAGAAACACAGAATCAATACTACCTAGGAGCACATAAATAATGAAGAACACAAAGGTATAATGTCATATCACCTTAGAGGAGCTACTGAAAGTGAAACTTGAACTATGGAAGCATATAATGAATCAAGTGCGAAAAGTAGCTAAACCACCCTCTTAGGTAGAGACACATAAGATAATGCTAGAGATACCCCTAGACAAGATTGGAGATATGAGTGAAGGAGAAGAAGCAAATACCTATCTCCCTATTACCTACCAGGGCTACACCACCAAAGCAATTCTAGACTCAGATGTAGGAGTTGCCATTGCTACCACATGCTTATGGAAGTGTTGGGGCAAGCAGGCACTCATGCCAACAAGGATGAAACTGCAAATGGTAGATGGTCACATATGTGATTTTAGAAAGAACCATATCTATGAGATGATTTTAGGTAGACCTTTCATGCCACAATTTCAGATAGTAATATTGGGGAACAAATTCCTTATCCTTGCAACACTTAGGTGTCATAATTGTGAGGGATTGAATTCCATCAACAACTAAAGTTGATATCAAGGACTACGCTCATAGAGATGTAGCCCCTTTGCAATGGAACCGAGTCCATATAACAATCGATAAAACAGAATCATTACATTCCATGAGATCAGACTCTTCATGGATGCATGAAGATACTCATTTATGGATGTGTAAAGTTGCAGTGGAGGAAGAGAAAAGAGAAACCTAAAGAGATGTAGGTGCTTGTGAGAACCCTACATCAATTTGAGACCTAGCCTATGCACCCATGATGTTTCCAGATGAAGAATTTGAACCACACAATTGGGTAGAAATTTGAGCGACGATGGACATAGCTCTTCACAAAGAGCAGTGGACTCCCCATGCAGGATTCTTACCTTGATTATTAGAAGATGGAGTCTTCTTTGAATTTTTCATGTTCATTGCAACATGTCTCTGTGGCCTATATCTTGTTGCAATCAATATGGTTCTATTCACCTTCTGCAAATTGATCTTCTCCATCTTCTCAAAATCCTCGACCATCCCAACAACATCCAAAAAATTGACACATCCAAATCCCTTGACTTGATAATGAAGTTCCTTTGAAAGCCCTTCAATAAACTTTCTCTTCAGAGCATCACATCACCACCAGCCTCCAATGCATATTTGTGAAGACGTTGGAACTTCTCTTTGTACTCATCAACAAAAAAGCTATGCTTGTCACTTTTGTGTTGTTGAAAATTGTAGAACTCCTTCTCCATATGGTAGTCTGGAGAACAATAGCATTTTTTTACTTTCTCTCTAAATTCCTTCCATAGAGTTGGTCCAAAATGTATCTAAGTCTGCGTATAGGACTTCCACCATAGCTTTGTGATTCCATGCAGGTACATGATCCAAAATTTTACCTTGGACTCCTCAATAAATTATTGAGGATCAAAGAAATCCTCTAGCTCTTCAATTCATGCCTCCGGATCTTCACCACTCTTCTTGTCACCTTCAAAATCACTCAATTTTGCCTTCTTGAAGACTTGGTTAAGGAAAAAATCACCTGGCTCCATATCTTCATAATTGCATTTTTTTCTTCTTCTAGGCATACCAGATGTTCTCGCACCTTCATCTAATTGAGCATTCAACTCCACAAACAAATTTGTTTGGTCTCCTCGTTGCTTTCCGCCTCGTTCTTTGCGTAATTCTCTAAGAAGCTTCTATATGAGCTCCTCTTGCTCACACAACTTTTGCATCAAACCTTCCATTGTTCTCGAGGATCGATTAAAACTCGTACATCAGACTTCCGAATGCTGATGAAACCTGTGCTATCCTTGCTAACCTAAGTATGTCAGCCATGCCTGTATCGAAGGCATCCAAAGCACCATCATCAAGACCAACATGTCTTGACATATCTATGTCAACATCTGGCATGAGCAAATCTAAGAATGACTACATGATTGCTGACTCATCAACATCTAAATCAATTATCCTCTCAACCAAGGATGTGTCCAGCTATGCATCCTGAGAGCTAAACTTCTCTATCACACACTATGTACCATGAGAGCAATCCTGCTCTATCACACCAAGTGTATAATCATGCTCCACATGAGCTAACTACACAACATCAACACCAAGATCATATTGATGATCAAACTCTAACTGAGTATCATCATAATGCTCTGCATGAGCATCTACATCGTGCTCTAAAGCATCCACATGATCATCCAAAGTATGCTCCACATGAGCATCCATATGATCAATGAAATCATGCTCTACGTAAGCATCATGAGCATGCAAAACATGTTCTATATATGCATCCATATGAGCAACTCAATCTTGCCATACATGTGCATCATGAATGTCAATAGAATTATCTGTAGGTAGACAAAATGAGACATGATGAGTCTCACATTGCACATAAGGCTGAACTCCCACTGAGACAAGACTGTCTTTCACATGAAGTACCTACAGTGGATACCTATGCCCAATCCTAGCACCTCTGACAAGCATAAGCTGTCCCAAATGCAACTGAAAATGATGCTCACTAAGGAATGCATAACATCTGCTCTCTTGTAACTGGCTAGCTGAAATCAAACTCATAGAGAATGAAGGCACATAGCGTACATGTCTGAGTATAAAATGCTCCACTAGGTAGCATAAGGCATACATCTCTTGCACCCTCAATGTCATATGTCATACCATGAGGTAAGTGCACACATCCACGACTGTCACCTAAGAATCGATAAAACCACTCACAATGTGGAGTAACATGAAAACTGGCTAATGCATCAAGCAACCAAGCCATATGTGTGCCATTCAATGAACAAGAGGAATCATGAGATAAACCATAGGAGAAAGTGATATCACCATCACTGACATAATCAACTGCCATAGACTCTCCTGAAACCACTAACTCACTTGCATCACGTGCATATCTTTGACGTCTTCATTAGATCCACTTGAAGCAATATCGTCGAATATGGCCCTCATGACCACAATGCCAACATCGAAGTCGTTGATGTGATCTACATCTCACATGAGTCAATGGACTCACATACATATCATGTAGTCTCTGCCATAATGCACTACTCGTCTCCTTATACATAACAGACTCATATATAGAATCCACAAGTTGTAATCGGATGGTGGAGCTGGCCAATGCATCCATATCCATCCATACATGGTTGGGCATGTCACGAGGCCTCTTTCCATCTCTATGCACATACATGTGTAACCCTGCATGAACCAATGTATGCCACATCTGATCTTTCCATCTCAGAAAGTCAATGCCATCAAACAAAGAAGATACCATGCTAGCAATCCAAGAGACTATAAATATAACCAAAGACTAGAAACAATACTCTATCCTTTATAGGATCACACCTGCATATCCATATGCATAACTCACATCACAACTATCTGGCTAGAGAAGAAATCATGTGAACCACGTATCACATAACCATGCATCTACCATGCATATAAAACCATGAGCATAAGACTGCTCATCAAGTCTCCAAACCGACCAAGTAGATATGAAAGAATCCTGGGAAAAATTTGGCAAAGTATCCCCTATAAACTGAGCAATCAAACAAGATAACCAATAACAAAAGAACAATGAGTAACCTGTCACCACGTATCAGTGATCCAATCAAAGATAATGGCAAATACATATGCCAAAAAATTGATGCTATACACATCAATAAAATGGTGATATACCTCCCACTCAAGAACGAATCCTACAAGATGGTCCAACCTATCACAAACAATTTGTGGCCAAGTCCAAGTGAATGGAGATAAGCAATGATCCAAAGCTATCACATAAGCTTCAAGATCCACTAGAGCTCTCTTCTAGCATAAAAGCTGATAAAATTTTGGCAGTATATCCTCTGTAAAATGGACTCTGAACCAAGTAAACCATGTGGGAATCACCATCCACATATGCCAAGAATCACACTAATAAATAGATATCAAATCAATGATCATATGCTAAAATAATAGCCAATCAAGATGACAAATGGATGTGTAATTGGGGCTTCAATCTCGATCATGTACTTGCAAATAAAACCAAGATACAAGCACCAAGCAAGATCCAAAATCAACTCTCATAAAATATGTGCAACCGGCAAGTAAATCTATAACCAAGTGGCATAAGCAAGATAAACCACAATGCCACTATACATCCATGATCGAACTCATGGTGACATAAATCTCCAAAAAGGCTATACCACAATGTCATCTCACATATCAAACATGTGAAAAGATCATGCTCTACTCTCATATGGAGGAGCTACCACAGTGATCATACATGGAAAATGGCTTCAAGCTCTAAAACTAAGAGCTCTCACATAAAAAATCTCTCTCAAAGAAATTTCACAACAAAATGAACCTCTAAAAGCAATTAGGATTCTTATGGTGAAAAATATGCTCCTCTGTGTTTTGTTGTTTCAAAAATGAAAACATCTGAATTTGAAGTTCTACTTGCAAAAAACTTCAAGAGCTCTTTCTTAGCTACGTAGCGATATAAAGAACGCCTCAATCGGAGGTGTGTAGCTCAAGATATACACAAAATAATCATCAACTATCAATTTCACCTTCACCTGCAGCACTGTTGCTTTGTATTCTGCAATTTCGGCGACCTTGTACTCAGAATCTGGGTTTGTGTTGTTGATTTGTCTCATTCAAATTTGTAAAACTCAACTTATAGCCAAAACACTGATATGTTGTTCAAGTGATTGTAGATTCATCTTCTACATCAGTCTGTGTTTTTCAAATTTTCAACAATCTAAAACTCCAAACCAGGTTTTGCACCCTTTTGAGAAGTTGTGGCCTTTTATCTCAGTTATGCATAGAACTTTAAAACACATCAATCTGAGCTTCCTAGCTCAAGTTATGGCCAAATACTGAAAAGCTATTGAGAAGTGCCGACTTGCACTTTCACCTTTTGTGACCTAAGCTTCCATTGAAGCTTTTTGCACACAAGCCTTCAACATGCTTTGATACCAATGAAGGGCTTTGGTGTGTAGAACAAGAGGAGCAAGGATGAGATGGAGGGAGAGAGAAGAGAGGAGAGACACGCACACATGCGTGGGAGCCTCAAAACCCACATAGTGATCCCTCTTGAGGCAATGTTCTATATATGATGTATATATATGAATATGGGCGTAAGGTCACATGACCGTTACATCCCCAACATTGCAGCATTTCCTCAATCACAAGATTCTAATCACTCAAGAATAGTGCAAGAGAGAAAAATAGAACTTCCACAAGATAAGGGAAAATTCAACGCAGAAGAGTAGACAAGATATGACTCATAGAAAGAGAAATTATGATCTTATAGATGCGAATCAATTGATACAATAGTTTTGGAAAATAGCTTCTTGATGAAGCCTCTACCTCTTGACCAGCCCTTATCTTTCACAATCTCATTCACACTCGCACTCTTAGTCTCAATCACAAGGTAATTCTTTGATTTTTGGTTTCCTCCTCTTTGATGCGCACGTGTTCTTGTAATGTAGTTGATCACCGCCTAAAGAAGTGTGCAAACGACCAAATTTAGAAAAAGCCAATTCTTTGCAAAAATTTCACAAAAAATATGCACTTGTAGCAGGACTTCCTTTAGCGGTTCCTATCCAAAAATAAAAGAAAAGCACCAGAAGTCATCAGTAATTAGGCATGACAAGATGCGTGCTTTAAAATCACGGATCCAAGCCGTGTAAATAGACAATAGTGAGGAATTATCTTAAGCTTGTGAGAGACACTTTTATTCATTTTTTTGATATGCACAATAGTGACAGAGATGACTTAGGTCCAAATGCACCTCCAAGTATCACTTTTGATCCCTACAAGTTTAGAAATTATAGACATAATAAAATCATGGCATTTTCTTACAATGAACTATTGTAGAGCCCTAAACAAAGTACTTAAAACGTGATTCAAAAAATTTTTAGAGGCACTTTTATTCTCTTATGCATGTTCTACCTTTCTCTCCTACAAAATTTTTCCTAATTGATTGATCTTCACGTTCAATTTTCAACCAAAAAACATGATGCGGAAAAGATCATTTGCATGCATGCAAAAAATGAGTATTTGTTCATTCTAAGCATTATCCCCGCAATGTAATTCCAAAAGTTCAAAATGAATTATTTCACTAGAAAAAGGCCTATTACATTTCTAGATCTAGTGTGATTGTATAATTCTTTATTTCCTTTTTTATCATTCCCATTTGAATACATAAGTGTTGTTCTAAAGATGTTTGGGATACCAAAGTATAACTTCTTTCCCTTTGTATCTTGTCTCAGCTTCTCATATGGCAACTTTACATACCCATAAATTTGTGTCTTCATGCATCTAAGAGGGATTCTGTGAATGCACACTATGTAGAGAGGCCACTCTTCATCCTATTGAAAGGCATTCCATTGTAGTGGAGAAATATCCCTAAAGGAAAAGTCTTCTGGATTTATCTTTGTTGTTATACCTAACTATTGCAAGTTAGATTGGATGCCCAATCTTGGACCACTTTGAGCTATCTCATGAAAGGAAATTCTAAGATTGTTTCATAACTTCTAGATTTTTCTAACTCACAAATACAATGTGTGCTCAAATTTAACTCCACATGTAGAGAGTAATATTTCTTCCAATAGTCTAAGAGGATGGTCTAAGTAGCTATCTACTAATTACAATTCCATCCAAGTGGGTCTCAGAGTCGCTAAAGGCGTTTCTCCCAAAACTCTTTAGTTTCTATCGCAAATGGTCGAGTCTAGTATTACTTTGGTTGTGTAATCATTGTAGAGGTTAGGAAATATGTTTTAATATGTTTTCCTCATCCCCTTCATTGTATTCCCCAATGTTATCTAGTAATATTTTTTTTACACATGATCTAGATTGAGTATAATTAGTCTCTATGTTGGCTTCTTTGTGTGGCTTCACTCATTGGGCTTTATTGTCCCACTATGTGGTTTCATTTTCAATAGCTCCTCTAAGGTAAGCATGCATCAAAATCTTTTTTGTCTTAGATCCTCTATTATTTATGGATTTGGCTCAATTCTATTGATGCACCCTTTTCTTATGGTTGGTGCTCTCTTGTATTCTGACTTGGCTTTATACTCTCCCATGTAGTTAGGAAGAGTGTGCAAAATCATAGGTTCTTGCTCATGAACACAAGTTTTGAGCATCATCATAACAAGATCGTTCTTGATGCTCTTCTTGTTGTCCCACGACTATCTCAGGGATAGGTGGGTTGGTCTATTTCTCTTTCTTCCATTTAGTTTCATAAACTCTTTGCAAGAGTTCTTCATGCCAACCTTCATCCATATCTAGTATGTCATTTTCAGTTTCTATGTCCCTTCTTGGAACTCCCACGACTATCTTAAGGATATGTTTTTTTTTGGTGATCCAAAATGAGCTTGAAGTGGGTCTTTTTGTGCCACTTTTTGAGTAAATTCTTGAAATTGGTGTCATGAAATCTTGGTATTGGTTATTATTATGGAAATTTGTTCTAAAATGGCTTGAGCAACCTCTACCATTTTCATGCACAAGAGTAACCTTTCCCTTTCAAGGTCTTCTCTAGGGTAACATTGTTCATGGTGCGCCAAGCTAAGCTTGAGCTCTATTCATATCTTCCATTAGTATCGAATTTTCTTGGCCTGTGTAGGCAGGTCCTACTTTCTCTATGATGTTTATCTAAGTGGTCTTTCTTTTGTTAGATTTTTAGGGAAATCCCTGAAGATATGATTTTTTTCATAATCAAAACAAAGGCCACATAGAATTCTAGTATTAGGTTGAGAATTGGATAGATGAGGACAATTTTGAAAAAGGTGGTCTCCATTGGATCTATGACAAGGCCCTCTTGTGGTTGGTACTTGATTTTTGCTCATATGCGTTCTAACAATAGTGTACCACACATTAGAATATCTTTCCTCTAGTCCTTGATTCCAATTAGATTCTTGCCCATAGTACGGAGCATCATAAAAAATATTAGTTTTATGTGACTCTTTGATATAGTATTGCTCTTCTCTAGGATAGTGATAGGTATGTTCTTGCACTTTTGGAGGTGTCTCTAATGGTATGGACACAATGCCTTGCTCTTTGTTACCCTAAAGGTTGGTGTATTTCATGAGAACAACATTATGTCATGGAGGGGGTTGTTGTTCTAGGATTGGTTGTGGAGTAGGAACTCGTTGACCCATTTATTCCTAGGTGTCTGATAATATTGTAAAAGGTTGTATTATCCTAGTGGACCACACGACACATATCGATTAGAACCTTCGTTGATATGAAGGAGGTTGTCTCATGTATTTCTTATTGTTATGACAATTAGTTGTGGTATAATTAATGAGCTTTTGATAATTTTTAAAATATTGTAATTCCATTCTATCCGCATGTGATTAAGATTTTTCAAGAGTAAAACTTTGCATTGGATGGTCTCACATCCACACTATAAAAACTTCTTAGTGGTTGCATGCATTGAGGTGCACCCCATTATACTCAATTGACTCATAGTCATTGAGTTCACAATTTTTTAGCTACAATGTTGGAAATTTCATTAATAAAGGGTAGGTGCAATCCACTACTCATAGATGATTGTGACTTAGTGTATACTTATGGAAGCTTTATGTCTTTTTCCGAATTGTCTTTCAAGTGTATGCTTTCCTTGAAGCATGCATCCAATGTTTGCAAGTGTGTTACATAGACAAACGCCCATAGTTCGTTGTTAATAAATCCATCCAAGAAGTGGGAAATACGCTACATTGATTTAATTGTCAAAATTAAGTTTCATTCATCCCCTTATCTTTGAAATGGTGAAATACGGTGGATAGTTTGTTGATGATTTAAAGTCCCAAAGAGGTGTGTGCTATTGCAAAACGCTTCTTTAGAAAACATAAATTTTGAGGTGCTCTTAATTCAAGCTTTGCAAACACAATTTGACTCCACATCCCTATAGATCAAGGGAATAACTAGGAAAATGTACAAATTTCATAGAAATCTTCAAAAAATAGCATTTCTCAATATGAAGGGTTTTATGTGGAAATTGCATTGTCTTAGAGAAATCATGATATCTATGAGGGACCATGATGCCATGATATAAATGATTTTTTGTGGAAATCGCATTGTCTCGCAAGAATCATGATATCTGTGAGAGACCATGATGTCATGAGGTTAAAGAGAAATTGTGATGGTTGCTTACCTTGGGAGGTCTTGAAAGACAATGGTGATGTCCCTACTAAATGATTTTTTATTGCAAAAAGTTATGGGATATCGTGATGTCCCAATGAGTATTCCCAATTTCCAAATCGCATTTCCCTAAGCAATTGTGATTGCTCAACGACAATGCCAATTTTTTTTCTCAAACCCATGCAATGCTTATTTAGGCAATGGTGTTTTTTTTATTCGGATTTTCCCTCATGGTTACTCAATCATGATGGTGATTTTTGTAATTTTCATGGCCCACATCCCTTGTGATGTCCCAAGGAAATCATGATTTTCATACCTCAACATGATGTCTTGCACAAAAAGATGACAATGGGTTTGATTTGTCATGTTTTTAGTCAATTTTTCATGTTTGATGATCCATTCCTATGTTTTGAAGGGCTTATCAGAAGAATATGCAAAAGCATTGTACAAAAAACCAACTTTTTCCAAAAAATGACCTAGTTCAAAATTTCAATGCTCATATCTCTCTACACACATATCCAAAGCGTTGAAATTTGTGTAGGAGAGAGATGTTACCTCAAAGATGTTGTATATAAATGTTCATGAAAAAAATTTGAGCCTACAAGATCCAAAAAGATTTTGGAAAATTTTCTTTCTCCTCTCTCTATTGTAGCTTTTCTCTCTCAATCATTCATGCAAATGGGAACCAATTTCAACACATAGAACATAAAAGAGCTTATAATACCTGATGTTTTTCCAACTAGAAGCACTTTGAGGCCTTCCTTCAAACTCTTGAAATCTCTAACTCCTTCCAAGGATGCTCTAATCCACTTATCAACCTTCCATAGGTTGAAATAATAATAAAAGTTCATATTTTCATCAATAAAACTAACAACTTACCTTGTAAGATGAGCCTTCTTGATGAATCCTTCAATCTCCAAGCACTAAAAGCATTGATCTACCTTTTTGTGAACTCCATTCGTCTTTTCCTTTGTTGACATAGGCATAGATCACTAACGATGATGAGAAAGGTATTCACCATACACTCTAGGGCTGAAAGGAGTCACCTACTAGCATAAAACTAATTTCTTGACAACACAAAATTCTCGATCTAAGTACCTTCATCATGGACATGGAAAGTAAGAGCAAGATCCTTAATTTCGAGAGGGAAGGAAGAAGAAAGAGTGAAATTTCAAAATCTATAGGTATACAAAATTCAAATAATGATATCTCCTTGTGTGTCAAACAAAGAGAGAAAATAGACTTTGAAAATTTGGTGGGATTTTTCTTACCTCGTTCCAAAGATCCCTATGCATGCACAAAGCTAGGCACACATGGAAGTAACCCTCCAATGTCTCTATACAAACTTTGGGACACTTATTCCTTACCGTATCCACCCTAAATGAATAAGAAGAGGAAAAGAAAATGGAGAAGGGTTCTTCAAGAGGTCTCTTTTTGAAATGTCAAAAGTATTCAAAATTGAGCTCTCATTGATCTTTATGGAAATAGGTGGTCTTCTCCACATAAAATGGCCGATCTTGAAAAAAATAATCCTACACTAAATGTAGAGCTATTCTGGCTTTGTTATTATGCTAGCTAAACTATGTTGATCAATGTATACATGTGTAGGATTTCCTATGCTCTTGGGAATTACAAAATTGATATGTTCGTAAAAGATTGTAAATAAATTTAAAGGTCTAGGCTCGAGAGGTAACTTACAAAAATGCATGTAGGTCTCCAAAAACATTTGTCAATCCTCAATGTGTATTCACTTCTTGGTCTTCCTTCAATCACCTTTCATCTTCTACTAGATCTTTTGTGTGCAACATAGAGTTAAGTTCTTCTCCAAATGAAGTTATAAATCTGAAAATAAGTAGTCGAATAGTTAGGCCACATGCTCTTGAGGCTCAAGGATTCCCTATACTTGATGAAATAGATATTAAATACATCAAATGGATATTTCAAAGTATAAGGATTGGGTGGATATGACATAAGTTCCCCCTGGTTTCCCTAAGTTTTATCAACTACTTCAAAGTTATATTGAATAGCCTCTTTACCAAGTAATCTAACATGCATTTCCACTAAGATTCTAGTTGGAGATTTCGTGAGACCCTTTGCTCCAACTTCTCCATCTAGCACATACACATGCAATGCATAAAAACTTCGAAAAGTCCAAAATATTTTTATTTCATCTTTTTCATATGTGTTTCCAATCAGGTAGGACTTTGGGCGACTGCAATTCAGCACAAAGCCACATTTCATCAGTTGGGAGTACTAGTGTATATCGCAGTGCTTGAACTCTTGAGTAGTCAATCAAAATTTTGTTGGGATCAAGTGGAGACTTCTCATGATGTCCAAGGTGGCCCAATTAACCTAGATGAAATAGGAACCTCTAGTGGAGAATACAAAAGTATCTAGGCACCATTTGCATGCTTTCTTACAATTCTGACCACATGAGTAACAAGGGTGAAATAGAGTTTGATGAAGACACAAGCAATGGTGAGATTGAACCACTTGAATATCCTCCCACATCTAGGATTGAAATGACTCTTATAAACTCTTTTAGACTCACATGGATTCAATAAAAACAAGTTTGGAAGGGCATATACATAGATAGACACGCTCTTAGATAGTTTTGGATTAATAATGTAGTAACCCCACCAACAAAAAGGGTGATTGTGTATGAATTTCAGAAAACCATCCTTAAGAGATATCTCCCTAATTTCAAAGACATAGTAGGTATCTTCTAGTGTTGTTTTGAAAAGATTAAATTTGGGGCCTAATCCCCAAAATTTTATTGGAGGTAATCTAGGGCATGAAGGAGCCCATTTGTAAGATAATAGAGGCAATGAAGGAGCCCATTTGTTTCTTTGTGGTGCAAGTTTAAATTATGGGACACATTGCCTGCAAAAATGGAATCTCAATAGATAAAGACAAGATCAAAATCATTATAGATTTTTCAAGGCCTAAGAGCATCAAGGAAGTTCAAGCTTTTATGGGCCATTGTAACCACTACTAGGGAGGGGGGTCATCGGCTACAATGCACTTAGGAGGGAAGGGGGGGAAATGAGGATGGGATATTAGGATAAAACTTAAAGTTAAGGTAGTGGAGAGGTGAGGGGGGAGGAGCTTAATTGTGGAAAGGGGGGGAGCAACATGCTTAGGGGGGAATAAAAGAGGAGGGATTATAGGGAAGGGCAAGGGTGGGTTGGTTGCAGCTAGAACACATTAAGAAGGGGGGGGGGGGGGAGGGGGGGCTAATGGAAACAATTCACCAAAGGGGGAGGGGGTGGAAGCTACAACACATCAAGGGGGGAGGGGGGTAGAAGCTACAACGCACTAAGAAGGGGGGATGAGGTGGTGGGTACAACATGCCCAGGGAGTGGGGGATTTGGCAGCTACCATGCATGAGGTGAGGGGAAGGGAGGAGGGAGGAGGCAATGACAAGACTGAGTATGATGGGTGGGCAAGGCCCAAGGGTGAAATTATTTTTTGAAAATAAAAATAAGGTGGTAGGGCTTTTTCGTCGGTTAATCATTAAAAAATACTAAAAATTGATAGAATTACCTAAAGACTCCAAGAAAATGCTTTAAAAAACCTTGAAAGTTCTCAAAGCTAGGAATGAACGTTTTCACACAAAAGCACTAGAAAAACTCCATGCTTAAGTTAATAAATCCTAAAAAAATGTAGAAAATAAGGAAAAATTTAAAAAACCTAGGAAAAATAAAAAAATGTGGAAGAATATAGAGGAATTCTCCTTCTTGAGCTATTAATTAGCACCGAATTTCACTAAAAAAAAGTAAAATTTACATTGCTTCATCGCAAAAACATTGCTAGCATAATTTTTTTTTCTTAAATTCCAAAAAAATATAGAGCAAGTGGAAAATTGAAAAACGTAGAGGGAAAATTGCAAGACAAAAATGTTCTACATCTAAGGGCTTTGCAGATGTTGTACCTCATTGAATCGAAAACTGAGTAGGCATGTAAGTTTTAATTCGTGAGTTGTGTACAACTGGCTTCATTTCATCATGATTCCTACCTATGAGCTTGAAAAGGTACCCAGATCGACCCTCAATTCTTTTCCATAACATTGCCCTTCCTCGTACTCAAGTCTTGTTTGACCTCTCCTTAGCCCATATCTATCTTTCAAAGCTCCTTCATGTTTGATCCCTCTAGATTCAAAATTTCCTTTGTAAACTTCAAGTTCTTTGAAATGGTCATCTTTGCTATCACTACTCAAATAATTAACTTTTTCCTCAAACATGCAACTCATATTTGAATCATTTTCGTGTTTCCTTATTTGATTCCTCAATATCTACTTTCAATAATGTTGGAGGATAAACACTCCTATGTGCACAACGAAAGCAAATGAACCCT
The DNA here is from genome assembly GCA_020310875.1 of Ceratopteris richardii. Lineage (NCBI taxonomy): Eukaryota > Viridiplantae > Streptophyta > Polypodiopsida > Polypodiales > Pteridaceae > Ceratopteris > Ceratopteris richardii. The sequence continues at coordinate 19,882,765 of CM035429.1, forward strand.
CCTAGGATCTTGCATTTTTTCAAACATAGGCTCTGGGTTTACTCATTTTCTTTGAGTACATGTAAAGAATGAAAATGAAACTTTGAAAATTCAAATTAAACTAGAAAGCTTTCAAATGAGAGTAAAATCACTTCATTTGGACACTAGATGGTGCCTCAATTAGCTGCAACAAAATAGATAATTTGATCTCTGCACAAAGTATTAGCTAACTACATAGACACTATTCTGGACATTTCTCTAAACATGTGCAAACACTAATCTGGAGAATTATACAACTGAAGTTAGACCTTATAAGCTTTCCAACAAGACAAAAATAACTAGAAATGGATTCAAAGTGAAAGAGAAACAATAACTACAAGATGAGGCCATCTGCGATGATCATCTAGAGAGATAGAGTACGTAAAAGTGAAATCTCTATAAAATATGCAGAGAACAGCTAGTAGGGGGTGTGCTTAAGCAAGGGGGTAGCTTGGGCACACATTTCCATGACCCCATGTCACATTACAACTCATTATAGGTTTTAAAGATTATGTACTAACCTCTTGAACCAATCAAAAGCATATACATGTCAAAAAGTGAGGTCTAATCACATCAAGAGGTGACCTATTTCTTTTCTAATCAAAATCTTTCCATTATTGACATGATTTGATGCTTCAAACTCATGGAAATCATAACTCATGATCCTTTGATTGTGCATGATGTGGAAGCTGAAGCTTGGGGCATGTTCCCACACTCTTGAGCTTGAAATACATCTTAACTTCCAACACTCCCCCTCAAGCTCAAGTCCTTTACCTTCGTTGCTTTTTGCTCCTTGCATGAAACATGGGATTGTTAGCTAGGTAGATGCTTGAAATGTTGTCTCCATAAAGAGGAAACTTCTCAACTTCAACTTCCAAGTCCTTAAGTATCTTCTGAAGCCATAATAGTTCACATGTAGCCAATGCTAAACCTCTATAATCAGCCACTCTGGATGAAAGAGCAATAGTTGGTTGCTTCTTAGAGCTCCATGAGATCACTTTTCTATCTATCATGAAAACAACTTGATGTACTCCTTTGATCATCTTTGCTACCTACCCAATCAGCATCACTATAAACTTTGGCACTTAGAACATCATCATTAGAGTAAAATAGACCTTGATTGATGGCGTGCTTGATGTATCTAAGCACTTTTCTTGCTACCATAAGATGATCATGGGTTGGTGCATGCAAAAATTGAGAGAGTACACCTACTACATATGCAAGATCAAATCTAGTGAATGTAGCATAAATTAATGAACCGATTATGCTTCTATATAGTGTAATATCTTGTATAGCCTCTTCTTAACGTGCAACCAACTTTGTATTGGGCTCCATGGGTTGATAAAGTGGCTTACAACCACTCATGCCAAACTTGTATAGCACATCCAACAAGTATTATATTTGAATCAAGAAGATGCCAATGTGTGCATAGTACTTGAATGTTCTAAGATTAGATATGTTGAAAGCTTTTCCAAGATTTGATTTCATATCTTTAATACGTGCAATATTATTTCCTATGATGATCAAATCATCCACATAGATGCATATGTATACCGTCTTCTCTCCTTGCTTCTTCATGTAGAGAAATAGATATGCAACACTTTCTTTGTATCTAAAACTTGATAAATAATCTACTAACCTCTGGTTCTAGGCCCTTGGGGCTTTGTTTAGTCCATATAATGATTTCCTTAGCTTGCAAACATGATTTGGGTGCCTCATACTAGCAAATACTTGAGGTTGGCTCATTTGGAATACTTCTTCAAGCTCTCCTTGGAGCAAGGCGTTCTTCACATTCAACTGATATAAGCTCCATTTCTTCGATGTGGCCACTACAATCAAAGTCCTTATTGTTGGCATCTTGGCTATGGTGCTAAAAGTTTCATCGTAGTCTATCCCATAGCTTTGGGAGAAGCCTTTTGCAACCAACCTTACTTTGTATCTAGCAATGTAGACCCACTTATCTTTTAATTTTGTAAAACCACTTATTATCTAGCACCTTCATGCCTTCTTGAGCTGGTACCATGCTCCAAGTATGGTTCTCATCAAGTCCTTTGAGCTCTTCCTCCATTGCTTCTTTCCATTCATTGCAATCCTTAGCTTCTTCACAACTACTAGGTTCTTTGTCCTTGATTACTTGAGTCATGTATGCGTAATGTTTTGCAATGAAATTATCATATGTTGACCCTTGAACTTGATATCTTACTCTTGAGGACATTCTATCACTTTCTTTAGGTGTGGTTTCCATCTTCTTTCTTTGTTTTGTGACTCCTTGGGTTTGAATTTCGACATGATTTGATGCCTCCAACTCATAGAAATCATCCTTATTTGATTGTGGATGATGTTGAAGCTGAAGCTTGGGGCATGTTCCCACACTCTTGAGCTTGAAATGCATCTTAACTTACAAAAAATAACTATGGAGAAGGGTTAATGCCATAACAAGAAAATGATTAGCCTACTTCCAAGCACACCAACATATCCTCTTCCTGCTCCTCATATGTGATAGAATCCATATGATCTACTTAATACTAATCTTGAAGGCTTGAGTCTTGCTTGTATCTTCATGATTTTCTAGTCCTTCTTTAAGGTGGATTTTATTTAACTCCTTTCCTTCATGCTTAACCCACATGGTGCCTTTCCCTAGTCATGTAGAACATTGGTGTGCTTTAGCTAGGGCCTCCCAATGAAAACTAGGAATCATCCAACCACCTATGGGAGTCTTAACACAACAAAATATGGGGTTTAAATATTACCTTATATCAAGGATTGATTCTAGGAACTACTTGTAGATGCTTCACTTTGATATAGTCTACCAAGTTCACTATAATGTTGGCTGGATTTCAGGGGTGGAATCTAAGTCTTTCCATAGTGTATTTTGGCATTAAATTATAGGTGAATTTCCATCCGCAATAACTCCTCGAAACACTTGGCCTTTTATACTTACATGAGTATATGGCTCTTATAATCTATAAGGGGGTTTCCCCAACAATTTTATCTTCACTCAAAATACTAGTCTCTACCATCGTGATTGAAGAAGATATGTCATCAATAATCTGCAATACTTCTGACATGAATTTTGTATCCATTCTCAAAAAATAAAAAAATAAATTCTTTTTTCTATATTGTCTTTAGAAGCCTTACAATGTCTGATTTGGTTGATGTTTGAGAAATATGTTGATCTACTAGTTCTCTTCTATCCATGTCATAAGCTCTTCCAATTGCGTTCTTCATAACACCATGGTCTCATCTTGGTGGGGCATCTTTAGCTCCTTTAGAGGTGGACGTTCCTTCGTTGGTAGTCTCCTTTGCCTTAGGCACTTCCCTTATCATTGATTCCTTAAGAATGTTTTCTCAATGAATTCCTCTCTTGCCCCTTCTCTACATTATTGGAGATGCAATTTCCTCCAATTGGATTACCTTGGCATAGATTCCTCCTCACAATATGCTCCTTGCTCATAGATACCATCTATATATGGAGTCAAAAAGTGGAGGCATTATTCTCTTGACAACATACAATATAATGGTTTCTTAACTTAGGGTAATTTATACAAGGGGGGGGGGGGGGGGAACTTGAGATATAGAGCATTTTCTCTACTAGCATCCACACTCCCCATACCTAAAGCAAATGATTGGCCTTCTTGGCCCATTTCCTATTTTGCTTCTTGGATGGAAGTTTTGGTCGTTACCTTGGTTTGGGGCCTCATGACTCTACTTACTACACATGGTGCACTAGAGTCTGCATTTTACTCAACCTCTTGAGTGAAGTTCTTGAAGCTCTTGCCAAAATTTTTCTACTTCATCTACTTTGGCATGCTTCGCCTTTTGAAGTGTTAAATCTTCAATATCACACCAAAGTTTGGTCACTGTACGTGTCTCTTCCTTATGTATTCTCTAGCTCTTTAAGCTTTCCAATCCCTTTCTAAGTTGAGCCATTACGCCCTAACGCTCCATGGAGACTAGGATTCTAGAAGAGCCAATCCCATATTTTTGTCTTATCTATTCTAGTCTAGTTATTGTGATAAACTCATGGATGGTAGATGTGAAAAGAACAAGCTTCTTTCCCTTACATTGTATAAACATCGGGATTGGCTTAGCTAGCCGCTTTTTAGAAAAAAATCCCTCTAGAGGCTCTAGTAACTCAACCATGAGTGCATGGGCCCTAGTGATGAACTCCATGAATGTTTCCCCTCCACTCAACCAAACTTTTCAGTTCCTCTATAATGTTCTTAATGATAATACCTTGTTGAAATTGATTTATGAAGGAATTGTTCATGAAGTCCCATGTTACAAAGTGGTTATTGTTGCAGTTAGACGTCTGCGGAAGTGCGTGAATAACACAAGGAAGAAGAAGAAGCTTGGAGCACAACACACAATACTGAATGTATTACTAGAGAATATACAAAGATAAGTAGCCCATTGGGGCAATAGGCATATATACAAGCCGGGGGAAAAAAACGTCCTAAAGAGGGAAAAAAGTGCCCCGACGGTCCTAGAGTGTTCACACACATCACTACCTAAATATATCAACAACTCCCCCCTGGGAGTGATGCGGTGAACAAGTAGCTGGCACTCATGTATAAGGAAGTGCCAAGCTATGTGGAAATCACTCCACAAAAGGAAGTAAGCCCAAAGCTTTGCGGAAAGCTTCAAACTTCTCCCTGGGTAGAGCCTTCGTGAAAAGGTCTGCAATGTTCTCCTACGTGGGCACATATGCCAAGCTGATCTCCCCAGTAGAGAACCTCTCCCTGACATAATGATAATGCACCTCAATGTCTCATGTAGACTTTCTCTAACCGGATCCTATTTTTGTCTTGTAATGACCAAAGGATAAGTAATAAAAATAAAATGGGGGGCCAAAACATATAATTTTTGCCATAGTACGTATCCACCATGCACATTTGAAATTTGATATTTTCAAAATACACAAATTAGGGAGAGTTCACTAGACCTTTGAAAACCTTCCAAACCTTGCAATTAGACTCCTCCTATGTGAACAAATGTGAGCATATACCTTGTGCACAACCTATACACCAATGGAGATCTCATGACACCCAATGGTGATATATGTAGCACCTCTGCACCCCTTGACAATCATGCATGAGTGTTGAATCAACAATGCATATGTATGTAGCCATAACAAACCATTATTTGGGTCATTGAATAAAATTGAAAGGACTTAGGATTGTGAGAAAGCATTCCATGAACTTAAAATGCACATTAACTTAGCACTAATCTTGAAATCTCTACATTAGATAGAATCATTCCATATGCATGTAGATGCAAAAAACTATGCAATTGACTATGTATGACCACAAGCGATTGATGATGGGAACGTGGATCTTCTAGTTGTTGATTCGTATAGGAAATTAAATAGTGCTCAAAAAGATTAAATGTTCATAGAACATGAGGGACATAGAATGGTGTATGCAATCAATATTTCTTTCCATTATCCTATGAAAAAGAAATTCAAATTCTCAAAAGATCACCAAGCCTTGTTATATTTGGTCAATAAGCCTTGCTCCATAGGCATACATTTATAATGGCTTGTAGTTCTCATGGAATGTTCCTACTCTTACATATGAAATTCATCATAAGTATTTTCCTAAAGACTCTAAAGGACTACTTGCATCTACAAGATTAAATATCTTAGTAAGAAACATGTACTACCAAGACAACACTGACATCTCGTTTTTTTGTGTGGATGATGATGAGAGCACGAATCTAGTAGCTCAATCACACGAAGGTGGTTTAGGTTGACATTTCTCCAAAATAAGAACATTACAAAACATATAGAGATCAGGATCCTATCAGCATACTATGAAAGATATTATAGATACTTATGTGTCACAATGTGCAAAATTCCAAATGTTGTCATATATTGAACATGCTACTCTATATTAGGTTAGAACAATACCCATCTAGCCTGCACAACATTCCATAGTCCTTTTGTGACCAATACATGATGCATCATATAAGCCCATAATGGGTAGTTGGTACCATCCAACTTATCCTCCACAACCAACATACGGAATACATCACTGCTTTCAACCATGGCCATTGACTAAAATACTTTGATGCAGAAAATTGACTGTATCTCAAAAAGTTGAACAAAGTTGCCTAGATGAATTCTGCTAAACCTGTAGCAGACTTCGAGATGCTTATATTAATGAACCAAAACTGGTATATACCTTTGGCATAAAAAGATGAAATTGTCGTGGACAGGGAAACCATCTTAAACATAAGATTATATGTGAATTTCCATATCTCATGATTGGTTGAGAATTTGAATAAAAAAATGATGTCATTGCATCCCAAACGTGCCAAAACCCTAAGATTGACTGTCTTCTTGCTTGATTCTGACATCTAAAGACCATGCTTTGAATTGATGACATCATCGATGATATCATCAATTCGTAACCGCCCTTTGAAAACTATATAAAGAGGGGTTGGCCACATTCATTCTCAGTATTGCCAATACTAGCCTTGGGAGCTCAAGGAGTCATGACTGCCAAGTAAGTACTCTCCAAATTCCATTTCTAGTTCTTGTCTTGTTCCTTGTTCCAGTCTTGTCTAGTCTAGTTCTTGGACATCCTGTCTTGTCCTCTTGTAATCCAGTAGTACGTGATCTTGTCGAGTTCTTTCTTGTGTTTAGTTCATCTCCCAGAAGGGAGTTCTTGTAATCCAGATATCTTGTTCCATACTTACAATCCCGGGTTGTGGGATCTCCTGTATCATCTCTAGTCCAGTCTTCCATACCTATCAGTCCGAGATTGTGGGATGTCTTCTATTAGTCACATATTCTTGTATCGTTTTCCCTTCATGGGTGTTCTTGTAATCAGAAGTGTATTTTTGAAATCTTGTCTACTATAGTCAAAGAGCACAATCTAGTGCTCCCCTGATAGAAATAGCCTACACAAGTGCTGTGATAGTGCGTTCGAAGGTCAAAACGAGCTCAGATCGCGATTTTGGCTTACCGAATTTCACGCGATGCTGAGACTACAACCCGAGAGGTGTAGACAACACCCTAGATGAAGCGGCAACCTGCTCTGATACCAATTGTTGGAGTTAGACGTCTACGGAAGCATGCAAACAACACAAGGAAGAAGAAGAAGCTTGGAGCACAACACACAATACTAAATGTATTACCGCTAGAATGTACAAAGATAAGTAGCCTACTAGGGCAATAGGCATATATACAAATTGGGGGGAAAAAACCTCCTAAAGAGGGAAGAAAGTTCCTCGGCGGTCCTAGACTGTTCACACACATCACTACCTAAATATATCAACAATGACGATCAAAATTTTCACAATTTTTAACTCACAATTGTGAAAAAACCATGATTGTGAACTAAAACATAATTTTTGAGCACATGAAAATTGTTATTTTCTCCTCATAGAGAAAAACACGATTTTCAACACAAAATCTAGATTTTTAGAGAAAAACATGATTCTCATTGAGAATTGTGTTTTGATTGAAAATTATGATTTGTGGAGTGTGAGAATTGTGACTCTCACCTGAGAATCATGATTTTGCAAATCCCAATTTTGAGCAAAAAAACATTATCTTTTTCACAGAATTGTGTTGATTCAAAATCACCCAAAAACACAATTTTCAGGCAATTTCAAAATACCTAAATAATAAAAATAATCTAAAATTTTGAAAAAATAAGTAAAGCATTCAAAAAATTATAAACATCAAAAATCATGATTCCGTGTGAAAAACACGATTCTTAGCTCAAAATCGTGATTTTTCTAGTTGAATTGAAAACTCAAGAATTTTGACACACACAAACACACACACACACACAATCAATAACTTTGCTCTTACAAGGAATTATTTGGGGAAATAAATACCACAGCTAAGGTACAGGCAAATCTAACCCTATTCCTTTAGTGGAATTTACAGATTTTCTAGCAAAACACATAGAAATTGATGAGATTGAGATCAAGGCTTGTCACCAAATTTAGTGAAGGATCTAAGGAATCTTGCACACAACAAAACATAAGCACGGATGACCAAAACACGCATGTTTCACAAAGAAACATGAAAAATCATAATGGAGAAGCAAAAACATCCGACCAAGGAGACTATAGGAACATCCTTAAATACATGTATATAAATAGATTTGGAGCCTATGTGTATTAGGATGGACTACATAAGGAACTCATTAGATTGAGGAAATTAGAAATTCCTTTAAACTTGATGCTAGTGGCTCAGTTTAAAGACAAGAGATATGAAGATAGACAAGGATTATAAATGTCTTCATAATTAGCCAAGATGACACAAATGATTTGGATGAATGTTCAGAGAAAGGAACTTGCAACTAAAACCTAGACCAACCAAAAATTCTAAGGCAAAGTAGACATCACACTCCTTTAGAGCCGCAGAGAGAAAGGAGATTCCATACTTCACTTAATCCTTCTCTAAGGGAAGGAGAAGTAGCAAATGAGTTCCCTATTAGAAGAAGAAATAGTTGGAATAATCTTGGAAGAACTATGAGACCATACCAAGTGGAAAAATGTATGAGAAATCGATATGAAGGATCTACGTGTCCTCATGATCATGTAGCTGAATATAAAAAAATCCTAGGGGCTGAGGAGATAGGAGAATATAAGATCCAATTTGAAGCTTTTGGATTAACATTATCAAAAGCTACCTTAACTTGGTTTCTACCATTAAGGAAGGAAATATGTGTGGATATAGATAAGTTTTTGGAAGATTTCATAGGTGAATTCTCCAAAACTGGAATCAAACATAGTATTGCTACATTAATTCATACATTTAAGCAAAAACATGATGAAAATGTCAGGATAGCATCGAAGAGATTCAAACAATGTCTGGATAGCTGCCCTCATAAAGAAAAACCATCAATGCCTAAGAGAGTGTCACTGTTCATTGAAGGATTGAACAATGCACAATTAAGGGAATTGGTGTACTGTAGAAGATGTCCAACTTTAGACCCTTGTATTAGGGAAGCTATTGATGTAGAAAACAATAGAGGAAATGATCTCTCAATTTTTTAATCAACAAGGGAATGGTGAAACCAAAATACCACCCACAAAAGAGTTACCTCAAGCCATAACAAATGTTTTAGGTGCTATAGCTAAAACAAATTCAATCAATCCTAGAATGACATAAACCAAAAAATGCTATGTGTGTGGAGAAAACCATCCTAGTCAACCACCACATTTACAAGATGAAAGAACTCTCAAGTATTGCACATTGTAAAAGAAATGGAAAAACCATACAAGGGAGGAGTGTTTTTATAACAAACAACTAGTGAGAGAAAGGGCTAATCAAAACCAATCATTACAATTGAGAGAAAGAGATCTTTTGATGCAACTTAAACATGTTTTAGGACAACAACCTCCCATACCAACTAATGTGGTTCCAGTAAAGTATACACCAATGGAGGAAAATTTGGAGAGATCCATGGTACCAAGTAGAGAATATTCTGATGGATATTCTTGGAGTTTTAGGTCTACGGAAGCATGCAAATAGCACAAGGAAGAAGAATAAGCTTGGAGAAAAACACACAATATTGAATGCATTACCAAGAGAATGCACGAAGATAAGTGACATGTTAGGGTTATAAGCATATATAAAAGCGGGGGAAAGAACTCCTAAAGAGGAAAAAAGTGTCCCAACTATCCTAGTGTGTTCACACACATCACTACCAAAATATATCAACAAATCCCCTTGGGAGTGATGCGGTGAAGAAGGAGCTGGCACTCATGTATAAGGAAGTGACAAGCTATGTGGAATCAATCCACAAAAGGAAGTAAGCCCAAAGCCTTGTAGAAAGTTTCAAGCTTCTCCCTAGGTAGATCCTTTATGAAAAAGTCTCCAACATTCTCCTATGTGGGCACATATGACAAACTGATCTCTCCAATGGTTAGCTGTGATAGCACAAGTTTTGTCAGCATTAAGGAGTCTGATGTATGAGTTCCTATGCTCAAGACCAACATTGTAGTTGCTATTGGAGCATTTTCACTTGGAGTTGTAAGTGATTTGATGATTGACATATGCATAGAGTGAGTGGGAGCTTTGCAGGAACTTCATCAGTTCCTGCATCAGTTAGATGTCAGCTCAACTCTTGTTCATATGAGTCTAGAGGAGTTTGAGGTGCATGGATACACTTTGTTTGAGGAAGTTGCTATAGGATAATTAGTATGGGTTGAGACCTAGACTCTTCATGTACATTATTGTATAACCATACATCATTCTTTATATGTGTTACCACTTATGATCACATTGAACCTTAAGTGAGAGATTGTTGGGGATGTAAGGGTCATGTGACCTTACACCATATTCATATATATATATATATATATATATATATATATATATATATATATATATATATATATATATATATATATATATATATATATATATATATATATATATATATATATATATATATATATATATATATATATATATATATATATATATATAGAGAGAGAGAGAGAGAGAGAGAGAGAGAGAGAGAGAGTAAGAGAGAGAGAGCATTACCTTAGAGAGATCATTATGTGGGTTTTGAGGCTCCCACACGTGTGCACTTCTCTCCTCTCCCTCTCTCCCTCCATCTCCTCCTTGCTTCTCTTGTTCAACACACCAAAGCCCTTCAACTAGCACATATACTACTCAACTTGACAGGACCACCCACCCAAAGTAAGCAATAGTCTTGTCAAAGACAACAAGCTTTAGAAGGGGGAGTGTTACATGGCTATGGAAAGGCCCAAAAATTCTTCAAATTTAATTTTAATACAACCCATTTTTAGATAGATAACCCTTATATTTTTATTTACCATTGTAAAATTCCCTTTAAATTTTATAGCATAGAAGAGTTCTATATATTCAAGGCTTTGCTAGAATTTGTTTGTAATGATAGGGAAGAGTCTTCCCTTAAAAGTATGAAAGAAAGAAGAGTTTTAGAGTTTTTCCTTTTATTCTTTAGGACCCTTTTCAAATAAAAGAGGAAAGGTTTTGAGAGAAAAAATAAAGGCCTAGAGCTAACTTATAGAAGAGACCTTTTGGGTTGGAATGAAGTTGTGAGCTCTCTTTTTGCAAACCCATATTTGTGGTCCTTTGTGTATTTTGAGTGAGCTTAGTGAGTGATTCTAGGCATGTAACACTTTTTTATTGGTTACGGAAGTATCATTCATCTTGTTTGCATCATTTTGAGGTGATTAAATGTAATTAGCTCTTGCTTTAGGTGATTAACACTTGAGGAGAAAGAATTCCATATGTTTATGATGTTTATAAAGGGCTTCACATCTTCTTCTTTTTTTTTTTGAATTTTTTGTCTTTTGTACATTACTATTTTTTGAGAGCTTCGGTACGAGATAGGGCATACATCAAACGAACAAGTATTGAGGGAGTGACAAACATTTTGGTGATTCGGCCATGTTTGAAGCATTGGAAAATAGTGCACCTATGGAAGCATCAAATAACACGATGTCGAGGGGTGTGATTGGAGACCAACGGGCTGATGTGAGAATTATTTATGTATGTGCTAATGGTCTAAGCTATAAAATATCTAAGATCAACCTATTTAACTATTGACCATATGGTTGTGCAACTTGATACCTAGATAGACCATACTCATATGTTTGAGAGACTAAGGTTTCACTAGTAACGCGACCTTTTATAAATTCTTTTTCTTCTAGTTGTATATTAGCTACACTCTTCTTAGGTTGAGTGGTATTATTTATAGGTGGAGGTAATAAAAACTCAAAAATAAAGGACGTAGATATAGCATTCTCATTCGTAGACTCATTACTCACAAACATCAAAAACAAATATAGAACAATATAAATTGATGATTAAACAAGTGAAGCACGAATTGTGTAATCTTTGATGTGGATTAAGTAAAACTACTTTCTTGTTGATTCTAATGAATGTAAACTACTTCAATAACCTTATAAAACTATAAGTAAGAATGCTAGGAAAACTCTCAATGTTCTAAGATAAATCTCTAGGATAATTTAAAAACAATCTCATCTACTTGAGATTCTAGATAGAAGGATTTGAACAATTGTGGCTTTAATTGGCATCTGCTATGTTGTTGTCCACTTTCCATTCATATTCCTCATCAATATTAGGTACTCTTCAATGCTCTGCAAAAATCGTTAGAAAAACATAAGTTTTTTATATGAAAAATAAAGTACTTTTAAATTACTTTCAATCTTTACCATATATATATATATATATCCATTCAATTGTCCATGCATCCATGATTTTTCATTCATACATATACAAATTCATTCATGTTTATAATTCATACATGCACATGTATCCTCATTCATTCATGCTTCTAATTCATACATGCACATGCATCCTCATTCATTCTCAGCCATACATGCATATATCATCTATCTTCATGCTCATGCACACTCTCATATGCATACACACTCACATATATGCACATGCATTTGACATCATGCATATATATGCATACATGCATCTAATATCCATTTGCATTCTCATATCATTCATGCAAATACTAACTTACTTATGCATATGCATTCTCATACTTTCATGTACATGCACACATCATTATGCATACATGCTCTCATACACACTCATGTTTCTAACTCTTTTTGCACATGCTCTCATGCACACTCATGTATCTAACTCTTATGCACATGCTCTCATGCACACTCATGCATCTATGCCAATGTAAGCACATGCTTAGATACACATGCATTCATGCACATGAAAACTCTATATATGCATCTAACATGCATATACATTCTCTTTATTCTCATACATTCATACACTCTTATATACATATGCATACACTTATATATATATGCATGCTTTCATACATACATACCTACTCTCACATGCATGCTAACACACTTTCACATATGCTAACACATTCTCATATTCATGCTAACACACATTCACATGCATGCTAACACACTCTCATATACTCACATGCATGCTCTCACCACTTCTCTTATACATATGTACTTATACGCATGAAATCAACTACACTCACAAGTATGCACTCATGCATATATCACTCATACACACATACACATATCACCTATAAATATGCATATGCATTTCCTCATCATACTCATGCATTCTATATATGCTCATAAACATGCATACAATCATATGTATATGCATCTAACCTACATACTCTCATATGCATGCATATACCTCATGCATACATACATGCACGTACATATATCCATACATACTTATGCATGCACATATACACACTACATGCATATGCATTTGTTCATCATGCATATATGCACACATACTCACATACGCATGCATTCACACATTCACATGTATGTTCTCATGCATACATGCATCTATGTCATGCATGCATATGCATACTTATGCTCATGTACACAAATGCATATGTAAAATCATATGCACTCTAAAATCAACTCATTCATCTCGTCTCTCTCTCTCTCTCTCTCTCTCTCTCTCTCTCTCTCTCTCTCTCATTTGCGACTGCTCTATCCGATTACCTACAGTCGGAAGGAAGGAGGAAGTTGAAAGTTTCTCTCTCTCTCTCTCTCTCTCTCTCTCTCTCTCTCTCTCTCTCTCTCCTGCATGCTGCATGCTTGTAGCCATGGGAGGGGGAGATAAAAAAACATCTCTCTCTCTCCTCTGGCATTCAAGTCCAGCAATCAGCTGCGCGGGCCTGTGCCATCGACTTCCTCTCTCTCTCTCTCTCTCTCTCTCTTTGTGTGTGTGTCGCGGCACAACGCTCCTCGATCGACTCTTTTAGATCTGTAGGTAGCGAGTTTCTTGGGGGGGGGAGCGACGTATGGTGGAGTGGGAGCAAGCGGTGTTGGCACAATAGGCGCTTGCAACACTGGAGCTAGAGGAGTGGAGATAGAAGGAGTGCCATATCCCACTAGCTCTCTCCGTTTCTCTCTCTCTCTCTATCACTTTGCATGATCTGCTACTCTACATATCCCCATTCTCTTTCTCTCTCTCTCTCTCTCTATCCATCATCAATAGTAGGAATCCACCATCGATGCAATCTTCCTTCTCTACGTGCAAGATTAACTCTCTCTCTCTCTCTCTCTCTCTCTCTCTCTCTCTCTCTCTCTCTCTCTCTCTCTCTCCTCCGTGCATTGCACACAATAGCTGGAAGTGGAGAAGAACGGAGCGAAGAAGAAGAAAAGCACCTGCAAAAATCGTTAGAACATAACTCAATTCACATCATACATATATACACAATATGAGATGCATATGCATGCACAACAATACATGCATGCATATTCACACATACTTTTTCATGCATACCCCACACACACACACTTTTTCATGCATACCACACACTTATACTCATTTTTTATCTACTCTCATGCACACCACACTTTACCCACGTATGTATTTTTACTTATTTTGCTTTTATTTTACTTTCAATGTCAATATATTCTACTTATTAAATTCAATACTTTAGCTCATATTGAAATCAAGCATATAGACTATATTTGTATAAAATATTTTAGTTATGAATGTTTTCACATATATATTAAATTAACTTTAGTCTTATACTTAATATATAATTATATGTTAATATAATCATATTCTTATAACCCTATTCCTTCTTAGAGAGAACATAAAAACTATACATAAATAAAAATTTACCTAATCATAACTATATATATATATATTTAGAAAAGCATGATTACAATGGAACAACATTGGCATACAAGGTTAGGTGCTTATTTAGATATGAATAGCCACATACCTATCCTCACATACACATGCAATGACACATGCATAGGCACATTACAATAACTTCTTCCTAGGTATCAATCATCAATGCATATATATACACTTAGGCACACTCGTTTTCATAGATTTAAATACATATATGGCCCAGCCCAATGTTGGACAATTCAGTGTATACTCTCCTATGCACACAATTCAACATGCCCACACTTTGCCTCATGTCCTCATTTTGAATAAGTTTTTCTTTCCCATACTTCTCATATAAATATGCATCTTTCTACTCATTTACTTCAACATTCCAACACATGGAACATACTTAATCATAACCATGCTCAATTATAAACATCAAGAGTTCATATGATGAAGTCCCTGATCGATTAACATCTTCATAATTTTGCTGCCTGTATGTACTAGAGAGAGATTAGTCAAATCAAAAATATCTTATCAAAGGTGTTTGAGAGAGTTTAAAGATAACCAATCTAAAAATAAAAATTTTTAATTTTCTTGTATGTCAATTCGAAGGATGAAATCGTTTCGACATCTACCCCCACCAAACTTGCACATCGTCCCAATGGGCCAACCTGTAGATCATGGGAAGCAACATCAATCTTTTCCAAAAAGTGATTAAGTGACTTTAAATAATATGACAAAAATTCTTCTAAATGTAAATAAAGATTCTAATAGCAAAGAAATCTTTAAAATTATGCAAATTTGAATTGAAAACCATTTCGTTCAATGCATGAAGTTTAAAGACAAGGTTTAGAAAATCCCATAACAATCATTCAGATAGTCGTGGTACTTATCATTCCATTAACCCTGTTCAAAGTAATATTTATTTTATATAAGTGTCCCATCCAGAATCTCTTAGCCATCTACCACAAGATACATCTAAATAATTCTTCTATAGCAGACCTCCGCTCATATAGCCCGTAAATACATTTCAAGAGTGGATTCGACACTGCAATTGAATCATGATAACTTCTCCTTATTCTTTTTTCTTTGTTTTCTTTTTGTTTTTCTTTTTTTCTCATTTTTCTTTTTATCATGTTGCAGCAACCATTAATGTACTAATTTATGTATTTATCTTTTCTTTTTTTTTTTCTTTGCAACTTTTTTGTTAAAGAGGAAAGACTTAACCCCTATTCAGAGCTCAGGCTCTAGAGGCATGCTATAGTTAGAACTATGATCTTATTAGCTAAATGTTTCAAAAATTAAGGAAGCCTACTTGTATAAAATAGATCTACTTCTACTAATAGTCGAAAGTCAAGTTTTCCCTCCTCCTATCCTCATCTTCAAGTTGATGTTTTAATCATTTCTTCTATTTTTTGCAATGGTAAATTCTTAATTTTTCTTGTTCAATTTTAAAGGTTTTGAATTTATGTTCATATTGTTCTCAATTTGTTTAATAATATCATCAAGAAGTTGTTTCTTTGTTTCATTCATTTGTTGTTCACAATTTCTATTCATAGTACTTAATTGATCTCTTCTTGTTTAATTCCTTCTTGTTTAATTTGATTGTTGTCATGTTTGTTAATTTGATTTTGTGATTCTCTAACTTCTCCCTGATCAAAATATTTCTAATTGGGAAGAAGCATTGGATCAAATGAAACCTCCAAATTTTCAAGTTTCCTTGATCGTACTTGTATTTCATGATCAAATTCACTTTGCTTTATATCCAAATGTTCTTCCATAATTGGTTCAAAATTTTGATTTTCCTCCTTTGTTTTATTGCTTTTGATTTCTTTTATTAGCTCATGTTTTGTTTGAAATGTCCTCTCACTTATTTGATAATTTGATTTGATGTTCACATGTATGTTAGGTTTTAACAATTTTCAACTTTTTTCATATGGATTTGGTTTAGTCTGAGTCTGTTTTATGAATTCCTTCATTCCACCCCTTCCTATATTTAATTGTAATGGTAATAAATCTTGATAATCTTGCTTCTTCATATGCCCTACAAGACCTGTTGAGATATCAAGCTCAACATGTGATGATCCAGGATGACAGGTATCCCTTTTTTTCTCTGACATGTATAGTGGTCACGCTAGTATATGTCAGGGACACTTAATTGAGCTTTATTAGATTTATCTACTGAGAGTGATGGCACATTTCTTTCTTGCCAGCTCACTCATTCATGGACATTAGGTTCCTCCTTATGTACTCGTCTTTATATATTGCAGTAGTTGTATTCTTGTTTTTTGGTCATTCTTGTACATTCCTTTTTATGTAATAGAAGAAGAAGAAGAAGAAGAAGAAGAAGATCATTCTTCATTGCTTCAATCTGAGTGTGTGCTTCTCTTTGATTGTGAGAGTGTGTGCATGAACTCTCTTCCTTATCTCCTAGCTCATGACATGGTATGAGAGCCAGTGTGGTTGTACAGAGCTTGTGGAAAAGGCTGACGGTGAAGAGTACACGAGAAGGTGTGGAGAAAGCGTGATTCACAAATGACCTCAGATTGCTACAAAATATGGCCTGAACGTAGAAGAAATCAAAATATTTCTGTGAGTTATCCCTTTAGGATCACTCATTTTTGTCAGATCGAAGTTTCAGAGCCATCTCCACCTCCGTTTTGAGCCGCAAGGTGGGACCCGCAAAAAAACTAGGTCAATTTGAGAAACTATAACTTGCATCATGTGCCCCAACACTCATATATTTCACATCCAGAATTTCAAGTGATTCTGTGTATTGTTGATACACGAAAACTGTGTTTTTTTTTTAGATCGAACTGTCACGTCATAGTGCAACAGTGTTCAAGCAGAAGTGTTGCTTGTAGTGTCTTTGCAGTGTTGTGAATAGCTGCAAAAATGGGAAATGCGGATGGAATGAGCCAACTTATGAGTGATAACTTGGACAAGAACAACTTCCATGCTTGGAGATTCAAAATGATGAATTTCCTAATGGGAAAAGGCTACTAGAAGTACATCGAAGGAGAGAACGAAAATGCTCCGCAGTTACCAGAGAGGAATCGGACTGTAGACCGATTAAGAGCATATGAAGAATGGAATCAAGGAGCACGACAAGTAATGTATTGGCTATCTGTTAGCATACAAGATAGCATAATTGGACACATACAAGATGCCAAGACTCCGAAAGAGGCTTGGAACAGTTTGGTCACATTGTATGAGACCAATACAAAGGCATGGAAATTGCAACTCAAGAACGAGCTGCATACATTGGAGAAGAAGGGTATGTTGGTAAGTGATTACACCTTAAAAATCAAAAGAATATGTGAGTCACTTGCATCTATTGGCATGAACGTAGATGATGGTGATAAGGTGGAAGTGTGCCTTCATGGTTTAGGAGCTGCATATAAGTAGTTCATAGCTTCTATACAGACTACGAAAAATATTCCAAAATTTGTTGATCTCGTATCTATGTTGATTATTGACGTAAAGAATCTTGGTGAGGATTCAAACCCCCAAGGAAAACCTAGTTCTGAGCAGTTATTCTACTCTGGTAGAGGAAGAGGCAGAGGTACAGGTTTTGGAAGTGGAAGAGGAAATAATAACCAGGACCAAGATCAATAACAGAATCATGCAGGAGGAAGAGGACAGTTTCGAGGCAAGGGGAGCCAAAGAGGTCACATAAATTTCCAAAGAAAGGATTCATGTAATGATTATAAAGGATGCTGGAATTGTGGTAAACCTGGACACTTTGAATGTGATTGTAGGTTGAAGAAACAAAATAACAAAAGGCAGCAAAACAATTATGCATCCACAAGTGCGGATGATTCTAAGAAGTTGTTCATGGTTCAACATCACATGATGAATACAACGTCTGTTGGTGTTTTGTTGGGCTTCAATGAAGCCACAGAGAAGGTGTTTTTCCACCACTAAATGGCTTAGATGTCTATTTTTTAGGAATCTTTACTCACCCCAAGCTCGCGAACATGTGCAAATGCACTCGTTCTTCTAATCCTCAATCTCTTTCCCCTCCTTCTCCATCTCTCTTACTCTCATGCACACACCTGCACACATCATCAACCTCAGTACTTTACATACCATAACTCACACACACTCTGACCTGTGCACACACACACTCGCACCCTCGCATGCCCACAAACTCTCTAACTCACCCTCACCAACCTTTTCCTCACCTTGTCAACTCATTTCAATTTTGTTGGTTATCAAAGCCACACATACTCAGACACTCCCATATTCATGGGCTTGCAATGAACACGTGGAAGTAATATGAGAGCTGAAGTTGTGTGGGGATCGCAAACCTTAGATCTTAGCGCAACCTCAAAACTCCTAAGAACGTCAATTGACAATTGCAATAATTAATGCTTTATCTGTGTTAATATGTAGAAAAGCACATGCAAGGTTGATTTTGGTTTCTTCTCCAACCAAAACCTTATTCTACGCGCATCTAATAAAGCTAGGCTCCTCATTCAAAAGATGGATCATCTGGTTATTCTCACACAAATAGAACAACCCACTGCAATGGGAAGAAATACAACTTAGAATTCCCACTACAATGACGCATATGACAGGTGGCAAGGAGTGCAAGGATCACAAGTCACTATACTGATAGCATCCATGAATTATGGTGTGTGGAAATTTTCATCTCTATTAGAACTATAAGCTAGGAGAGCTTCTATTTCCTGCTTGCGTTCCCAACGGGTTATGTTTTAAAAGATAATAGCTTAAGGTGAGTGCTAACTGCCCAAGTGCAACAGGTTGTCCATAGAACCTTCCCATAAATAGCTTTTTAATTATCCAAGAGGCTTTAATCGAGCATTCATTCCATTAGGACGCTGTACGATTATGCTCTGTTGTTGTTGTTTTTTTTTTCTTAATTAACCCAACCGGAGCCGAAACTCACCTCCACATCTACTTATGTGTATTTCCATCATAAAGAAATGATGAAATGAGCATGCGAATTCACTAACATTCTTTTATTAAATTCCAAGAGAGAGTCACATTAACAATTTTGAAATCTGGACACGTAGACATGCAAATTTCCAAAATCTGATATGTTTCATGTATGCAATTTTTTAGCCAGCTACAATAACTACATGGAGCTTATGCACCCCTTGTCATAAATAAATGAGAGCTCCATGGCATACCCTTTTGAATGGGCTCATGTAGAGGACGGATCCAATTCCACTATGAGTTAACCGAATACAAATTCCCTCCGTGTTGCACTACAGCAGCAGCTCTTCAGAGGTTGCACCTTGTGCTCTCATGCACTTGATAACAATTGTTGTGATGCTCTTTCCCCTTCCCTTAAGCCTTTATAGGTTGATCTCTATTTCTGAGGAAACCCCCCCAAAATTGGCCAGAATACCTCCGTTCTTGAACTCCTCCATATTGTTGTTCCCCATTGACTTTACTGTAATGACCCAAAATGAGAGGAGGTGGAATACTTAGAACCTGCCACTGCAAACTTTGAGCTCCTATAATTTCATTGGCATGCACAACTTCCTGTTCTAGAGCTGTTTCACGCTAACATGTAGAATGTATTCATACCAGTGACAAAAATCTATTGTCAAACTATGAATTTATTTGCTTGGAAAAATCATTCACGCTCAGGGCTTTCAACTGATTCTCAGAGAAATTAAAAGCATTGCAAGATGTTTGTCAACACAGTGTCGCATCCTCAAGTTGCCACATAAGTTTCTCATGATGAATACTAGCCTCAACGTTGAAGAATTGTCCCAATGAAAATGTCAAAGCTCCTCCAGCACTTGTATTCAACTCTTGTCATGAGAAGACCATACATCGCTATATCTACTTAATTTGGATATCGATATAATACTTCATCAAATCATCCCTTATTCGTTCGTGAACTACCATCAACACATGTTCATATTTCCACAGTTGTATATCAGATCATATTCCACCCAAAACTTTCATCTGAGTGACACGTCAATCTCTTGCTTCATTCCTCATGGAACTTTGATTATTCTGGAACTCGCTCTGGTTCGTGATATCTGAAAGTGAAAATCTCAAACAATTTGCATGTAGATCTTGTGCGTGTAAAGCTTCAATCAACATGACTTCCACCATTAGAGATAAAGCTGTTGTGCGATCTTCAGCCACCAAATGGATCGACACCCGACGTTCTGTCATTATGTTCTCTACACTATTCTTTCATGGCTTTAGGGAACACATTGATCAACTCACTTGCATTGCACAGACGGACTGATATGGAAGAAAAATTATCATGACCCTTGGCCTCCTTTGCAGCAGTCCTCCATGTTTTCTGTTGACTGCCCTCTGCTACTAGATCTTTAGTATCTGATGAAACTTAAATTTCGGGGGATCTCCACCGCAGATATGAATATATAAGCCAAAGAGTTTCCTTGCTGTGGGAAATAGAATAAACCTCGTCTCATGTGTTTGCTCAAATACTCAGTTGTTTCCTCAGATGTTATCTTCGAAATATCTAGAGTTTCTTATGAATTGATAGTCTCCATCAACTTCGTTTCAAGCTTCGTCAGCACTCTCATGAAAACTTCAGGGGAGCAGAAGCTTCAGAAGTGCAGTGCCTCTCCCCGATATGATTGCCCGCTTTTTTTTTTACTCTGCCAAGGAACTTCCATTTCTCGCTTCTCTACGCTCTAGCCATCGAGATCCCAGGAAACGATACACGGCCCGACTCCCTCCTTCTTCCTTCGGATACTGAGAACTTTTCCCCAGTCTCTTGCCCTCGTCAGTCACCTGCATAGACACGAGAAGACCCTCCCCCCAAAAAACTGCGCAGAGACAGAGAGCCCCCCAAAATGAAATTTTCTTTATTATCCCCCCTTCTGACACCTGCATAGAACAAAAAAACAAAGGGAAAAAAACCAAAAAAAACTCGGGAAGGGGGGATGCAATGTTATTTTTTTCCTTCTTTTTTTTTTCTTCTTCTTCTTCCCTCCCCACTAATCCACTCTCCTGACACCCCACTAACCCACTTATGACTCATGTACATATCAACTTTCATCTATTTTGTTTTCTTTTTTTTTATCTTTTTACTTACAAACTTTGAAAAAAATTATTAATGCGTATTATCTTTACTTTTGTCCTCTTCTTTTATAAATTCTTTTCTTGTTTTTTTCCTTCCTTTTTTCTTTATTTCTTTTTTCTTCTTTTTTTTTCCTCCTCTTGTTTTTTTTTTTTTAAAGGGACCAAACTTAGCATTTCCTGGAATGTGGATTTTCAGCAAAATCTTAAAGTTCCAACACCGAATGCAAACAAAAGAACATTATGATGGGTCTCTCATACAACCTAGTGCAAGCTTATCTAGATCACACATCCATGCTAGGATCTTCCATCATGTTTCCTCAGGAATTTCAAATTTCAGGTGAACCTCTGACTTCGGAGATAGAAATTTGACCCCTTGCCCTTACCTTCCTCGTGCACAATGGACAATTGAAATCTGTTACTCAACAAAAAAATATTAGTAATACGAAAAGTATCAAACACAAATAGATAAACAACAATTTAGGGATCACATCAAGCAACCAATGAAAGCAAACACACATTTCTATATTATATTCCCATTTTTATCCCTTCTGCATAATTAACCATTCCCTGATTCATCTCTCTTCTGGTTTGTAACCTGGGTATCTCTCACATGTTTCCCACTCCCTTTCCACCTATATCTTCTTCTCTCGCTTTTTCTTTTTCTATGCTCCACACTCTCTTTTCTTCATCAATCAAATCCAACTTTGCAATCTTCACTAATTCATTCACTTTTCTCTCAAGATGCCCGGACCATGCACACGCATCAACAAGAAACTTTCAAGTCTAACATATGTTCACTTCAGCAAACTGCTTATCGTCGATGTGATTCAAGATTTCGCAAGTCGTTGCACAACCCAAGAGTCCAAGAGCACAACTCCCAAAAGGCTCGCAAACAAACAAGATAGCTAGTATGATTAGATCTCTCAAGTCAAAGTCTTCTACAGATGCGTAACGAGCTACATTTCAGCCAAGCTTGAGCTTTGATTTGACATGCTTCATCAGGAGTCCAGATCAGCCCATATCCCCACAAGACATATATACATATTCCCATCCGAGCATCATGCTCTCTCCTTTCTTCTGTCCCCCCTCGAGAGAGGAATCTTCTTTTTCTTTTTTTTTTTCTTTTTTTTTTTAAAATTTATTTACATGCGATGCACAACGCTAGCCCTATGCAAAACCGACGTCAGTTCGTGGCTCTGACCACCCGGCCAAAGTGACTCCACCCGCCTATCGGCCCACATAGGTGCATAGCCACATACAGGTCGGGCCTACAGCGAAACTAGCGTCAGCTCGTGGCCTCGATCACCAGATCAAGGTTATTCCACCCGCCTACTAGCCCACTGTAGCGCACCGACAACACACACATATACACAATTATTTCTTTTTTTGTGTGTTTTTTTCTCAATTCCAAGGTCTCGAGAATTAGGAGATAGAAGAAAGGGCTTTGTTTCCCAACCATCCCAACACATCACATACATACATATAACCCACCATGGACATCCTGATGAAGCATATCATCTCTCTGCCGCTACTCGAGCTAAAATCCAGCCACTACACTCTATGGTCAACTCTTTCCCTTAAGACCCGCACATGCTAACCATCTCATCAATTTGCAACCTCAGAAAGTGTCACTTGGTCTCCTACGTCTGCAACAGCACTCGATCTATCTATCCTCACACCTCAGACTTGCAATTCTAATAAAGCCAACCTTGGTCAGACCTAAGCTATCCTTGCCAATGGCATACCTAGTCAAACACATACTACCATGAATCCACTTTTCTTTTTCTCTCAAGTTCTTCACTCAATCTCTTCCAATTCTAAAGTTTTTCACTCTCTAAATGAACTCTCCCCTCCACTTGTATTCGTTTTTGATCTTTTCTAATGCTCACTCTCTTTTCTTTTCTCCATCTACTCTCATCTCTTAGACTCATATTTGACCACCTCAATCATCACCTCATTTTTTCTATTGCCTTCATCATTTCCATCAACTTCCTCATTCATTTCTCCCAACAAAGCATTGGCTTGCAAACACTAGATAGGATCCCACCCCTTTCAAGCTTCATCTCCCTCTTCTTCAGAAACCACCCCTTGCCCTAACTTCTCCTAAAATCCACCCCGTTCTAGATCTCTCCCAAAACCACCCCTTACCAAAGAATCATCACCTCACAAACCGCTCATATCCATGCCTTACAAACTAAATCCATCCTACTCTAGTGCTGCAACACCAACGTGCTGTTGAGGAAAAGACACACTCAAAACTTATTATCAATATTCTTCATTCTCTTTTTATTTAGTCCCATCATCTCAATCCTTGTCACTTAACCTCCCCAAATCATGACTCCCTACAAATGGTCATCTACTTCAAAGTGCTCGTCTTTTTCAAAAGAAGGGTTCATCCGACACAACCAGATATACCTCAATGTCTGCTTTTCCAAGTTGCTGACTACATCATGTGGATCATGACATTCTTGCTCACATTTTGCTACACCCTTACAGTCTCTCTCTATCTCCTCATATAAAGCATTCACCCATTTTGAAAACTTGTTCTTCCTTGCAACCCCTCGATCCATTGTGAGAGCATCTCCCTCGCCAATTTCTTTATCACCTTGCTTCACACATCTTTTTCTCATTATGATCTATTTTTTCCGCAAGAATCCTCAAATTTCCTTTACGTTTCTCCTTGTCATCGCCTAATGTGCCCGTGCATCTTTTCCTAGAGTCTCTAGTTTCATTTTTCTCGAGGGTCCTCTTTGTTATTGGAGTTGTCTTGCTTACTTTGCTACTTTCTACTTTCCTGGTAGCTTTCTTTTCTATCAAAATTCTATCTACCTTTCCTTTCTAACTCACCTCCACTCGATCTCCACTAACTCTCCCTCTTTTCTCTATTTCTTTCTTCGTCCTACATCCTTCACTCTCAACATGTCGAGAACCCAATCTCTCTTCTTTTCCTTTCGATGCAAATTTGCCTATTTTTGTCTTCTCCAAGGTTTCTACCCTTCCCATCAACACTTCAACTTTCCTTACTAATTCTCCACGTTTCTCCATTTCATTCACTATTTTCTCTCTTTGGATTTTTCGATCAATTTCCCACCTCTTGATCAAGTCTTGAAGTCCCTCATTCTCCTTCACTAGTTGATCTATCCTTTTATTTTCCCTATCCTTTACGTCTTCTGCTTCGTTGAACCACTCATATGTCGCTCTCTCTATCTCCTTCACTTTCTCTTCTTGTTGTATCCTACTCTTCTTTTCTTGTGCCAACTCACTTTCTAGGTGGGAAACCACATCTCTTAAGTTCTCCACATCATGTTCTAATTGTTTGACTTTGCATTGCAACCCAACATCTTCTAGGGCTTCACATTCGACTACATCAACAACTTTAGACGTTATGATCACATTACTCTTGTGTCCATCTTTCTCCCATACAAGCATGGGTTCTTTCTTCTTAGGCCTCTCATATCCACATGGTCTTCCTTTGCATCTACTTGTTTCAGCTTGAGAGACCACTCCTACTCTAGAACACCTTGGTTAAAAATAATCTTTCTTCGTGGATTCAGTTGCACCTTAGATCTACGCTCGTCAAAAACTTCAACTTTCCTTAGGTTTGGACTAAGACAAGGGCTCATGGATATATCTCCTCTGAGTTCTGCAACCTTTGCAACATACTCATCTTTTTCTAGTTCCCTTATCCTATCATATTCATTCATAGGAGCATCAACCCTCGATCCTTCTAGGCTTGGGCATTCTCTTGCCATGTGTCCCATTTGATTGCAACTCCAACAAACTAATTTCCTTGAGTCCAATTGCACTCTTCTTGTATGTGCTCGTGGTCTCCAATTCAATGTACTTTTCAACGTCCCATATTCTTTACGAGCTTGGAGTGCACCACCATTCCAATCATGTGCACCATGCATTCTCTCTCTTCTCCATTTACCACCTTGTTGTCGTGTCTCTAACTCTTGAGGACACTCTAATGCTCTCATATACATTATGGAGCAAGTGGGTTCGACTCTTGCAATGTTGTCAACTTTTAGCTTGTCTAAGAGCTCCACTTCCTTCTTTTCCTTGATATCAACAACCATAGTGCTCTCTTGGTTTTCTCCTAGGCCTCTTGAATGTGGACTCAATCTATCTCTATGCATTTGAAGCACATATTGGACCTCTTCCCAAACCCTCGCTTCATGCTTTGCTTCTTCTAGACTAGTCGGTCTCTTTAACCTAATATATCGTTCCACTTTCTCATCATGCAAGCCCACTAGGAACCATCTTTTTAAAGTCTCTCTGTCAGGTGCACTGTTTCCCAACTTCCTCACAATGGTGTCCATTCGCAATGTATTTATCAATACTCTCGTTAGCCCCTTGTCGTAAGTGGTCCAATTGCTCTGCTAATTTCTCTTCAAATCCTTGGCCTCTAAATTTTCTCAAGAAATTAGTTTTCAATTCATTGTAAGTTGTTCTCTCTTGTATACCCAAGCTTGTATACCATTCACTTGCATCACCTCTCAAAGTCACAGGGAAAATATGCATTTTTCTACCCTCGTCCACTATTTCATGGACACCACAAATTACCTCAAATAATTGCATGTGGCCATCGGGATCTTCATCAGGAGAACCTAGAAAGCGTGGAAAGTCACCAAGAGGAGTCGCGTGTCTCTAAGCCATCTTTTTAACAAGAACAAAGGCAATTGTGGGGCCGAATGGCTGTGCCACACGAGCGGGGCACCAAACGAACCCGTAGCAATCTCTATGAGATGTGCTAAGCCAAGTCCCACCGTGCGTGCCAAATGTTGGGCTTCAATGAAGCCACAACAAGGTGTTTTTCCACCACTAAATCGCTTAGATGTCTATTTTTGAGGAATCTTTACTCACCCCAAGCTCGCGAACATGTGCAAATGCACTCGTTCTTCTAATCCTCAATCTCTTTCCCCTCCTTCTCAACTCTCTCTTACTCTCATGCACACACCTGCACACATCATCAACGTCGGTACTTTACATACCGTAACTCACACATACTCTGACCTTTGCACACACACACTCGCACCCTCGCATGCCCACAAACTCTCTAACTCACCCTCACCAACCTTTTCAACACCTTGTCAACTCATTTCAATTTTATTGGTTATCAAAGCCACACATACTCAGACACTCCCATATTCATGGGCTTGCAATGAACACGTGGAAGTAATATGAGAGCTGAAGTTGTGTGGGGATCGCAAACCTTAGATCTTAGCGCAACCTCAAACTCCTAAGAACGTCAATTGACAATTGCAATAATTAATGCTTTATCTGTGTTAATATGTAGAAAAGCACATGCAAGGTTGATTTTGGTTTCTTCTCCAACCAAAACCTTATTCTACGCGCATCCAATAAAGCTAGGCTCCTCATTCAAAAGATGGATCATCTGGTTATTCTCACACAAATAGAACAACCCACTGCAATGGGAAGAAATACAACTTAGACTTCCCACTGCAATGACGCATATGACAGGTGGCAAGGAGTGCAAGGAGCACAAGTCACTATACTGATAGCATCCATGAATTATGGTGTGTGGAAATTTTCATCTTTATTAGAACTATAAGCTAGGAGAGCTTCTATTTCCTGCTTGCGTTCCCAACAGGTTATGTTTTAAAAGATAATAGCTTAAGGTGAGTGCTAACTGCCCAAGTGCAACAGGTTGTCCATAGAACCTTCCCATAAATAGCTTTTTAATTATCCAAGAGGCTTTAATCGAGCATTCATTCCATTAGGACGCTGTACGATTATGCTCTGTTGTTGTTGTTTTTTTTTTCTTAATTAACCAAACCGGAGCCGAAACTCACCTCGACATCTATTTATGTGTATTTCCATCATAAAGAAATGATGAAATGAGCATGCGAATTCACTAACATTCTTTTATTAAATTCCAAGAGAGAGTCACATTAACAATTTTGAAATCTGGACACGTAGACATGCAAATTTCCAAAATCTGATATCTTTCATGTATGCAATTTTTTAGCCAGCTACAATAACTACATGGAACTTATGCACCCCTTGTCATAAATAAATGAGAGCTCCATGGCATACCCTTTTGAATGGGCTCATGTAGAGGACCGATCCAATTCCACTGTGAGTTAACCGAATACAAATTCCCTCCCTGTTGCACTACAGCAGCAGCTCTTTAGAGGTTGCACCCTGTGCTCTCATGTAGTTGATAACAACTATTGTGATGCTCTTTCCCCTTCCCTTAAGCCTTTATAGGTTGATCTCTATTTCTGAGGAAACCCCCCAAAATTGGCCAGAATGACTCCCTTCTTGAACTCCTCCATATTGTTGTTCCCCATTGACTTTACTGTAATGACCCAAAATGAGAGGAGGTGGAATACTTAGAACCTACCACTGCAAACTTTGAGCTCCTATAATTTCATTGGCATGCACAACTTCCTGTTCTAGAGCTGTTTCACGCTAACATGTAGAATGTATTCATACCAGTGACAAAAATCTGTTGTCAAACTATGAATTTATTCGCTTGGAAAAATCAATCATGCTCAGGGCTTTCAGCTGATTCTCAGAGAAATTAAAAGCATTGCCAGATGTCTGTCAACACAGTGTCGCATCCTCAAGTTGCCACATAAGTTTCTCATGATGAATACTAGCCTCAACGTTGAAGAATTGTCCCAATGAAAATGTCAAAGCTCCTCCAGCACTTGTATTCAACTCTTGTCATGAGAACCATACATCGCTATATCTGCTTAATTTGGATATCTATATAATAATTCATCAAATCATCCCTTATTCGTTCGTGAACTACCATCAACACATGTTCATGTTTCCACAATTGCATATCAGATCATATTCCGCCCAAACTTTCATCTCAGTGACACGTCAATCTCTTGCTTCATTCCTCATGGAACTTCGATTATTCTGGAACTCGCTCTGGTTCGTGATATCTGAAAGTGCAAAATCTCAAACAATTTGCATGTAAATCTTGTGCGTGTAAAGCTTCAATCAACATGAGTTCCACCATCAGAGATGAAGCTGCTGTGCGATCTTCAGCCACCAAATGGATCGACAGCCGACGTTCTCTCATTATCTTCTCTACACTATTCTTTCATGGCTTTAGGGAACACATTGATCAACTCACTTGCATTGCACAGATGGATTGATATGGAAGAAAAAAAATCCTGACCCTTGGCCTCCTTTGCAGCAGTCGTCCATGTTTTCTGTTGACTGCCCTCTGCTACTAGATCTTTAGTATCTGATGAAACTTAAAATCGGGGGATCTCCACCGCAGATATGAATATATAAGCCAAAGAGTTTCCTTGCTGTGGGAAATAGAATAAACCTCGTCTCATGTGTTTGCTCAAATACTCAGTTGTTTCCTCAGATGTTATCTTCGAAATATCTAGAGTTTCTTATGAACTGATAGTCTCCATCAACTTCGTTTCAAGTTTCGTCAGCACTCTCATGAAAACTTCAGGGGAGCAGAAGCTTCAGAAGTGCAGTGCCTCTCCCCGATATGATTGCCCCCTTTTTTTTTACTCTGCCAAGGAACTGCCATTTCTCGCTTCTCTACGCTCCAGCCATCGAGATCCCAGGAAACGATACATGGCCCGGCTCCCTCCTTCTTCCTTCGGCTACTGAGAACTTTTCCCCAGTCTATTGCCCTCGTCAGTCACCTGCATAGACACGAGAAGACCCTCCCCCCAAAAAACTGCGCAGAGACACAGAGCCCCCAAAATGAAATTTTCTTTATTATCCCCCCTTCTGACACCTGCATAGAACAAAAAAACAAAGGGAAAAAAACCAAAAAAAAGTCGGGAAGGGGGGATGCAATGTTTTTTTTTTTCCTTCTTTTTTTTTTCTTCTTCTTCTAACCTCCCCACTAATCCACTCTCCTGACACCCCACTAACCCACTTATGACTCATGTACGTATCAACTTTCATCTCTTTTGTTTTCTTTTTTTTTTTCTTTTTACTTACAAACTTTGAAAAAAAATTATTAATGCGTATTATCTTTACTTTTGTCCTCTTCTTTTATAAATTCTTTTCTTGTTTTTTTCCTTCCTTTTTTCTTTATTTCTTTTTTCTTCTTTTTTTTTCCTCCTCTTTTTTTTTTTTTTAAGGGACCAAACTTAGCATTTCCTGGAATGTGGATTTTTAGCAAAGTCTTAAAGTTCCAACACCGAATGCAGACAAAAGAACATTATGATGGGTCTCTCATACAACCTAGTGCAAGCTTATCTAGATCACACATCCATGCTAGGATCTTCCATCATGTTTCCTCAGGAATTTCAAATTTCAGGTGAACCTCTGACTTCGGAGATAGAATTTTGACCCCTTGCCCTTACCTTCCTCGTGCACAATGGACAATTGAAAGAGACCATTAATCTCCTCCAAACCACCACATTTTCTCGAAGTTTACCGCAACTGAAAAACATCTCTTCTTTGCAAAATACCTACAATCAAACATATACTCTACAAAATGGAACATGTTAGTGCATAATCAACAATCTTTTCAGCTAACATACTCCCCTCCACTTATCTGCGAAGTCGTCCTCGACGAGCAATATACGCTGATTTCATGTACCTAAAAAAGAAACATACATGTCATATGCTCAATAAACTGATCCAATCAATTTTACCTTTGCAGACTTTAATTTCCCTCTTCTAGTCATTGGAGGGAATTTTGCTTATAGCAAGAAATCTATTACTCAACAAAAAAATACTAGTAATACCAAAAGTATCAAATACAAATAGATCAACAACAATTTAGGGATCACATCAAGCAACCAATGAAAGTAAACACACATTTCTATATTATATTCCCATTTCTATCCCTTCTGCATAATTAACCATTCCCTGATTCATCTCTCTTCTGGTTTGTAACCTGGGTATCTCTCACATGTTTCCCACTCCCTTTCCACCTATATCTTCTTCTCTCGCTTTTTCTTTTTCTATGCTCCACATTCTCTTTTCTTCATCAATCAAATCCAACTTTTCAATCTTCACTAATTCATTCACTTTTCTCTCAAGATGCCCGGACCATGCACACGCATCGACAAGAAACTTTCAAGTCTAACATATGTTCACTTCAGCAAAACTGCTTATCGTCGATGTGATTCAAGATTTCGCAAGTCGTTGCACAACCCAAGAGTCCAAGAGCACAACTCCCAAAAGGCTCGCAAACAAACAAGATAGCTAGTATGATTAGATCTCTCAAGTCAAAGTCTTCTACAGACGTGTAACGAGCTACATTTCAGCCAAGCTTGAGCTTTGATTTGACATGCTTCATCAGGAGTCTAGATCGGCCCATATCCCCACAAGACATATATACATATTCCCATCCAAGCATCATGCTCTCTCCTTTCTTCTGTCCCCCCTCGAGAGAGGAATCTTCTTTTTCTTTTTTTTTTCTCTTTTCTTCTTTTTTTTTTTAATTTATTTACATGCGATGCACAACGCTAGCCCTATGCAAAACCGACGTCAGTTCGTGGCTCTGACCACCCGGCCAAAGTGACTCCACCCGCCTATCGGCCCACATAGGCGCATAGCCACATACAGGTCGAGCCTACAGCGAAACTAGCGTCAGCTCGTGGCCTCGATCACCCGATCAAGGTTATTCCACCCGCCTACTAGCCCACTGTAGCGCTCCGACAACACACACATATACACAATTATTTCTTTTTTTGTGTGTTTTTTTTTTCAATTCCAAGGTCTCGAGAATTAGGAGATAGAAGAAAGGGCTTTGTTTTCCAACCATCCCAACACATCACATACATACCTATAACCCGCCATGGACATCTTGATGAAGCATATCATCTCTCTGTCGCTACTCGAGCTAAAATCCAGCCACTACACTCTATGGTCAACTCTTTCCCTTAAGACCCGCACATACTAACCATCTCATCAATTTGCAACCTCAGAAAGTGTCACTTGGTCTCCTACGTCTGCAACACCACTCGATCTATCTATCCTCACACCTCAGACTTGCAATTCTAATAAAGCCAACCTTGGTCAAACCTAAGCTATCCTTGCCAATGGCATACCTAGTCAAACACATACTACCATGAATCCACTTTTCTTTTTCTCTCAAGTTCTTCACTCAATCTCTTCCAATTCTTAAGTTTTTCACTCTCTAAATGAACTCTCCCCTCCACTTGTATTCGTTCTTGATCTTTTCTAATGCTCACTCTCTTTTCTTTTCTCCATCTACTCTCATCTCTTAGACTCATATTTGACCACCTCAATCATCACCTCATTTTTTCTATTGCCTTCATCGTTTCCATCAACTTCCTCATTCATTTCTCCCAACAAAGCATTGGCTTGCAAACACTAGATAGGATCCCACCCCTTTCAAGCTTCATCTCCCTCTTCGTCAGAAACCACCCCTTGCCCTAACTTCTCCTAAAATCCACCCCGTTCTAGATCTCTCCAAAAACCACCCCTTACCAAAGAATCATCACCTCACAAACCACTCATATCCATGCCTTACAAACTAAATCCATCCTACTCTAGTGCTGCAACACCAACGTGCTGGTGAGGAAAAGACACACTCAAAACTTATTATCAATATTCTTCATTCTCTTTTTATTTAGTCCCATCATCTCAATCCTTGTCACTTAGCCTCCCCAAATCATGACTCCCTACAAATGGTCATCCACTTCAAAGTGCTCGTGTTTTTCAAAACAAGGGTTCATCCGACACAACCAGATATACCTCAATGTCTGCTTTTCCAAGTTGCTGACTACATCATGTGGATCATGACATTCTTGCTCACATTTTGCTACACCCTTACACTCTCTCTCTATCTTTTCATATAAAGCATTCACCCATTTTGAAAACTTGTTCTTCCTTGCAACCCCTCGATCCATTGTGAGAGCATCTCCCTCGCCAATTTCTTTATCACCTTGCTTCACACATTTTTTCTCATTATGATCTATTTTTTCCGCAAGAATCCTCAAATTTCCTTTACGTTTCTCCTTGTCATCGCCTAATGTGCCCGTCCATCTTTTCCTAGAGTCTCTAGTTTCATTTTTCTCGAGGGTCCTCTTTGTTATTGGAGTTGTCTTGCTTACTTTGCTACTTTTTACTTTCCTGGTAGCTTTCTTTTCTATCAAAATTCTATCTACCTTTCCTTTCTAACTCACCTCCACTCGATCTCCACTAACTCTCCCTCTTTTCTCTATTTCTTTCTTCGTCCTACATCCTTCACTCTCAACATGTCGAGAACCCAATCTCTCTTCTTTTCCTTTCGATGCAAATTTGCCTATTTTTGTCTTCTCCAAGGTTTCTACCCTTCCCATCAACACTTCAACTTTCCTTACTAATTCTCCACGTTTCTCCATTTCATTCACTATTTTCTCTCTTTGGATTTTTCGATCAATTTCCCACCTCTTGATCAAGTCTTGAAGTCCCTCATTCTCCTTCACTAGTTGATATATCCTTTTATTTTCCCTATCTTTTACGTCTTCTGCTTCTTTGAACCACTCATATGTCGCTCTCTCTATCTCCTTCACTTTCTCTTCTTGTTGTATCCTACTCTTCTTTTCTTGTGCCAACTCACTTTCTAGGTGGGAAACCACATCTCTTAAGTTCTCCACGTCATGTTCTAATTGTTTGACTTTGCATTGCAACCCAACATCTTCTAGGGCTTCACATTCGACTACATCAACAACTTTAGACGTTATGATCACATTACTCTTGTGTCCATCTTTCTCCCATGCAAGCATGGGTTCTTTCTTCTTAGGCCTCTCATATCCACATGGTCTTCCTTTGCATCTACTTGTTTGAGCTTGAGGGACCACTCCTACCTCTGGAACACCTTGGTTAACAATAATCTTTCTTCGTGGATTCAGTTGCACCTTAGATCTAAGCTCGTCAAAAACTTCAACTTTCCTTAGGTTTGGACTAAGACAAGGGCTCATGGATATATCTCCTCTGAGTTCTGCAACCTTTGCAACATACTCATCTTTTTCTAGTTCCCTTATCCTATCATATTCATTCATAGGAGCATCAACCCTCGATCCTTGTAGGCTTGGGCATTCTCTTGCCATGTGTCCCATTTGATTGCAACTCCAACAAACTAATTTCCTTGAGTCCAATTGCACTCTTCTTGTATGTGCTCGTGGTCTCCAATTCAATGTACTTTTCAACGTCCCATATTCTTGACGACCTTGGAGTGCACCACCATTCCAATCATGTGCACCACGCATTCTCTCTCTTCTCCATTCATCACCTTGTTGTCGTGTCTCCAACTCTTGAAGACACTTACATTATGGAGCAAGTGGGTTCGACTCTTGCAATGTTGTCAACTTTTAGCTTGTCTAAGAGCTCCATTTGCTTCTTTTCCTTGATATCAACAACCATAGTGCTCTCTTGGTTTTCTCCTAGGCCTCTTGAATGTGCACTCAATGTATCTCTATGCATTTGAAGCACATATTGGACCTCTTCCCAAACCCTCGCTTCATGCTTTGCTTCTTCTAGACTAGTCGGTCTCTTTAACCTAATATATCGTTCCACTTTCTCATCATGCAAGCCCACTAGGAACCATCTTTTTAAAGTCTCTCTGTCAGGTGCACTATTTCCCAACTTCCTCACAATGGTGTCCATTCCATCAATGTATTTATCAATACTCTCGTTAGCCCCTTGTCGTAAGTGGTCCAATTGCTCTGCTAATTTCTCTTCAAATCCTTGGCCTCTAAATTTTCTCAAGAAATTAGTTTTCAATTCATTGTAAGTTGTTCTCTCTTGTATACCCAAGCTTGTATACCATTCACTTGCATCACCTCTCAAAGTCACAGGGAAAATACGCATTTTTCTACCCTCGTCCACTGTTTCATGGGCACCACAAATTACCTCAAATAATTGCATGTGGCCATCGGGCTCTTCATCAGGAGAACCTAGAAAGCGTGGAAAGTCACCAAGAGGAGTCGCGTGTCTCTAAGCCATCTTTTTAACAAGAACAAAGGAAATTGTGGGGCCGAATGGCTGTGCCACACGAGCGGGGCACCAAGCGAACCCGTAGCAATCTCTATGAGATGTGCTAAGCCAAGTCCCACCGTGCGTGCCAAATGTTGGGCTTCAATGAAGCCACAAGAAGGTGTTTTTCCACCACTAAATCGCTTAGATGTCTATTTTTGAGGAATGTTTACTCACCCCAAGCTCGCGAACATGTGCAAATGCACTCGTTCTTCTAATCCTCAATCTCTTTCCCCTCCTTCTCAACTCTCTCTTACTCTCATGCACACACCTGCACACATCATCAACGTCGGTACTTTACATACCATAACTCACACATACTCTGACCTTTGCACACACACTCGCACCCTCGCATGCCCACAAACTCTCTAACTCACCCTCACCAACCTTTTCCACACCTTGTCAAGTCATTTCAATTTTGTTGGTTATCAAAGCCACACATACTCAGACACTCCCATATTCATGGGCTTGCAATGAACACGTGGAAGTAATATGAGAGCTGAAGTTGTGTGGGCATCACAAACCTTAGATCTTAGCGCAACCTCAAACTCCTAAGAACGTCAATTGACAATTGCAATAATTAATGCTTTATCTATGTTAATATGTAGAAAAGCACATGCAAGGTTGATTTTGGTTTCTTCTCCAACCAAAACCTTATTCTACGCGCATCCAATAAAGCTAGGCTCCTCATTCAAAAGATGGATCATCTGGTTATTCTCACACAAATAGAACAACCCAATGCAATGGGAAGAAATACAACTTAGACTTCCCACTACAATGACGCATATGACAGGTGGCAAGGAGTGCAAGGAGCACAAGTCACTATACTGATAGCATCCATGAATTATGGTGTGTGGAAATTTTCATCTCTATTAGAACTATAAGCTAGGAGAGCTTCTATTTCCTGCTTGCGTTCCCAACGGGTTATGTTTTAAAAGATAATAGCTTAAGGTGAGTGCTAACTGCCCAAGTGCAACAGGTTGTCCATAGAACCTTCCCATAAATAGCTCTTTAATTATCCAAGAGGCTTTAATCGAGCATTCATTCCATTAGGACGCTGTACGATTATGCTCTGTTGTTGTTGTTTTTTTTTTCTTAATTAACCCAACCGGAGCCGAAACTCACCTCCACATCTATTTATGTGTATTTCCATCATAAAGAAATGATGAAATGAGCATGCGAATTCACTAACATACTTTTATTAAATTCAAAGAGAGAGTCACATTAACAATTTTGAAATCTGGACACGTAAACATGCAAATTTCCAAAATCTGATATCTTTCATGTATGCAATTTTTTAGCCAGCTACAATAACTACATGGAACTTATGCACCCCTTGTCATAAATAAATGAGAGTTCCATGGCATACCCTTTTGAATGGGCTCATGTAGAGGACCGATCCAATTCCACTGTGA
This sequence comes from Ceratopteris richardii, assembly GCA_020310875.1. Taxonomy (NCBI): domain Eukaryota; kingdom Viridiplantae; phylum Streptophyta; class Polypodiopsida; order Polypodiales; family Pteridaceae; genus Ceratopteris; species Ceratopteris richardii. Next base: position 19,918,831 of record CM035429.1, read on the forward strand.
GTTAACCGAATACAAATTCCGTCCCTGTTGCACTACAGCAGCAGCTCTTCAGAGGTTGCACCTTGTGCTCTCATGTAGTTGATAACAACTATTGTGATGCTCTTTCCCCTTCCCTTAAGCCTTTATAGGTTGATCTCTATTTCTGAGGAAACCCCCCCAAAATTGGCCAGAATGACTCCCTTCTTGAACTCCTCCATATTGTTGTTCCCCATTGACTTTACTGTAATGACCCAAAATGAGAGGAGGTGGAATACTTAGAACCTGCCACTGCAAACTTTGAGCTCCTATAATTTCATTGGCATGCACAACTTCCTGTTCTAGAGCTGTTTCACGCTAACATGTAGAATGTATTCATACCAGTGACAAAAATCTGTTGTCAAACTATGAATTTATTCGCTTGGAAAAATCACTCACGCTCAGGGCTTTCAACTGATTCTCAGAGAAATTAAAAGCATTACCAGATGTCTATCAAACACAGTGTCGCATCCTCAAGTTGCCACATAAGTTTCTCATGATGAATACTAGCCTCAACGTTGAAGAATTGTCCCAATGAAAATGTCAAAGCTCCTCCAGCACTTGTATTCTCTTGTCATGAGAAGACCATACATCGCTATATCTGCTTAATTTGGATATCTATATAATAATTCATCAAATCATCCCTTATTCGTTCGTGAACTACCATCAACACATGTTCATATTTCCACAGTTGTATATCAGATCATATTCCACCCAAAACTTTCATCTCACTGACACGCCAATGAAAGTAAACACACATTTCTATATTATATTCCCATTTTTATCCCTTCTGCATAATTAACCATTCCCTGATTCATCTCTCTTCTGGTTTGTAACCTGGGTATCTCTCACATGTTTCCCACTCCCTTTCCACCTATATCTTCTTCTCTCGCTTTTTCTTTTTCTATGCTCCACACTCTCTTTTCTTCATCAATCAAATCCAACTTTTCAATCTTCACTAATTCATTCACTTTTCTCTCAAGATGCCCGGACCATGCACACGCATCAACAAGAAACTTTCAAGTCTAACATATGTTCACTTCAGCAAAACTGCTTATTGTCGATGAGATTCAAGATTTCGCAAGTCGTTGCACAACCCAAGAGTCCAAGAGCACAACTCCCAAAAGGCTCGCAAACAAACAAGATAGCTAGTATGATTAGATCTCTCAAGTCAAAGTCTTCTACAGACGCGTAACGAGCTACATTTCAGCCAAGCTTGAGCTTTGATTTGACATGCTTCATCAGGAGTCCAGATCAGCCCATATCCCCACAAGACATATATACATATTCCCATTCGAGCATCATGCTCTCTCCTTTCTTCTGTCCCCCCTCGAGAGAGGAATCTTCTTTTTCTTTTTTTTTCTCTTTTTTTCTTTTTTTTTTTTTAATTTATTTACATGCCATGCACAACGCTAGCCCTATGCCAAACCGACGTTAGTTCGTGGCTCTGACCACCCGGCCAAAGCGACTCCACCCGCCTATCGGCCCACATAGGCGCATAGCCACATACAGGTCGGGCCTACAGCGAAACTAGCGTCAGCTCGTGGCCTCGATCACCCGATCAAGGTTATTCCAACCGCCTACTAGCCCACTGTAGCGCACCGACAACACACACATATACACAATTATTTCTTTTTTTGTGTGTTTTTTTTTCAATTCCAAGGTCTCGAGAATTAGGAGATAGAAGAAAGGGCTTTGTTTCCCAACCATCCCAACACATCACATACATACATATAACCCGCCATGGACATCTTGATGAAGCATATCATCTCTCTGCCGCTACTCGAGCTAAAATCTAGCCACTACACTCTATGGTCAACTCTTTCCCTTAAGACCCGCACATACTAACCATCTCATCAATTTGCAACCTCAGAAAGTGTCACTTGGTCTCCTACGTCTGCAACACCACTCGATCTATCTCTCCTCACACCTCAGACTTGCAATTCTAATAAAGCCAACCTTGGTCAGACCTAAGCTATCCTTGCCAATGGCATACCTAGTCAAACACATACTACCATGAATCCAGTTTTCTTTTTCTCTCAAGTTCTTTACTCAGTCTCTTCCAATTCTTAAGTTTTTCACTCTCTAAATGAACTCTCCCCTCCACTTGTATTCGTTCTTGATCTTTTCTAATGCTCACTCTCTTTTCTTTTCTCCATCTACTCTCATCTCTTAGACTCATATTTGACCACCTCAATCATCACCTCATTTTTTCTATTGCCTTCATCGTTTCCATCAACTTCCTCATTCATTTCTCCCAACAAAGCATTGGCTTGCAAACACTAGATAGCATCCCACCCCTTTCAAGCTTCATCTCCCTCTTCGTCAGAAACCACCCCTTGCCCTAACTTCTCCTAAAATCCACCCCGTTCTAGATCTCTCCCAAAACCACCCCTTACCAAAGAATCATCACCTCACAAACCGCTCATATCCATGCCTTACAAACTAAATCCATCCTACTCTAGTGCTGCAACACCAACGTGCTGCTGAGGAAAAGACACACTCAAAACTCCTTCTTTTCCTTGATATCAACAACCATAGTGCTCTCTTGGTTTTCTCCTAGGCCTCTTGAATGTGCACTCAATCTATCTCTATGCATTTGAAGCACATATTGGACCTCTTCCCAAACCCTCGTTTCATGCTTTGCTTCTTCTAGACTAGTCGGTCTCTTTAACCTAATATATCGTTCCACTTTCTCATCATGCAAGCCCACTAGGAACCATCTTTTTAAAGTCTCTCTGTCAGGTGCACTGTTTCCCAACTTCCTCACAATGGTGTTCATTGGATCAATGTATTTATCAATACTCTCGTTAGCCCCTTGTCGTAAGTGGTCCAATGGCTTTGCTAATTTCTCTTCAAATCCTTGGCCTCTAAATTTTCTCAAGAAATTAGTTTTCAAGTCATTGTAAGTTGTTCTCTCTTGTATACCCAAGCTTGTATACCATTCACTTGCATCACCTCTCAAAGTCACAGGGAAAATACGCATTCTTCTACCCTCGTCCACTATTTCATGGGCACCACAAATTACCTCAAATAATTGCATGTGGCCATCGGGATCTTCATCAGGAGAACCTAGAAAGCGTGGAAAGTCACCAAGAGGAGTCGCATGTCTCTGTGCCATCTTTTTAACAAGAACAAAGGCAATTATGGAGCCGAATGGCTGTGCCACACGAGCGGGGCACCAAGCGAACCCGTAGCAATCTCTATGAAATGTGCTAAGCCAAGTCCCACCGTGCGTGCCAAATGTTGGGCTTCAATGAAGCCACAGAGAAGGTGTTTTTCCACCACTAAATCGCTTAGATGTCTATTTTTGAGGAATCTTTACTCACCCCAAGCTCGCGAACATGTGCAAATGCACTCGTTCTTCTAATCCTCAATCTCTTTCCCCTCCTTCTCAACTCTCTCTTACTCTCATGCACACACCTGCACACATCATCAACCTCAGTACTTTACATACCATAACTCACACACACTCTGACCTGTGCACACACACACTCGCACCCTCGCATGCCCACAAACTCTCTAACTCACCCTCACCAACCTTTTCCACACCTTGTCAACTCATTTCAATTTTGTTGGTTATCAAAGCCACACACACTCAGACACTCCCATATTCATGGGCTTGCAATGAACACGTGGAAGTAATATGAGAGCTGAAGTTGTGTGGGGATCGCAATCCTTAGATCTTAGTGCAACCTCAAAACTCCTAAGAACGTCAATTGACAATTGCAATAATTAATGCTTTATCTCTGTTAATATGTAGAGAAGCACATGCAAGGTTGATTTTGGTTTCTTCTCCAACCAAAACCTTATTCTACGCGCATCCAATAAAGCTAGGCTCCTCATTCAAAAGATGGATCATGTGGTTATTCTCACACAAATAGAACAACCCACTGCAATGGGAAGAAATACAACTTAAACTTCCCACTGCAATGACGCATATGACAGGTGGCAAGGAGTGCAAGGAGCACAAGTCACTATACTGATAGCATCCATGAATTATGGTGTGTGGAAATTTTCATCTCTATTAGAACTATAAGCTAGGAGAGCTTCTATTTCCTGCTTGCGTTCCCAACGGGTTATGTTTTAAAAGATAATAGCTTAAGGTGAGTGCTAACTGCCCAAGTGCAACAGGTTGTCCATAGAACCTTCCCATAAATAGCTTTTTAATTATCCAAGAGGCTTTAATCGAGCATTCATTCCATTAGGACGCTGTACGGTTATGCTCTGTTGTTGTTTTTTTTTTTTCTTGATTAACCCAACCGGAGCCGAAACTCACCTCCACATCTATTTATGTGTATTTCCATCATAAAGAAATGATGAAATGAGCATGCGAATTCATTAACATTCTTTTATTAAATTCCAAGAGAGAGTCACATTAACAATTTTGAAATCTGGACACGTAGACATGCAAATTTCCAAAATCTGATATCTTTCATGTATGCAATTTTTTAGCTAGCTACAATAACTACATGGATCTTATGCACCCCTTGTCATAAATAAATGAGAGCTCCGTGGCATACCCTTTTGAATGGGCTCATGTAGAGGACCGATCCAATTCCACTGTGAGTTAACCGAATACAAATTCCCTCCTTGTTGCACTACAGCAGCAGCTCTTCAGAGGTTGCACCCTGTGCTCTCATGCACTTGATAACAATTATTGTGATGCTCTCTCCCCTTCCCTTAAGCCTTTATAGGTTGATCTCTATTTCTGAGGAAACCCCCCCAAAATTGGCCAGAATGACTCCCTTATTGAACTCCTCCATATTGTTGTTCCCCATTGACTTTACTGTAATGACCCAAAATGAGAGGAGGTGGAATACTTAGAACCTGCCACTGCAAACTTTGAGCTCCTATAATTTCATTGGCATTCACAACTTCCTGTTCTAGAGCTGTTTCACGCTAACATGTAGAATGTAATCATACCAGTGACAAAAATTTGTTGTCAAACTATGAATTTATTTGCTTGGAAAAATCTTTCACGCTCAGGGCTTTTAACTGATTCTCAGAGAAATTGAAAGCATTGCCAGATGTTTGTCAACACAGTGTCGCATCCTCAAGTTGCCACATAAGTCTCTCATGATGAATACTAGCCTCAACGTTGAAGAATTGTCCCAATGAAAATGTCAAAGCTCCTCCAACACTTGTATTCATTTCTTGTCATGAGAAGACCATACATCGCTATATCTGCTTAATTTGGATATCTATATAATAATTCATCAAATTATCCCTTATTCGTTCGTGAGCTACCATCAACACATGTTCATATTTCCACAGTTGCATATCAGATCATATTCCGCCCAAAACTTTCATCTCAGTGACACATCAATCTCTTGCCTCATTCCTCATGGAACTTCGATTATTCTAGAACTCGCTCTGGTTCGTGATATCTGAAAGTGCAAAATCTCAAACAATTTGCATGTAAATCTTGTGCGTGTAAAGCTTCAATCAACATGACTTCCACCATCAGAGATGAAGCTGCTGTGCGATCTTCAGCCACCAAATGGATCGACACCCGACGTTCTGTCATTATGTTCTCTACACTATTGTTTCATGGCTTTAGGGAACACATTGATCAAATCACTTGCATTGCACAGACGGACTGATATGGAAGAAAAAAAATCCTGACCCTTGGCCTCCTTTGCAGCAGTCCTCCATGTTTTCTGTTGACTGCCCTCTACTACTAGATCTTTAGTATCTGATGAAACTTAAATTTCGGGGGATCTCCACCGCAGATATGAATATATAAACCAAAGAGTTTCCTTGCTGTGGGAAATAGAATAAACCTCGTCTCATGTGTTTGCTCAAATACTCAGTTGTTTCCTCAGATGTTATCTTCGAAATATCTAGAGTTTCTTATGAACTGATAGTCATCATCAACTTCGTTTCAAGTTTCGTCAACACTCTCATGAAAACTTTAGGGGAGCAGAAGCTTCAAAAGTGCAATGCCTCTCCCCGATATCATTGCCCCCTTTTTTTTTTACTCTGCCAAGGAACTGCCATTTCTCGCTTCTCTACGCTCTAGCCATCGAGATCCCAGGAAACGATACACGGCCCGGCTCCCTCCTTCTTCCTTCGGCTACTGAGAACTTTTCCCTAGTCTCTTGCCCTCGTCAAACACCTGCATAGACAGGAGAAGACCCTCCCCCCAAAAAACTGCGCAGAGACAGAGAGCCCCCCAAAAAGAAATTTTCTTTATTATCCCCCCTTCTGACACCTGCATAGAACAAAAAAACAAAGGGAAAAAAACCGAAAAAAAGTCGGGAAGGGGGGATGCAATGTTTTTTTTTTCCTTTTTTGTTTTCCTTCTTTTTTTTTTCTTCTTCTTCTTCCCTCCCCACTAATCCACTCTCCTGACACCCCACTAACCCACTTATGACTCATGTACGTATCAACTTTCATCTCTTTTGTTTTCTAATTTTTTTTCTTTTTACTTACAAACTTTGAAAAAAATTTATTAATGCGTATTATCTTTACTTTTGTCCTCTTCTTTTATAAATTCTTTTCTTGTTTTTTTCCGTCCTTTTTTCTTTATTTCTTTTTTTTTCTCCTCTTTTTTTTTTTAAGGGACCAAACTTAGCATTTCCTGGAATGTGGATTTTCAGCAAAATCTTAAAGTTCCAACACCGAATGCAGACAAAAGAACATTATGATGGGTCTCTCATACAACCTAGTGCAGGCTTATCTAGATCACACATCCATGCTAGGATCTTCCATCATGTTTCCTCAGGAATTTCAAATTTCAGGTGAACCTCTGACTTCAGAGATAGAATTTTGACCCCTTGCCCTTACCTTCCTCGTGCACAATGGACAATTGAAAGAGACCATTAATCTCCTCCAAACCACCACATTTTCTCGAAGTTTACCACAACTGAAAAACATCTCTTCTTTGCAAAATACCTACAATCAAACATATACTCCACAAAATGGAACATGTTAGTGCATAATCAACAATTTTTTCAACTAACATGTTTCAACCAGTTCCTCAATCTGTTGAAATAGGTTATAACACATCACACCCTATCGAGCATACAGGAAACATAGCATTGTCTATGGAAGATGGGAAGGTAAAACATCTTGCTGATGTGCTACATGTTCCAAATATAGCAAATAATCTAGTTTTTGTTGGACAAATGGTTGACCAGGGATTACAAGTCAGGTTCAATGTTGATGGGTTATATATAGAAGAATACAAACTGGATGGAAGATGGATTGCCAAAGGAAACAAAGTGGGTAGGATGTTCACCTTAAATGTGAACATTCATGAAATGAATGCAGCCATGTTTGCAAAAGGTGTAGGAGTCATTGCTGATATAGAGATCTGGCATAAACGGATTGGACAAGCAAACTTGCAAAGGCTGAAATTGATGCAGTCAAACGAGATTGTCCATGGACTACCAAATTTCAAGGTTGAAGAGAGGTATGTGTAACATGTCAATTTGGAAAACAGTCGAAAGCATCATTTCCACATGACAAGCATGTTAGTGAGAACATACTAGAAATAGTACATACAGATGTTTGGGGTCCTGCAAAGACCACATCTATGGGCAATTGCATGTTTTATATTACTTTCATTGATGACCATACACAGAAAGTGTGGGTATATTTCATGATTTAAGAGAAGACTGAGGTGTTCACTCACTTCTAGATTTTTAAAGCTATGGTGGAAAAGTAGACAGGGAAGTATATTTAGACATTAAGATCTAGATGGAGGAGGTGAATACATGTCAAATGAGTTCAACAATGTTTTTGAAAAATCATGGAATTTGGCATCAATTTTCATGCAGGTACACACCACAACAGAATGGTGTTGCTGAATGCAAAAATAGAAATATTGTAGAAATAGCAAGAGCCTTGATGGGTGAGAAGAATATGCCTCATTGTTATTGGGCAGAAGCTATTCATACTGCTATATACATCATGAATAGAACTCTGACTGTTGTTGTACATCAAGTTACACCTGAAGAGAAGTTTGGTAAAAAGCCAAACTTATCACATCTGAAAGTTTTTGGTTGTATTGCATATGTACATGTTCTAGATGATTTGAAGACGAAGCTTGATCCAAAAGTAGAAAAATGTGTCTTCATTGGATACTCCCTTGAGCAAAAGGGATATAAATGTTATAACCCACTCACACGATAGGTGAAGGTGAGCAGAGATGTGTTATTTGATGAAATGTTAAACTTCTATGCAGATGCCAAAGAAGGACTGAATCTTGAACCAAATGACAAAGAAAATGCTAAAAATTCAAGTGCAAAATCTCAAGTTTTGAGTGGACCACATGCATCACCAAGCAATAGTTCCAACTCAAATCCATGGAATGGAAGATTGCGTGGAAATTTCAGTCCATCATATTCATCAAATACATCCAAGAAAGATTCTGCTGGTCATAAAACATGTGTAGGTTTTGAAGATGTTGATGGAGATTCAAGCGGTTCAGAAAAGAGTCCTGATGAGAAACTTGGAGTGCCCTCTGTGAAGACTCCAGGAGTAAGAAAGGCACATGCAGATGATACAAGGAGAAGTGACCCAAGACCAAGAAGGTCTAGGAGAATGCGGAATTTTGTGCAACGATTGACATATGATAGTTACATGGCTCATCATTGTGCCTACATGACAAAGGTAATACAAGATGTTGAACCTTCTTGTTTTGAAGATGCAATTGGAAATGCAGATTGGGAAAAAGCTATTGATGAGGAGATGGATGCACTTTATGGAAATGATAGATGGAAGCTCGATCCATTGCCACAAGGAAAGAAACCCATAGGCTGCAAGTGGGTTTACAATTTAAAGCACAATGTTGATGGTAGCATAAGCCGATATAAAGCATGTTTGGTAGAAAAAGGATATGCACAAACTTATGGCATTGATTATGAGGAAACATGCATTCCTATAGCTAAAATGTCTACTGTCAGAACACTTGTTGCATTAGCTATAGCAAAATCATGCACTTTGCATCAAATGGATGTGAAGAATGCTTTTCTACATGGTGAGTTATAGGAAGAAGCATACATGGACTAGCCACAAGGATATGAAGATTCAAAGCATTCAAAATATGTTTGCAGGTTGCAAAAGGCTTTGTATGGGCTGAAGCAAGCTCCTTGTGCATGGCATGCAAGGATTGCTTGTTGATGACTTGATTGTAGGTGGTGATAATGAAAAGCATTAAAGAGGTAAAGCAACTTGTTATGCAGGAATTTGACATGAAAGATCTTGGTGTGCTTTGCTACTTCTTGGGCATTCAGTTTATACATAGAGAAACAGGTATATGGATGTCGCAAAGGTAATATGCCTTGAATATGCTACAAAAGTATGGTATGGCTGATTGTAAGCCAATTTTAATGCCATTAGATCAGAATTTGAAGTTGGATACTATATAGGGTGAAGCATTGGAAAATGCTACTATGTACAGGAAAATTGTGGGAAGTCTTATATATCTCACAATTACAAGGCCTGATCTAAGCTATACTGTTGGACTTGAAAGTCAGTTTATGCAGGTTCCTAGGAAGCCATAGTTGGATGCTCAAAGGCACACTCTATGTTATGTGAGTGCTACTTTGGATCATGCATTGTTCTATGAAGCTAGTGTAGATTTGCAGGTTCATGGATACACTGATGCAGATTGGGCTAGTAGTATTCTAGATAGAAGATCTACTAGTGGCTTTCTATTCCCACTTGGAGGTGCAACTATTACATGGAGCAGCAAGAAGCAACCCATCGTTGCTTTGTCAAGTACAAAAGTTGAGTATAGAGGTGCTACAATGGTAGCATATGACGCATGATGGCTGGAGATGCTACTTGGAGATTTAGGTGTGGAGGTGCAAAAGCCTATCACCATCTATTGTGATAATCTTAGGAGCATACAACTAGCACAAAACCCTCTTTTTCATGCTAGAACAAAGAATATCGAGGTACATTATCACTTCATTAGAGAGAAGATATTAGTAGGTGATATTGATCTTGTTTATGTGAGAACAAATGAGTAGGTTGCTGATATTTTCACTAAAGCACTTTGAGCAGAGAAGCTGAAGAAGTTTCGGAAGATGCTTGGATTAGAGGACATGGCATTGAGCTTGAGGGGGAGTGTTGAGATATCAAGCTCAACATGTGATGATCGAGGATTACACATATCACTTTTTTTCTCTGACATGTATAGTGCTCACATCGGTATATGTTAGGGATGCTTCATTGAGCTTTATTAGATTTATCCATCGAGAGTGATGGCACCTTTGTTTCTTTCCAGCTCACTCATTTGTGGACATTAGGTTTTTCCTTATGTACTGGTCTTTATATATTGTAGTTGTATTCTTGTTTTTAGGTCATTCTTGTACCTTCCTTTTTATGTAATAGAAGAAGGAGAAGATCATTCTTCCTTGCCTCAATCTGAGTGTGTGCTTCTCTTGGATTGTGAGAGTGTGTGTGTGAGCTCTCTTCCTTATCTCCTAGCTCGTGACATACATGACCAAAATATATGACCATATTGATCACGCCAAAAACATTGTAAAGGTCGCATTCGAATCCTATTTGACATTCTTAGTGGAAGTCTAGGATTGGATCTTCTAAAATCATCTTAATGTATTTCAAAAGAAGAACATACAAATAGACCTTCATATTTTCTCTCATTTTTATACTTAGCTTTACCTAATTCTAATTCTTGTATTTGTTTGGACAATAATTCATATTTATGGTTCATGTCTACAATTTCAGCATTCATTTCTTCTTTGCAGGTTCTAAGGTCAACTCCTAATACTTGAAGATTTTTCGACATAGCATTTATGGTATCATGTAAAGTCAAAATAACTCTAAATTTATGTTAAAATAACTCTAAATTTATGTTGTATAGATTCGTTTGCCGTACTTTCCATTTTGATAAATTTTTCTTCCTTTTTTTTCAATTTTTCATCAATCAATGCATTTGCATATGCTTCATCATAAATAACACTCTTTGGAATTTGCTCTTTCAATTCATTTGTGTAAGATTCATTACTTTCACTTTGATTTATATTTTTCATGTTTGTATGTTGCTCTATTTCCATTACTTACATTTGAATCTAGTCAAACTAACCGTCTGTAGACTTAATGCAAATATGCAGAAACAAAATCTTTTAATGCTTTTATGCTCTTTTAATGTATGCAAGTGATAATAATCTTTTTATATGTTTTTATGATAAAAAACAAAAAATGCAAGTGATATGAACCTAATATGTGTTTGTACTAAAGTGAAAGAATTTGAAAACTCTTTACCTTAAGTTGTGCGATGCAGAAGCTTTAATGTGCACAATGATATTTGTTTTTCTTTACAAAAATTTTTTATAAATAAATCCTGAGTACAAAAATAGAAGTGATTGTGCAATGATGATCTTCTTGTATGTCATTGGGGGGGAAGAAGTGTCGAGGCTCCTCCGTCTTGAATGCCCCTCTTCCCGTGAAGGTGCTCAGTTCCTTAACAAACAACCCTCAACAACTAGGGAAAAGGGTCTGTGCCAGCAAGGTCTCGACTTGTCTTTGTGGTTGATTAAACTCCTTTCTCCACTCACCTGCAAAGCAAGAAGATTATAAAGGTTAAATTTTTTAATCAATACTAAAACACACCTAATATTCTTAAGCACACAATTGTCACGTTTCACATCGGGTTCACCAAATGTCAAGGGGTGTGATTGGAGACCAATGGGAAGTTCAGAACTGAACTTGTTATGGCCTCACTATGTGACTAGATGTCGTCGGAGCGATCCTCTCTCCATGCTTTGGAGAAGAAAAATGAAAATTAAGTGCTAATGGACTCTAAGCTCTATGATAAGAATTTGATCAGTCCTTTTGAATGTCTTTATCCTTCCAAGAAACACATGGTTGGGATAGCATTATGGTAAATTCTATTGTTAATTAACTTGCATACAAAACACGTTCAATATATATGTATGTGTGTACGAAAGGACATCATTCTGATTTTAAAATGTGCATGTAAAAATCCATGAGAACTTGTAAATGTGATCGTAGGAAAATGCAAATGTGTGATATCTATGAAAAATATATCCACTCGTTAAAATCCATGTATAAAGTTGCTACGCATATGTGCACATAATCATATTTTTCAATTTAACCATATGTGTGTTCATATAATAGTAATAATAATATTTATAAGTTGAGAACAAAGGCATGCAGTATCTATCCTACATGTGATAAAACAATGATGATATAAATAAAAGTCTAATCGTGCGATGAAGGAAATTCGAAGTGTCACGATAAATTTAGTATTTCTTTGATCTGTAATTTAGTATGTCTTTGATAAATTTAGTATGGCTTTGATCTCTATTTTTAGAGAATCCTAGTTACAAAAGAAGGAGCGCGCATGTCTCTAAGGGCAGTTCACTTATTTTCTATCCGACATCTTGAATACACATCTGACGCATGAGGAGGAGGCTAATTTCACATAGATGCTTTTGGCAAACCTGGCACAATAGTGATCTCACATCTCTATCCTCTTCCTTCTGTGCCACCTGCTCTAACAACATTTGATGCTCTGATTCTTGCTGATCTTTACCATTGTTCTACTATGAGCAAGAATCTGCAACTTTGCCGATGATGCTCTGTTATCCGATGTGCATGAAGAAGAAGACTCTGACTGTTAAGGAAAGCCATTGGATGTTCAGTGTAGCAACCATACTTCTGATTTGAACTTCTTGAAGAGGACGACAACAATTCGAGGCAAAGTTCTGATCTGACTATGGATGATGCGGGATTCGTAAGTTCATTAATACTAGATGTATCTTCTTATGTTGAATATCATACCTAGTTGACAAAAGCGATGCTCTAACAACTTGATGTTAGATGTGATGCATCAGACATATGTGCAGAGCATGATTTTACAATTTAGATGTTGTCTTTCTTGATTTCTTATAATATACTGTTCTGACAATGACAAAATTCTGATGTGCTGATCCATTGACTTTAGCCACTTTGACTCTCTTCCCTCATGCATTCCAACTGTCGAAAGATCTGAACCGACAAGAAGCTGAATATTACTCTACTTCTAATGTTTACAAACTTGTAAACATCAAAGTACACAACGAAACGTGATTAGACCTCCCAAGATCTTCAAAAGATCAAACAAATATTTGCAAACTTTAGAAATCAAACCTTCCTCCAAACTTTCAAGAAAATAAAAATAGGTGACTATAGCAAAATAATCACCAAAAATTCTCTAAGTAGACTTTGTCAAAACTAATCATATATTATGAAATTAGACTCTGAGTAACATGTTTAAGAAACAATAAACCTCAAAAAATGCATTATAGATCCCAAACGAATAGTTTGAAGTCAAGGTATGCAAAAACCTGCAATAGCAAGGTATGACTAACTATCTGAATTGAAAAAGGATGTATAGCAGCAAGAAAACTCAAAGATCTACGAAAGATTTTGATAAACATAGAAAGTATGACAGCTAAGAAAACTCCTCCAAGTGAAATCACTAAAAAAAAGCCTCATAACGAGTGAGATATGAAAGTTTGAAGAGAGGTATGTCTCTAATGAGACACCGGATACACATAAGAAAGAAGATCTGCAAAAATGCCTACTTGGGTGGGGATTTCTAATTGAACTTTGTATAAAAACTAATCTAGTTATATAGTACAAGTTGTAAGCTTTGCAAGGCAACATGAATCACTCAATTTGGCTACCTACACTAAGAGAACCACTCTTTTTATTGAGAGGTTGTCAACAGAAGCAAGTCATCCACATAGATTGAGATATAAACAAGCAATGATCCTTCAACCTTAACATACAAAGAAATATCACCTGTATCTTTGCTTTTCAAGAAACTTTACCAATAAAAAATTCGAAGCCCTTGGAGCCTGTTTAAGACCATACAAGGCTTTTAAGAGTTTACATACATGTGTAGGCTTCTTGGGATCTTCATAACGTGGTGGTTGCTCCATGTACACATCTTTTTTTTAAATCACCATTGAGAAATGCATTTTTTTATATCTAATTGATAAAGATTTCATACCTTGCTTGCAGCAATGCTTATTAATGTCCTTACTGTTTATATCTTGGCAACAGGAGAAAATGTATCCTCATAATCGATGCCATAACTCTATGCATAACCTTTACAAACAAGCCTTGTTTATATCTACTTACTGAACCATCATTGTTTCTCTTTATCCTGTACACTCATTTGTTACTGATTACTTTATGTTAGGTTGCCTTGGAACTAAACTCCATGTATTTTTCTCATACAAAGCTATCATTTCTTCATCGATTGCTTTAACCCATTTTTTTTACCTTTGATGCTTCTTCAAAAGTTGTTGGTTCTTGCTCCTCAAGAAGTTTTTCCATATAAGATTCATGAGAAAATCTTTGTGGTTGCCTTCTTTCTCTTATTGGATACCTTAACTGACTTCTTGTCCTACCATGATTTTCTTGCCTTCGAGTTTGAGTTCTTCTTGACGTAGAACCTTCACCTTCTTCTTCCTGTTACTCAATTTCCTTTGAAATCAAATCGAGAATTTTCTTTAACTTTTGATTGGGGGGAGTTATCTCTTCATGTGTAATTTGACTCTCTACTAAGCTTGGAGAACTTGGCTCTTCTTCATGACTTCTTGTAGTTTCTTCTTCATCTACCTACACTTCATGCTTATACCAAGATTTATCTTCATGAAAAATAACATCTCTCAAAACAATTACCTCTCCCGTATCTAGGTTCACACATCTATATCCTAGTTGCCCTTCTGCCATACCAATGAAAATCATTTTTTGTGACCTTGGATCCAACTTTGATCTTAACTGTTGTGGAACATGAACAAAACATATGTTTCCAAAAATTCTACAATTAGAAATATCTGGTTTTGATCCATAAAAAAATTCACAAGGTGCTTTTTGTAGATGGCTTTGAGTAGGTGGTAACATGTTCATCACATAAATTGTCGTATTGCATGCTTCAACACAAAAAGTAAGTGGTAAGTCCTTTTCATTTAACATGCACCTACCCATCTTCAAGATATACCTGTTTCTTCTTTTGACCACACCATTTTGTTGAGGTGTGTATCTACTTGTAGTCTCCTTTTTTATTCCTTCTTCCTCTAAATATGTAAGAAATTGATTAGAAAAATATTCACCTCCTCCATCTGATCTCAACCTTCTTATGCTTTGACCTGTGTGCTTTTCAAACAATGATTTAAACTTCCTGAACATATCAAACACTTCGGATTTGTATTTCATAAAATAGATGAATGTAAACTTTGAGAAGTCATCAATAAACATTACAAAGTACTTGCTACTTGCCATGGATTCCTCTTGAGATGGACCCCATACATCAATATGAATCAAGTCCAAAATACATCTGCTTTGCAATCGTGCTTTTGAAAAAGGACTTCGTACCTATTTCCCAAACTGACATGCCTCACAAACAAAATCCAAATCTTGCTTAGGTAGTTGTGGTAGACCTTCAACCAAGGATTTCTTTGTAATATCCTTCAATCTGCCAACAATGATGTGTCCTAATCTTTTATGCCATAAATCCAATTGACGTACTTGAGCCCCATTGACAATTGTATAACGTGCATAATCTGAAACTTCAACTTCATAAGTATATAATCTATTTACCTTTTTTCATTTTATAACAAAAGTCCCATTCTTCTTTTGATAAGCTTGCCACTCATTATATTCAAAATGGACCTTCACTCCATTGTCCTCCATCTGTCCAACTGAAATCAAATTTCTTGTAATAGTAGGAACAAACAAAACATCTCTAAGAGTTACATGTTCATTAAGTGGACAATCACCAATGTAAACTACTTCATGCTCAGTACTATCTCCTGTAACAATTGTGACTCTTGAATCTGGCTTGTGTAAGTTCACAAACAAATTCATGTTATGACTCATGTGGTTTAAGCAACCACTATCTACATACCAATTTTTGTTGTTTACCTTCCTCTTATGTGTCTCTGTATGCATAGCCATAAGAATGTTTTCCTTATGTATCTGAGTCTCCTCTTACACTATGTTGTTGTTCTTATGCATGTGGTCTTGGCCTCTTCCTCTTTGTCTTCCTCTAAAACCACCTCTTCTATTTGCGTTGGAGAAGAAATCCCTAGCATAATGACCAACTTTACCACAATAATTACAAGTAAAGTTACCTTGCTGATTTGGTTGAGTCTGTTGACTTTGTTGTATTGTTCTTCCTCCTCTAGTAGCACTAAAGCTTTCTCTTCCTCTTGCATTATTGTTGAATCTTCCTCCTCCTCTCCAATTTCCTCTACCTCTTGATCTATTTGATGAAGTATAAAGAGCTTGTCCTTGACTACCTCTTTGTGAATGATAAGAGTTCTCACCTTCTATGTTGATTTGTTCAGTGATCATGAGTGTTTGTAAATCTTCAAAGGATGGTAGATTCTCTCGAGTCATTATAGATGTAATGAAACACTTCCATCTTTCGTCTTCTCTCAAGCCATTTAACATGCTATTAAACTTTATATCCTCACTAGGAGATGCATCAATAGAGGCTAATGCTTCAATAAGAGATTTTACATCAAGAATATAATCATTAACTGATTGTCCTGGCTTCTTTTTTACCCTTCTCAACTCACCAGTTAGTTGTATTTGCCTTGCTCTGTTGGTAGTTGCAAATAACCTTTCTAGAGACTCCCATGCTTCTCTACTAGTATTCAAACCTCTCATATGTCCAAGTTTAGTATTCAAAACTATTTGTGATATAATAAATAGAACTATTTTGTCTCTTTCGATCCATTCTTGCTCTCTTGCTTGATCTCCTTGTGTAGGAGCTTCTAGTAATACTGGCTTCACTTTTGTACCTATTATCAATCCCCAAAGACCTTTAGACATGAGATAAGACTCCATTCTAATGTGCCACATAGGATAATTTCTCCCATCTGATAACTTCTCAATCGATGCACTCAAATCTGCCATGTTGAATGTTTGTAAACAAAGAAGATAATTCAATAAGTTTTATGAAAGATTTGATAAAAAAACAAAAGCTTTGATACCACAATGTTATGTTTACAAACTTGTAAACATCAAAGTACACAACGAAATGTGATGAGACCTCCCAAGATCTTCAAAAGATCAAACAAATATTTCCAAACTTCAGAAATCAAACTTCCCTCCAAACTTTCAAGAAAACATAAATGTATGATTGTAGCAAAATAATCACCAAAAGCAAAAAAAGTGGAGTATAGCTCCCAAACGAATAGTTTGAAGTCAAGGTATGCAAAAGCCTGCAACAAGGTATGACTAATTGTCCGAATTGAAAACTGATGTATAGCAGTAGGAAAATGCAAAGATCTATGAAAGATTTTGATATAGATAGAAAGTATGAGGAAACTCCTCCAAGTGAAATCACTCAAAAAGACCTCATAACGATTGAGATATGAAAGTTTGAAGAGAGGTATGTCTCTGATGAGACACCGGATACACATAATAAAGAAGATATACACAAACACCTACTTGCATGGGGTTTTCTCATTGCATTTTCTACAAATTACAAGTTGTAAGCTTTGCAACGTGACAAGAATCACTCAATTTGGCCACCTACACTAAGAGAACCACTCTTTTTATTGAGAGGCTATCAACAGAAGGGCATACCTTGTCTAAAAATACACACCTCTCCTTTCCTTCATACTTTTATCTACTTTTACTCTAAATTTGGAGATGTGAGCACCTCCACATGTTATTTATCATAAATAATAAAATCCATGAGCCTAAAAAACAATACATTAAAGCTTGTTCTTATGTAACAGTGCCAACGGTGCTCATAAGTGTAAAATCTGTGTGACATATGATACAAACTGATGATGACAACTGACTGAACTTAAAACAATTAAAAGAAGTCTTTCACTTTAAGTTCCAGAAATGAATGAAGACTCACCCGTTCGAACATTTGGTAATTGGAATTGTTACACGAAGTTAAATCATAGAATAATCTCAATTCAAAAAAATTGTTAACGAATATCAAATCATGGAATGCGATATGTCATAGAGACTATGTCAACTTTCACTTGATGTGCATTACATGCATGATTTAATGATTGATATGCTTTGAGTGCATCTAAAGGCATACTCACGCTGACGGGCACTTGGATGAGATATAATTTAATTACCTAATGCTTATTGAAATGTCTTTCAATATATGAAAATTATTTCTAGAGTTGTTAATTATATGACAAGTCTTTGATTTTAAACTGATTATTTTTCTGAGTTTATATTTTCTTTTTGAATCTCCACTATACCTGAGATTGCTCCAAGCACTCGGCGTGCGCTGTTGGATTTGGTGGTTGACTTGATCCACCAACCAAGCGTCCACATACTTCCGACATCTTTGGAACCTGACGTGAAGAATCCGCATTGTAACTCAGGTATACATTTCAAATTTTGCTTTGCATATGCATACACGCGAATCGACAATTGTTGTAGTTGCTTCTACATCTTTGGGAGCAGTGGTTGTTTCTTAAAACCTTGAAATCTTCTGGATGTCGAAGGCTGATCTCTTTTATATGAGTGCCTCCATGAAGATTGGCAAGTGGGTGATCCTCATCACACCACCCTTCTCATCGATAATTGAAGAATTAAACGATTGCAGACACACATCATATGCTTAGCACAAGTTGATGATTGGATTTTTTTACTTAATCTTTCATATCTGCAAATGTAAATTTCAATCATAAAAACGGATATCTCACTCAAAGAAAATCATAAATAATAATTCAAGAATGGATGCTATTGCTCTACAAATTACTTCCTTGGTTCTTGAAGCATTACAAAAAGAGCTATATGATTTCTTTAGATTTGTTAAAAAAAGCATTCATTATGGTTTTGACACATGTGATCTTGAGTTTTTTTCATCAAAAATCATGATAGAAAATGAAGATTTATCTAGTGATGACCAATTGGTTTATTATCATAAACATTAATATGAAATTCTTAAACTTCTATGAGATGCCTTAAGAAAACGACTTTCCAAGTGTTGGGAAACATTATGTCATATACGATTTACTGAGAGAACAAGGAGTTTTGTTTTAACACAAAGAATGAGTTTGCAAATTGCTTTCAATATTTAGAACAACAAATTAATGATCTTAATATTGAAGAAGAATTTTTTGCACATGGAATGCATTGCTACTATGAGGACTAATTAGGCTTAGATGAACAAATGTCTGTTAATGAAAACAAATATGAAATTAGCAAATAAACATATGATGAAGAGAATGAAAACAATGATGCATGGAATGATTATTCAAATGTTGGCATTGATGAAGTTTTTGCTTGTTCAAATCAAACTATGAATCAAAATGATGATTTTCTTTTCTATCCAATGAATAATGATGAAATAAATAAAATTGATCAATCTAATGAAATGAATTATAATTATTATGATGAGGTGAATGCATTTGAATTACTTAATTCATCTTCTCCTATCCAAGTAACCAATGAATATGATGATGCTATTGAAAGATATCAGAATGCTGAACCTTATGGCAATGAAAGTTCTGATTATCTACAAAAAGAAAATGAAATAAATGAAGAAATAAATCCTTTTGAAAAATATTACTATACCTAACCATATGATTTTTTTATAATGAAAATGGAAGTTTTGAGAGATTCGATTTTGATCCACAGATGGGTAATGATGACTATGTTGAAAATGATGAGATGCCGAGAGAGGTTTTAAATGTTGAAAGATATTTTGATTGTAAGGAAATATTATCGTGGAATGTTATAATTTATGATATTTCTTTGTCTCCATTGTTTATATGGTTGGTATTTATTTTTACAATATTTCTCTACCATAATTGAAGTTCCATATGTTCAAAGATTGGACACCATTGACTTCCCTAAATTTCAAAAAAAGTTTTTCCTAAGGTCTAATTATTTTCTCTAAGAATTTTAATTCTATTTTTTTTTATAAAAAGGATACTTTATTTTGCTCTTAAATTCAATTGATGAATATTTTTCGGAATGAAAAATTTATTATTACATCAACGAAGAAAGCTAATGATTTTCTAGCATGCTTCGCAAATTATTTGAACATGAATTGAAGATGATTTGAGATTGGATGATGACTTCGAAGTTTGAAGATTGAAGCAAAAACCAAAAGTAAATCAGGTTGTATTCTTCTATGAAAATTGTTGATATATTTAGGTAGTGATGTGTGTGAACACTCTAGGACCGCCGGGGCACTTTTTTCCCTCTTTAGGAGGTTTTTTTCCCCCGGCTTGTATATACGCCTATTGCCCTAATGGGCTACTTATCTTTGTACATTCTCTAGTAATACATTCAGTACTGTGTGTTTGTGCTTCAAGCTTCTTCTTCTTCCTTGTGCTGTTCGCGTGCTTCCGCAGACGTCTATCTCCAACAATTGGTATCAAAGCAGGTCGTCGCTTCTTCTAGAGTGCCGTCGACACTCCTCCGTTTGCAGTCTCAAATTCGTATGAAATTTGGTGAGCATACTCAAGGTGTTTTCGAGATCAAAACGGCTTCGCTCTGTGGTGCCGAAATCGCGATTTGAGCTCGTTTCGGCCTCCGAACGCACTATCATAGCGCTTGTGCAGGCTATTTCGTCCTTTTGTGCCAAAGGTATATACCAGTTTCTGTTCGCCAGTTTAAGCGTCTCAAAGTCTGCTACAGGTCTAGCAGAACTCGTCTGGGCAGTTCCGTTCAACTTTTTGAGATACAGTCAATTTTTTGCATCAAGGTATTTTATCACCGGCCATGGCTAAAAGCAGTGATGTATTCCGTATGTCGGCTGTTGAGGATAAGTTGGATGGTACCAACTACCCATTATGGGCTTATATGATGCGACATGTATTGGTTGCAAAAGGACTGTGGAACATTGTGCAAGGTGTTGAAAGACGTCTTGTTACACCTGCGACTATAGGTACTACAAATACAGGTGTTGGAGGTGCTGGAGCTGATGAAGATGGTGTCGAAGATGATATTCCACAGATTCCTGTTCGTGCTGCTATTTCTGTTGCACCTACTGCAGAGCAGATTCGTTGGGATGGCAGAGATGCCCAGGCACATGCATTGATAGCTTTGTCTGTCAAACATGCCATTATTCCTCACATTCGCTCTTGCAGAACAGCAAAGGATGCTTGGGATACACTTACCACTTTGTACCAGGCTAGGAATGAGGCTCGTGTTGCTTACCTCCGAAAAAAGTTGGAGAGTGAGCACATGAATGAAGGTGATTCTATGGACAGTTTTCTTACAAAGATCAAAGACCTGAAGGAACAATTGATTTCTGCTGATGAGGTTATACCAGATAGCTCACTTGTGCAGACCGTTCTGAATGGTCTTCCTGATCCATATCAGAGTTTTGCCTCTACTCTTCGGTTGATGATGAAACATGATCAGTGCATGTCTGCAGTAGACTCAGATGTTTGGTACTTTGACAGTGGGGCGACCAAACATATTACCTCGCAGCGCAGTTTCTTCTCTTCACTCGAGCCTGCCCCTACAGGGAATACTGTCACATGTGCCAATAACTCCTCTTATACTGTTATGGGAGTTGGTAAGATCATTCTGATTACTGTTGATGGTAGTTCTTTCACTTTGTTAGATGCTTTATTTGTGCCAGGGATCAAAAAGAACCTGTTATCAGTTTCTGCATTAGCCAAGATTGGCTTGGTTGTGAAATTTATTGATGACAGGTGTACAGTCCATGATCTCTCAAATGGCGATGTGATTATTGCTTCTGGCATTTTATGTCGTGGGTTGTATAAGCTCATAGACTATGAAAGATCTGTGAATGATTCGGCATGTGCAGTTCATGATTCTCAGGCTATGTCAGATGCAAAGCTTTGGCATGCACGCTTTGGTCATCTGAATTTTGCTAGTTTGCTACGCCTGCAGAAATCTGAAATGGTGTCCTCTTTGCCCAAACTTGAGGCTCCCGGAAAACATGTTTGTGAAGGCTGTATTTTGGGCAAAATGCAGCGTTCTTCCTTTCCAAAAGATGGTTCAGTTCGGGCTACGCAGAAATGGCAGCTTGTACATAGTGATGTCTGGGTCCTATGCAGACACCCTCTTTTGGAAATTACCTTTACTTCGTGACTTCCATTGATGATTTTTCCAGGCATGCATGGGTATATCCACTCAAAGCAAAGTCCGAAGTGTTCATGTGCTTCAAACAGTTTTTGGTTTTGGCTGAAAATTCGTCAGCATGTAAAATGGGCACCCTCCGTTCTGATCGAGGGGGGGAATATATATCTTCAGATTTTAATGCATTTCTGGCTGAACGTGGGATAAAACACCAATGTACAGTGCCGTATACACCTCAACAGAATGGAGTTGCTGAACGAAAGAACAGGTCACTCATGGAAATGGCGAGGTGCATGGTCAAAAGTCAGGCTTTACCACATAATTTCTGGCTTGAGGCTGTCATGTGTGCAGCATATGTACTGAACAGGTGTCCCACTAAAGCCTTGCAGTCTATCACTCCATATGAGGCTTGGCATGACCGCAAGCCATCTGTTGCTCATCTGCGTGTTTTTGGTTGTTTGGCATATGCATTAGTGCCTGAACAACATCGTAGAAAATTGGATGATAAGGCAATAAAATGTATTTTTGTTGGGTACAGTTCTGAAAGTAAAGGCTATCGTCTGTATCATCCATAGACTAAATGCATTCTGGTTAGCCGTGATGTTGTCTTTGTGGAAGATGATATTCAGCCATTGCTTTCATGTACTAAGGAGACATCTGTTAGCTCCAAAGACATGTATGATACTTTGATGCCTCTTTTTACAGGTGGACAGGCTAGTGTTGGTCCTAATGAGGCAACTTCTGAGCCTTTGCAGGTTTCATATGATGATGCAGATCATTCCATTTCTGATGCAGATTTACATGATGCACTTGTTGATGAGAGAGCTGATATTGAGAAGGCAAAAACTATGCCAAAATGGCTGGTGCAAACTTTGCATGATAGCAAATTAGATGCACCTTTGTCATATCGTACTCGTTCAGGCTCTCATAGTGCCTCCTTTGCATCAGATTGCTATGCTATGGCTGCATCTAGTCTCTGTGATGAGAATGAGCCTGTTTCTTTTGATGAAGCACAAAATTCAGAAAATTGGATGGCTGCTATGCAATCTGAATATGATGTTATAATGAAGAATGGTACATGGTCTTTATGTGACTTGCCTCCTGGCAAGAAGGCCATTGGCACTAAGTGGGTATACAAGCTGAAGCGTAAACCTGATGGTACCGTTGATAGGTATAAGGCTAGGCTTGTTGCAAAGGGTTATGCATAGGAAAGAGGCATTGATTTTGATGAGACCTTTGCACCTACATGCCGTATGACTACTGTTCGGAGCATTTGTGCACTTGCAGCCCATCATGGTTGGAATGTACATCAGTTGGACATTAAAACAGCATTTCTGAATGGTGACTTGCATGAAGAAGTGTATGTTTTTCAGCCCCGTGGCTTTGTGCAGAAAGGGCATGAAAACCAGGTTTGCAGGTTAAAGAAGGCATTATATGGTTTAAAGCAAGCACCACATGCTTGGTATGAGAAGATACATGCCTATCTGGTTGCACATGGTTTTGAGAACAGTCCAACTGAAAGCACCTTATATGTTAAACGTGCTAATGATGTGCTTCTGATCATTGTTGTCTATGTTGATGACATGCTGCTCACTGTTCCTATTGAGACACATATTGCTGATTTTAAGGCTGATTTGCATGCCTCATTTGAGATGTCTGATTTGGGGCATTTGCATCACTATTTGGGCATTCAGTTTATGCACGTTGATGGTGGAATGGCTTTGTGTCAAACAAAATATATTGACACATTATTGCAGTGTTTTGGCCTTGAAGACTGTAAGCCTATTGCCACTCCTATGGAAATAGGTTTACGATTGAGTCTTCATGATGCTGGAGATGCATTTGATGTTGTTCTCTATCAGCAGGTTGTTGGATGCTTGATTTACTTATGCATTACTCGGCCAGATATTCAGTTTGTTGTCTCACAGATGAGCAGGTTTATGCATTGCCTAGGAGTCACGCATTGGAAAGCGATTAATCGCATCTTTCGCTACTTGAGTGGTACTAGGCTACTTGGGTTGTTTTATCCCAAGGGGGGATCACTACCGCCAGATTTGCATGCTTTTTCTGACTCAGATTGGGCTGGTTGCTATGACACTCGTGTGTCCACCAGTGGTTTTTGCTTCATGCTTGGTACCTCATGTATATCTTGGTTGAGCAAGAAGCAGCCTACTGTGGCCACTTCCAGTTGTGAGGCTGAGTATAGGGCAGCTTTCACAGTGATTGTTGAGTGTGTGTAGCTCAGACGCCTTATGGCTGATTTGGGTGTTGGCCAGTCTTCTGCCACCACCATCTTCACTGACAGTTAGAGCGCATTGGCAATTGCGAGGAACCCTGTGTTCCATGCTCGCACTAAGCACATTGAGGTGCATTATCACTATGTCAGGGAGAGGTTCTCTGCTGGGGAGATCAGCTTGGCATATGTGCCCACGCAGGAGAACATTGCAGACCTTTTCACGAAGGCTCTGCCTAGGGAGAAGTTTGAAGCTTTCCGCAAAGCTTTGGGCTTACTTCCTTTTGTGGAGTGATTTCCACATAGCTTGGCACTTCCTTATACATGACTGCCAGCTCCTTGTTCACCGCATCACTCCCAGGGGGGATTTGTTGATATATTTAGGTAGTGATGTGTGTGAACACTCTAGGACCGCCGGGGCACTTTTTTCCCTCTTTAGGAGGTATTTTTCCCCCGGCTTGTATATACGCCTATTGCCCTAATGGGCTACTTATCTTTGTACATTCTCTAGTAATACATTCAGTATTGTGTGTTTGTGCTCCAAGCTTCTTCTTCTTCCTTGTGCTGTTCGCGTGCTTCCGCAGACGTCTATCTCCAACAAAAATTATTTCCTATTTTTTATATATATTAAGCATATCATTTGCATTTATGAATTAAAAAAATTAAGAAATCTGGAATGGGGAATTATCAAATTATGAAGTGATACTATTTGACCAAAGTAGGAATACATATATTTGAATTTTGTGTTTCAAAGCTTTAAATTTAGTTGTGATATGGTAGAACAAAAGGATTTTGAAATTCCATTCAGAAGAGGAGAGTAGACTTGTATGAATATGAGCATGTAGATGCATGACCCATGTCTGTGTGAAATCCTAAGTCTTGCTCCTACATGCATCTAGATCCTTAGCTCGAAATAAGGGGTTAAGCCTTTCACCTTCAAAACAAAAAAGTTGCGAATGTAAAACAAAAAAAATTTAAAAAAATATGATGAACAGGAGTTTTGTACCTTCTTCCATCCCAAAAAGGTATTTATGAATTTCAGCCATAGGACAAATAGAAGTTTATACCTTCTTCTACCCCAAAAAGGTATTTATGAATTCCCCCTATATGATCATGGAATTTTATACTTTCTTCCTCATCAAAAAAGTAAATGATGAATTACACATACATGAAGCTGAAGAAGTCCATGATGGAACAAAATTATGAAGCAGATATGAAACTAGTTGTGGAAAACACTTATAGTATTTAAAATTGGGCAAACAAGGTGGATGTCTGTATGAGTAGATCTCATACATCCTTGATCTGTATGATTGTATATATGTGAGTATTTATATAAGGAGAAATCTAATTTTGAATGAATGAATGAATGATGATATTTGTTTCTTGACCATCACCACTAGACTTATAGATGATGTTGAACCTAAATTTTAATATGGTTGGCTGAAACGGTTGATAGTTCAAACTTTGTGATTTGATATGTCCTAAATACCAGATTAAGTTGATATTGTTATATGTTTGGATTTTCAGGTTGGCCCATCAAGATGTTGTGCAGGTTTGGTGTTGGTGGATGTCGAAGAGATCCTCTCTCCACACTTTGGAGAAGAACAATGAGAATTAAGAGCTAATGAACTCTAAGATCTATGATAAGAATTTGATCAATCCTTTTGAATGTCTTTATCGTTCCAAGAAATACTTGGTTGGGATAGCATTATGGTAAATTCTATTGTTAATTAACTTGCATACAAAACACGTTCAATATATAAGTATGTGTGTGCGAAAGGACATCATTCTGATTTGTAAAAGAGATATACGTTAATTACGTGCATGTAAAAATCCATGAGAACTTGTAGATGTGATTATAGGAAAATACGAATGTGTGATATCTATGGAAAATGTATCCACTTGTTAAAATCCATGTATAAAGTTGTTATGCATATGTGCACATAATCATATGTGTCAATTTAACCATATGTGTGTTCATATAATAATAATAATATTTATAAGTTGAGAACAAAGGTATTATGTATCCTACATGTGATAAAACAATAATAATATATATAAAAGTCTAATTGTGGGATGAAGGAAATTCCAAAGGTATAGATAAAATGAGGTATATAGTACTTGCACGAGAAGACCTTACAAACCATGTAGAACGCCAAGCCCTACCATCTAAAACAACATTCAATGTTTGTAAATTTTTACTTGAAGATGTAATATCAAGATTTGGTTATGTTGAGAAAGTGGTGGCTGATATGGGTGAATTAGACGCTCAAGAAACTAGAGATTTCTTTGCTATGCATGGAATTCATTTAGCTCTCACCACTGCTTATAACCCCGAGGCTAATGGGAAAATAGAAAGAGGAAATTCTCTAATTATAAAGGCAATTTCTAAAGCTTGTAATGGTGATCTTAAAAATTGGCCAAAATTTCTACCATTTGCATTATGGGCTAATAGAATGACTTGTACTAGAACAACAGCGTATATGTCAGCATAATTAATATACTGCCAAAAACCAATTTTTCCTGTTCATACTCAAATACTTACTTGGACTACTCTTCCATGGCATGAATGTCTATAGAAGATCTTTTGTCTCTAAGAATTAAACAACTTGAGCAAGGAAATGAAAACATGGAGGAAGCTATTGCGAAGTTAAAATACTCTCGGATTAAGAATAAGAAATACTTTGATAATTCGCATAGGTTAAGGTCAAAGCCAATTCAAATTGAGTGGGGATTTGATATGAGCAAAAGGATTTTTTAGTTCATTTCAAATGATAAAAGTAATTGTATATATGTATGAGCATATAGATGCATGAATCTTGTATGTGAGATCCTATGTCTTTCTCCTACATGCATCAAGATCCTTAGCTCGAATTAAGGGGTTAGGCCTTTCCCCTTCAAAACAAAAAAGTTGTGAATGTAAAAACAAAAAAATATATGATGAATGGGAGTTTTATACCTTCTTCCACCCCAAAAAGGTATTTATGAATTTCACCCATATGACAAACATAAGTTTATACCTTCTTCTATCCCAAAATGGTAATTATGAATTCCACCTATATGATCATGGAAGTTTATACTTTCTTCCTCATCAAAAAAGAAAATGATGAATTACACCTACATGAAGCTCAAGAAGTCTATGATTGAACAACATTCTGAAGCAGATATGAAACTACTTGTGGAAACCCTTCTAGTATTTAAAATTGGGCAAATAAGGCAGATGTTTGTATGAGTAGAGTTAGTTGATATGTATGATTGCATATATGTGAGTATTTATATAAGGAGAAATCTAATTTTGAATGAATGAATGATGAGATTTGTTTCTTGATCATCAACACTAGACTTATAGATGATTTTGAACCTAAATTTAAATATGGTTGAGTGAAATGGTTGATAGTTCAAACTTTATGATTTGATATGTCCTAAATACCAGATTAAAATTAAATAAATTCCATGAGCATTTATCATGATAATATTGGTAAATAAATTTGAAACTATGATTTCTTTTAAAAGGATTTGATACTGTTATATGTTTGGATTTTTAGGTTGGCCCATCAAGATGCTGTGTAGGTTTGGTGGGGGTGGATGTCAGAGAGATCCTCTCTCCACGCTTTGGAGAAGAAGAATGAAAATTAAGAGCTAATGAACTCTAAGATCTATGATAAGAATTTGATCAATCCTTTTGAATGTCTTTATCCTTCCAAGAAATACTTGGTTGGGATAGCATTATGGTAAATTCTATTGTTAATTAACTTGCATACAAAACACGTTCAATATATAACTATGTGTGTACGAACGGACATCATTCTGATTTGTAAAAGAGATATACATTAATTATGTGCATGTAAAAATCCATGAGAACTTGTAAATGTGATCATAGGAAAATACAAATGTGTGATATCTATGGAAAATGTATCCACTCGTTAAAATCCATGTATAAAGTTGTTACGCATATGTGCACATAATCATATGTGTCAATTTAACCATATGTGTGTTCATATAATTCTGCTGATCTTTACCATTGTTCTGCTCTGAGCAAGACTCTGCAACTCTACCGATGATGCTTTGTTATCCAATGCGCATGAAGAAGAAGACTCTGACTGCTAAGGAAAGCCATCTGATGATCAGCGTAGCAGCCATACTCCTGATTCGAACTTCCTGAAGAAGACGACAACAATTCAAACATAAATGTATTCATGATAAGCAATTGCCATATGAAATTAGCTTTAATACGAAATATCTTTTCTTTATTGTTAAATTCAAAGAGTCGTCATTGAGATATTTAAGTAGGGATAGAAAGTGTTCATATAAACGATAGTTCCATGATTGAATTTTACTATGTGAATTTTGATGTGTTGAGCTCAAACTCCAACTCTTACCCGTTCGTCCCTTTGGTAATTGGAATTGCTACATGGACTTAAATCATAGAATAACTTCAATTCAGAAAAATTCTTAATGCATATCAAACCATGGAATGCGATGTCATAGAGACTATGTCAACTTTCGCTTGATGTGCATTACATGCGTGAATTAATGATTGATATGCTTTGAGTGCATCTAAAGGCATACTCACGCTGATGGGCACTTGGATGAGATATAATTAAATTACCTTATGCTTATTGAAACGTCTATCAATATATGACAAGTATTTCCAGAGTTGTTAATTATATGACAAGTCTTTGATTTCAAACTGTTTATTTTTTTGAGTTTATATTTGTTCTTTGAATCTCCAATGTACTTGAGATTGCTCCAAGGACCCGGCGTGCGCTATTGGATTTGGGGGTTGACTTGATCCACCAACCGAGTGTCCACATACTTCCGACAATGTGGGGTGTTTTGTAGTGTGTTTTAGGATGTATGACGTGTTTCAGTGATTTGAGAAGTGTTTATCTATGTGGTAATGGCCTAAGCTATAAAATATCTAAGATCAACCTATTTAACTATTGACCATATGGTTGTGCAGCTTGATACCTAAACACACCATACTCATATGTTTGAGATAATAAGGTTTCACTAGTAATGCAATTTTTTATGAATTCTTTTTCTTCTAGTTCTATATTAGCTACATTCTTGTTAGGTTGAGTGGCATTATTGTTGGTGCAAAGCAATCAACAATTGAAGTTTTGATGAAGTTTTGAAGTTAAGGATTGAAGAAAAGATCAAGTCATGAAGCATGAAGAAAGTATATGTTCAGAGAATGAAGATATGTATACATATGTACACTAACTTAGAGTTAGTTCACTTATACTTTTGTATGGTGATGAACATGTACATATTTGCCTATATATACAAGGAAAATGTCGGGGCAAATATGAGAGAGCATGTGAATAGAGAAATTAGAAGTTGTATGAGTCATTAGACACTTTAGAAGTGAGTAAGATCTCTCTCATCACTTAGATGTAAACTTTTTTAGAAATGAAGAAATGTTGCGCCTGATCTTTCTGAGTATTCTCCTTTTGTGCTTGATCATTTCAAGAATCCTTTTGTAGGTGTCTAATTCCATAGTTAATGAGTCTATGGTTAAAGTTTGAGAGCCTAATTGTAAACAAGTTGTGAGAATTATGAGTAGGAACATTCCTATGTGAGAAAGTGTCAAGTGTCTTTTGAAACAGGCGCAATCCTGATAGTCAAAGAAATGGTCAGTTCTCAGTGCACATTGTAAAGTTTTGCAAAAATGAGGAGTCAAAATCTAAGTTGGAAGGCAAGCCATCTATGGCTAAAAGCATCTGCAAAAACGGGTTCTAGATTGAGAGAACCAAGCTTTAGAAGTTGCAGATGTCAAAGTCGACTGTAAAGAACTATAGTTTTAGACATAGGTGACTTGTTAAGATCATTTCTCAAGTTCTACTGAGTCTTTTGGAATGATTTAACTTGGAGGAGGTGCGCAAACTATAGGCAACACCTTATGCAAATTTTTATCAAAAAATATACATGTTTGATAAGTCAATGAGTGAGTTATGTGCAGCAAACTTTCTGTGTAGTCATCTTCTTCACAGTTTGTTCAAGATTTTGGAAGTTTAGTATTGATCCTCAAAATTGGTGAAGGTTTTGAGTTATGCTTGTTATAGAGGTGCTCTAACTTCAAGAGTAGCTTGTTCTTTTGGAGATTAATACTCTCCATCAGTGGTATCAGAGCAGGAAGCATCAAAATTGAAGATAGGAGGACCTCGACTACTACAGCTGTAAAGAATTCAACACTTGAAGATTCAGAAGGTGAAAGCTTGAAAGTAAAGCTTGAGAAGGAGACTAGAAGATATCAAGGAAGACAAAAGGAGTATCATTCGAAGTAAAGGTAACCTTATTCATCATAAAGTTTGAAGAATTCAATACACAAGTGAAGAAAGGATGGAAGATTCTCTTCAGATAGAGAAACTAGATAGAGAGAACAATCCAGCATGGTCAATGAGAATGTAAGCTCATCTTATGAGCAAAGACTTGATAGGTTACATCACAGGTGAAGAAGAAAAGCCTCAGTTCAGAGATCCTAGTGTTCGAACTAGGGATGAATTGTCAGATTTGAAGACTTGGATGAAGAGAGATTCTCAAGCTAGGAGCATTATCTATATGGGAGTTAATGACTACTTGCTACCTCACATTAGAGGTCTTAAAAGTACAAGTGATATATGGAATGCTTTGGAGGAGCATTTCCAAAACACCACAAAGTCAAGGAAGGCATCCTTGTGGGCAGAGTTTACCACATTCAAGAAGAAGGCCTCTCAATCCATCTCAGATTATGTAACAAGGATGAAGGACATTGCAGATGCATTAGCAGCACTTGATGAAGATATTGAGGAGGATAAATTGGAAAGACAAATCCTCACAGGGTTGAGAGGTGATGAAAAATGGAATCCATTCATTTTGTCTACTGAATTATCACTAGATCATTTTACCCCTGATTTAAATCAGTTGCTAGGACACATGCTAACCTTTGAGCAAGATGTCAAAGATGAAAGTGATAAAAGTACAGGTCAAGCAATGTATTCAAAGGATAAGAAGAAGAATATCAAAGGGAAGCAACAAACAAATGAAGATGAAGCTACAACTAGCCAAGCTAACTTCCTAAGGGGAAGAGGAGGTGGCAAAGGTAGAGGAAGAGGCAGAAGTAATAAAGATGGAGTCAAAGCTTGTTGGATTTGTGGTAACACAAATCACTTAGCTAATGATTGTTGGCATAATACTCAAAATAATGGTGGATATAATCAGAACTTTAATTCAAGAGGAAGAGGTGGTAGAAATCAAAGAGGTAATTTTAGAGGTAGAGATAGTAGAGGCTACTTTGGAAGAAATGCAGGTAGAGGATTCCAAAGCCAACAATACAATAATACCTACTACAATTATGCTTCAGATCAGAAGGAGGATTCAAGATTGATAATGAATGCAACTTGTGAAAGACAAAATGAAGATCAAAGAGTCTTCTACATTGACTGAGGGTGTAGCAATCACCTGAGTGGCAACATAGCTTTGATGACTGATTTGGAGAATAAGGTAACTAATCATATAGTTCAAACAGGTGACAATACAAAGCACAATGTGAAATCAATTGGATCAGTGAAGGCCAAGGATGGAAGTACTCTCTTGAGTAAGGTTTTGTATGTTCCTACAATTCCTAAGAATCTGATAAGTGTAGGACAAATTGTTGAAAAAGGTTATAAAGTTAGGTTCACTAATGAAGGAGTTTTTGTGGAAGACCCTAGCAATGGGTATAAACAAATTGTTTCAGGAAAGAAAGAAGGAAGATTGTTCACATTGAAGATTCAAGCTAATGTTGTTCATGCCTTGTTCACTTATGGAGGACATAAGATCTCTGAGTTAGATCTTTGGCACAAAAGGCTTGGACATTTCAATGAAAGAGGTATCAAAGATATTGTTAACAATGGTTCAGTGCTTGGATTGCCTAATGTTGGAGGTCAACATATGACATACAGATGTGAGGCATGTCAATTAAGTAAGGCTCATAAGCAATCTTATTCCAAGCATGGTTTTATGTATTTAGAGAAGCTTGAATTGGTACACACAGATGTGTGGGGACCATCAAAGGATTTCAGCATTAATGGTTCAAGGTATTATGTGATTTATGTTGATGATGCTACCAGATGGATCACTATTTATGTGATCAAAGATAAGTCAGAGGTATTCAATTCATTCAAACATTATCATGTGTATGCAGAGAGAATTACAGGTCACAAATTGAAGAGATTAAGGTCAGATGGAGGGGGAGACTATTTGTCTAATAAGTTCAGTGATTACTTGTGGAATGCATGTATAAAAAGGGAAATTACTTGCAGGATTAAAAAGGGAAATTATTTGTAGGCTGAAGCTGTAAATACAGCCACATATTTGGTCAATAGATTACCATGTAAAGCTTTGCAGGGTATGACACCATATGAGGCATGGTGGGGTAAAAGACCTACTCTAGATCATTGCAAACTATTTGGATGTTTGGCATATGCATATGTGCCATCTCAATTAAGGCACAAATTGGAACCTAAAGCTGAAAAGTATGTGTTCATTGGATATGATGATAAGCAGATGGGATATAGGTTGTGGAGTCCATCCACAAAACAATTTCTTGTGTCAAAAGATGTAACATTTGATGAGCAAGGTACTTGGTATGCAGGTACAATCAATATTTATGCAGGTGATGAAGAAGTTGTGAATCAAAAGAAAGGTAAATCAAAGGTTCAGATATTTGATGAAGAGGAGAACAATGAAGTATATGTTGAAGTTGAAGAAGTGCCAAGGTTTGATCTAGAATGTGATGAACCAAAAACCTCAAAGAGTGGAGAACTTAGAAGTTCATCAAGACACAAATGGCAACCTACAAGGTACAGCTATGACACTTCTTTTTTGGCTACCAAAGATTATGCTTATATGATAAAGGCAGATGAAGACCCTTCTACATATGAAGAGGCAAAAGGTAAGGAAAATTGGGAGAAAGCTATGGAGGAAGAGTATGATGCATTGATGGAGAATGAGACATGGATTTGGTTCCTAAACC
The DNA here is from genome assembly GCA_020310875.1 of Ceratopteris richardii. Classification (NCBI taxonomy): domain Eukaryota; kingdom Viridiplantae; phylum Streptophyta; class Polypodiopsida; order Polypodiales; family Pteridaceae; genus Ceratopteris; species Ceratopteris richardii. The sequence continues at coordinate 19,952,127 of CM035429.1, forward strand.
AAATAGTCAGAAGATCATTGGATGCAAATGGGTCTACAAGACAAAGAGGTTTGCAGATGGAAGTGTGGCTAGATATAAAGCTAGACTTGTTGTGAAAGGTTTTGCTCAGACATATGGTATAGATTATGATGAGACCTATAGTCCTGTGGCAAAGATGACAACCATCAGGACACTCATAGCCATTGCTGCATGTAAAGGTTGGAAATTATGTCAATTAGATGTGAAGAATGCTTTTTTAAATGGTTATATTTCAGACGATGTTTTCATGGAGCAACCACATAGATTCAAAGATGAAAGGTATCCAGATCATGTACATAAGCTCAAGAGAGCTTTGTATGGTTTGAAGCAAGCCCCAAGGGCATGGAATTATAGACTTGTAAAGTTCTTGAAGGAACTTGGGTTTCAAGTATCAAAAGCAGATAGTAGCTTGCTTGTTAAAGCAAGTGATAATGGGTTCATTTACATGTGCATATATGTTGATGATATAATTCTTACAGGTATAGATGAGAAAGGCATTCAAAGCCTAAAGAAGCAAATGGATAAAAAGTTCAAGATTAGTGACTTGGGAGACTTGTCATATTTCTTGGGCATGGAGATCTCATATACTCAACATCGAGTGTATGTAACCCAAGAAAGGTATTTGAAAAACTTGTTGATCAAGTTTAAAATGGATGATTGCAGGGTAGCACCTACTCCAATGGAGGTGAATCACAAATTGAGTAGATATGGAGGAGAAGAGTTCAAGGACATGAAGCTATATCAAAGTTTGGTTGGTAGTCTGATCTATGCTACATTAACTAGGCCTAACTTGTCATATGCAGTTGGAGTATTGGCTCAATTCATGCATTGTCCTAGGAAAAAACATTGGGTTTCAAGACAAAGGGTGTTGAGGTACATTAATTGTACACTCAAAGAAGGTTTGTATTATGGTTTTACATCAGATACAAACATCAAGATATATAGTGATATAGATTGGGTAGGTAATCCTGTTGATAGGAGATCAACATATGGATACTTGTGTTATGTGGGAGATAAGTTAATCTGTTGGTGTTCAAAGAAGCAACACACAGTTGCTTTATCATCCACAGAGGCTGAGTATAAGGGTATGGTTGAAGCTGCAAAGGAAGTGATATGGCTTAAGACTCTTATGAAGAGTTTTGACATCATACAGAGTACACATACTATTCATGGAGATAACATGATTTCATTGTATTTAGCTACTAACCCTGTTTTTCATGCCAGGACTAAACATATTGAGATTCAGTATCATTTCCTAAGAGAGAAGGTGATGGATAAAGAGATTGAAGTCATACATACTTCAACAAAAGATCAGATAGCTGATATGCTAACTAAAAGCTTGGATGGACCAAAGCTACAGAGATTCAAAGACATGGCAGGTATAAAGAAGATAGAGAAAAACTCAATTGATGATTGAGGGAGAGTTGTTGGTGCAAGGCAATCAACATTTGAATTTTTCATGAATTTTTGAAGTCAAGGATTGAAGAAAAGATCAAGTCATGAAGCATGAAGAAAGTATATGTTCAGAGAATGAAGATATGTATATATATGTACATTAACTTAGAGTTAGTTCACTTATACTTTTGTATGGTGATGAACTTGTACATATTTACCTATATATACAAGGAAAATGTTGGGACAAATATGAGAGAGCATGTGAATAGAGAAATTAGAAGTTGTATGAGTCATTAGACACTTTAGAAGTGAGTAAGATCTCTCTCATCACTCAGATGTAAAGTTTTCCAGAAATGAAGAAATGTTGCACCCGATCTTTCTGAGTATTCTCCTTTTGTGCTTGATCATTTCAAGAATCCTTTTGTAGGTGTCTAATTCCATATTTAAGGAGTCTATGGTTAAAGTTTGAGAGCCTAATTGTAAACAAGCTGTGAGAATTATGAGTAGGAACATTCATATGTGAGAAAGTGTCAAGTGTCTTCTGAAACAGGCACAATCCCGGTAGTCAAACAAATGGTCAGTTCTCAGTGCACAGTGTAAAGTTTTGCAAAAATCAAGAGTCAAAATCTAAGTTGGAAGGCAAGCCATCTATGGCTAAAAGCATTTGCATAAATGGATTCTAGATTGAGAGAACCAAGCTTTAGAAGTTGCAGATGTCAAAGTCGACTGTAAAGAACTACAGTTTTAGACATAGGTGACTTGTTAAGATCATTTCTCAAGATCTACTGAGTCTTTTGGAATGATTTAACTTCGAGGAGGTGTGCAAACTATAGGTAGACTTTCTGTGTAGTCATCTTCTTCACAGTTTGTTCAAGATTTTGGAAGTTTAGTATTGATCCTCAAAATTGGTGAAGGTTTTGAGTTAATCTTGTTATAGAGGTGCTCTAACTTCAAGAGTAGCTTGTTCTTTTGGAGATTAACACTCTCCATCAATTATTTATATGTGGAGGTAATAAAAACTCAAAAATAAAGGATGTAGAAATAGCATTCTCATTCATAGACTCATTACTCACAGACATCAGAAACAAATATAGAACAATATAAATTGATGATCAAACAAGTGAATCACTAATTGCGTAATCTTTGATGTGGATTAAGTAAAATTGTTTTCTTGTTGATTCTAATGAATGTAAACTACTTCAATAACCTTATAGAACTATAAGTAAGAATGCTAGGATAATTCTCAATGTTCTAAGATAAATTTCTAAGATAATTTAAAAACAATCATATCTGCTTGAGATTCTAGATAGAAGGATTTGAACACTTGTAGCTTTTATCAGCATCCGCTACATTGCTCTCCACCTTTGCATTCATATTCTTCATCAATATCACATACTCTTCAATGCTCTGCAAAAACTGTTAGAAAAACATAAGTTTTTTGTATGAAAAATAAAGTACTTTTAAATCACTTTCAATCTTTACCATATATATCCATTCAATTTTCCATGCATACATCCATGCTTTTTCATTCATACATATACCAATTCATTCATGTTTCTAATTCATACATGCACATGTATCCTCATTCATTCGTGCTTCTAATTCATACATGCACATGCATCCTCATTCATTCTCATGCATACATGCATATATCACCTATATTCATGCTCATGCACACTCTCATATGCATACACACTGACATATATGCACATGCATCTGACATCATGCATATACATGCTTACATGCATCTAATATCCATTTGCATTCTCACATCATTCATGCAAATACTAACTTACTTATGCATATGCATTCTCATACTTTCATGTACATGTACACATCATTATGCATACATGCTCTCATACACAGTCATGTATTTAACTCTTTGCACATGCGATCATGCACACTCATGTATCTTATGCACATGCTCTCATGCACACTCATGCATCTATGCACATGTAAGCACATGATCACATACACATGTATTCATGCACATGAAAACTCTATATATGCATCCAACATGCATATACATTCTCTTTATTCTCATGCATTCATGCACTCTTATATACATATGCATACACTTCTATATTTGCATGCTTTCATACATACATACCTACCGTCTCACATGCATGCTAATACACTCTCACATATGCTAACACATTCTCATATTCATGCTAACACACATTCACATGCATGCTAACACACTCTCATATACTCACATGCATGCTCTCACCACTTCTCTTATACACATGTACTTATAATCATGCAATAACTACACTCACAAGTATGCACTCATGCATATATCACTCATACACACATACACATATCACCTATAAATATGCATATGCATTTCCTCATCATACTCATGCATTCTATATATGCTCATAAACATGCATACATTCTTATGTATATGCATCTAACCTACATACTCTCATATGCATGCATATACCTCATGCATACATACATGCACTTACATATATCCATACATACTTATCCATGCACATATACACACTACATGCATATGCATTTGTTCATCATGCATATATGCACACATGCTCACATACACATGCATTCACACATTCACATGTATGTTCTCATGCATACATGCATCTACGTCCTGCATGCATATGCATACTTATGCTCATGTACACAAATGCATATGTACAATCATATGCACTCTAAAATCAACTCAGCTCTCTCTCTCTCTCTCTCTCTCCCATTTATGATCGCTCTATCTGATTACCTACAGTCGAAAGGAAGGAGGAAGGTCAAGGTTTCTCTCTCTCTCTCTCTCTCTCTCTTTCTCTCTCTCTCTCTCTCTCTCTCTCTCTCTCTCTCTCTCTCTCTCTCTCTCTCTGTCTCTTGATGGGGGATGATTCTAACACCCCAATGCAAAAGTGGAAGATGGCTGCCCTCCACTAGGTCCACAAGGAGTGATATATGCTCATTGTTCTGAACTTTTCTCTGCACCACTACAGAGACTTAAAATCAAATTTTGCTGACTTGTAGAAGACTATAAGAGCTACCCAAAAACCTTTAAATCATCCCAAATGGATATTCCAGCTGGGAGAACCATCCTCTGCAAAACAGGCTACTTGTTTGCAATAGTCTCTGCCTATGTGCAGAGATATACCTTCACAAAGCTGGCAATTTCTCACAACTCACTTAGCCAAATAACTTGAACTTTTGGCAAGGTTCAGGACACAATATGAGAGACCAAATGAAGCTTGAAAGCAATGAAAAGGAGTACAATGAGAGGGCAAATAATGCTCTACAATCTGGTATAATTAGATTTGGAAAAGCCTAACTAAACCTCTAGATAGAGAGGAGCAAAATCATGAGAAAATGAGGTAAGCAAGCAAGGGGGCTTCTTGCTGGAGTTTATGACTTCACTAAACTAAGTGGGAAACTTGTGAAATGCATACAATTCAAGAAACAAAGGTGGGATGATGCTTATATAGAGTTTTAGTTTTCCTACAATCTAGCTAAACACGCACCAATCAATGTAGGTGCACTTTTTGGTGGCTGATTTGATGAGATTTGAATTTTATTGAGTTTGGTGGAGCTTCTAACTTTATTCCACGACTTTGGGTCCTCTTTTTTGATTGTTCCACTTGAAAAACTCATGTTTGAGCCTTTTTGCATGATCGAGACTTGATTTTCAACACTCCCCCTCAAGTCTCAATGCCTAGGTCCTTCATTCCAGTGCATGCCTTGAAGTGTTGTAGCTTCACTCCATCCAATGATTTGGTGAACATATCTGCATATTGGTCCTTTGTAAGCCCTATAACATGGGAAGACTAGTGAGATGGTTTCTATTGTTGATGGAGTTTGACTTTGAAGTAGTGGTAAAAAAGGAAACACTCATGTGAAAGCTGATCATCTGTCTAGGTTAACACATGGAGAACCACCCAATGGAGTGGCGGATGACCTACCAGATACTTATTTGTTCAATTTAGAAGTATGTCCAAAGTGGGCTGAAAAGTTGATTCTAATACTCACCCATGGACCACATCATCGAATCAACAAGAATGCCAAGAAAGGATTTCTGCAATCACGTAATTTGCACATTATGGCAGGAAGTGTGTACTATACAGAACCCAATGGTGTCATGTTAAGGTGTGTGGAAGAGGCCGAACAGAAGATCTTAATTGAGCAGGCTCATGTAAATCAATGGAGAATGCATAAAGGAGTGCATGGAACACTAAGGGAGTTAAAACTATTGGGATTGTACTGGCCAGAGATGCCAAAAGATGTTCATGAGTACATTAGCAGTTGCCGAGAATTCCAAGATAGTACTCCAGAAGACCATACATCAGTACAATTCTCTATAGTAGCTCCAGACTGGAGTAGGACATTGGTTAAGTTCTTGAAAACACATGAGCACGAGGAAGGAGTGATTCTAGCTAGGAAATGATCACTAGAAGAAATGAGCGAGGACTATATTATACTGGGAAGGCAACTATTCAAAAGAGGAAAGGACAATCAGCTTTGGTTATGTGTCCACGAAGATGAATACTTACCTATTTTAGAGATGTCACATGCAGGCATCACACAAGGACATTTTTCAGCCGAAAGAATTGTAAAAATGATTCTCTTCGTAGGCTTGTGGTGGCCGACTCTACATATGGATGCAGACACTTACGTACGGAGTTTCGAAGTGTGCTAGAGAGCCAAGTATTCTATTAGAAGAGATGACATGCCTCTAAGACCCATGATTTTTACGAGAGCCTTTTCAAAATGGGGCATTGATTTCATAAGACCTATTAACCCTCCAGCCAAAGGATCACACGTGGAGTATATAATAGTAGCAACGGACTATCTAACAAAATGGGTAGAAGTGAAAGCAACAAGAAAGAATGATGCACAAATTACAATAAAGTTTCTCTTTGAGAACATCTTTACTCGCTTTGGACTACCCATAGAGATAGTGAGCGATAGAGGAACGCATTTCATCAACAAAGTGATAGAATCCTTGATGAATGAATTCCTAGTAATTCATAAAAAAATAGTCCCTTATCACCCTCAAGCCAATGGTCAAGCAAAGAGTTCCAATAAAGTGTTATGCACTATGTTGACAAAGATAGTCAACAATAGAAGGTCAGATTGGGACAAACAATTGCATCATGCAATTTGGTCCTTGCAAGTAGCCTACAAGATGGTCATTGGAACTACTCCATTTAACCTGGTTTATGGACAGAATGTGATCTTACCAATTGACTTTTTGGTACCTACTCTACGTGTAGCACAACAGTATGAGTGGACAGACCATGAACTATCCAAGCAATCAGATCAAATTGAAAAACTACATGAAACAAGGCTACAAGTATTTGCGGGAATTCATGCTACTAAACGAAGGTAGAAGGCATATTATGATGCACATATCAAAGACAAAGGCTTAAAGGAAGGAGATTTAGTCCTTGTATATACATTGAAGCAACATGCCAAGAAACTGCAGCAACGTGGATATGGACCATTATTGATAAATCGAATCTCAACAAGTGGAGCAGTAAATCTAGCCACATTAGATGGAGATATACTTCCCAACTACATAAGTGGATGTAGGATCAAGAGATATATGGAGCCATTAACAGATCAGATGTTGGCACAACTTGTAGGAGCACATAATCAAAAAAAGGAAGAAGAGAGGATTAGACAAGAAGCACACCAGGAAGCCTTAGAGTGTATCAAGAGAAGGAAAGAGTGGATACGGCAAAGGGATGAATGATATCTATAGGGAGAGGAACTTATACCCATGGCCAACTACCGAGTCAATAATACAAGCAATGCGAACTATAGCATCTTCCAACCATACTTAAACCTAGGAATCGGGAATACGGAGTATCAACTAGTGGATGCTCTGATTGAATCAGGAGCAGCTATAAGTTGTGTACGAGTATCATTAAGCACCCATCTCCAAACCACGATAAGTCCCACTAAAGCATGTATGATAGGAATTGGAGGCCAAGTTATAGAATGCATCAGAGAAGCCCTAATATCCCTTCACTTAGGAAATTCCACTATGGAGCAAAAAGTTTTAATGTGCAGAGATGAAGACCTAATTGAAAATCTGATCCTAGGGCAAGACTGGATTATTGAGAATGAAGTGAGCATACATCTTGCACAAGGATACATATCAGCTAAAATAGGGCATAAAGAAATCTTTAATTTGTTAGAAGAAAGATCGTCTCAAATTCATGATGTCATCAAACTTAAAAAAGGGACCTTAGAGGAGGAGAAAGAAAATGATTCAGTAAAGAGTATATCCCAAGAATGCCTTAATTCGGAAATGCTTGCAATTATGGAAGTGTTGCATGATTGTGTGACCACCTCACCTATGAGAATTGATCCTAAGAGAGAAAGTGAGGACATTAATTCCCAACCTGTCTACATCGTGAAAAGAAAACCCACTTGGATGTCTACTATTCGAACACCACGTCCATGCAATACTTGTCTACAATGGGTACGGAAGGATTGAATGACTCAACCAATCAACTTAACACAGAAGCAGAACCGCCAATCAAGGAAAACACAAAGGGACAACCAACATGCGCAATCCCAATCAAATACACAAAGACTTCTTCATGTATGGATTCCAAAGTCATTAGTAGGATCCTAGAGGACACAACCATGTATATAGATCCCGAAGTATGTCCAACAAATGGAAAATCAAGAAATAAGAAAGCTTAGGGAGATATCATGTCTACAGCATGAAGCAAAGAAGTCTACAAAGACTCACCAAGGGTACCAAAAGAACACGACACCTAAAACTCAAACCACAAGTAGAAAACAAAACAAGGACTAGAGAACAAGGAGCTCGTCGGAAATAAGAGCCTCAAGCACAAGCTGCCAGGTGGATATGGAGACCAAAAAGGGAGCAAGGACAGGAACAACCAACTCAACAAGATTCTACTTGCACTCGTGAAGAGTCCATTGCACCCAAAGTATGCATGACAGGGTCACATTACACGGCCATGCATTTGGCACATTCGCTCTTCAACAACAATAGTGATGCACATTTCCATCATTGGAATAGGTCTTAGCTTCCTGTACCATAGGAATGATCGTACATTGTAAATAGATAAGTGCTTCGGATAGAATTACTTTTTTGTTTTCTTTTAGGATTAAAACTCAAAGAAAAGTGTGGTAAGAGACCTTACTTACTCCTGCAAGGGGGAATGAAGTGACAATAGAAATGACATATCAATGAACCACACATAAAACACGTGAATTGGTTTCTCTTGTAAGCTGATTCTTTTCCTATTACAAGTGCAAATGGCTTCTGAAGATTCTAAGGCAACCATTCAAGAAGAAGTGTTGGAGTTTCCATTGCAAAGTGTAGCCAAAGTCAAGGGCCATTGGTTCTGAGAAGACCAACCGGTAGGAGAACATCTATATCACCATAAAGATCATGGACACTAACCATCAATTCCTTGTAATGTCCCAGGATTTTAAAGTCTTACATGAACTCCCAACCGCCGTGGATATAATGACAAAGGCAGGAAATCATACATACTTCGAGCTACCCATTTATAATCAGGATTTTCAACGATGTAATCAAGTTATTAACACTCTTCAACTAGCTCTCCATAATCCTTTAGTACCAGAAGAAAAATTTCTTGTTGCGGAAGGAGAATGGGTGATCATTCAGTTCACTCATGAATTGATTAAAGAAGCATTTGGATGGGAGAAAGATGGGATCAAGGACATAAAGGATGAAAGTCGGGGAACAATTACCTGCACATTCATGGATATTAATCATGTGGATATTGAAGAAGAGGTCAGACTCATTCACCAACATTTCTGCTTTCCCAACATGCACCGCTACACAACACCTCAAAAGATTATAGTACAGCTCTTATCTCATGCAACAAAACAAATTGGTAATCAAGTGAACATGATGCCCTACATCCAAGAGTGCTTATTCGAAGCCACGAAGCAATGGGGCCACAAGAAGTTCTTGAATGGAAGTGTAGCATTGACTATTCTGATCTACCATGCATTAGGAATTTGGGAGTACCTTAAGGAAATGCCTTCATCAATGGAGATAGAAAAATATGCAAAGTTGGCCACCGTTCCAAGAAAGAAGAAGGGACTAAAAAGTGACTAAAGAGGTGGGAACAAGCTCTCAACCCAGAATGAGAGGAGCAAAGAGATTAAGAGAAGTATTAAAGGCAGAAGAAGCGCTTCTCGCTTCAAAAAGAATACACATACTTCCAAGAACCACAATTGACAACACCCATCCCATCATGGAAGAAGAGTTAAAGGATGCTATGGAAGACACTCACAGATATACGGAAGGACAAGTAAACCTGCTAGTACAAGGCCACCACTATCATCATTCTCATGTAGAAACTTTGTACGGAAAGAGGTTGACAAAAGTCCATAGATACAGAGAATTGGGATCGATGAACTCAAGTTCATCTTCTGAAGCTCGGGAGGACCATGAACCATGCCTAATGAATGTGGATATCAAAAGTGAATCGAACGACGATGACAAATGGGATGAGTTAAATCAAGTAATGGAATCCTTTGAAGTGGAAGGTACAAAAGTGGATAAGACACAAAACAACATAGTCTCAGACACATCAGAGAAAGGATCATCACAAGGCAAAGTCCATACATTAAGAATGAATGAAGAGACAGAGATCCAAATTATAGAGACTTACTTGGATGCAGGAACTATGTTGAAAATGCCAAAGGAAGAAAAAGATCAGGAAAATATCAAAGGGCAAGAACATCTTATACCCATATGAATTGTCACAGAGTCATCACCACTAGATGTGACATTTGAGTGAAGTGTTACAAAGCCTCCGACACATGAAGAAATAGAAAATTAGATTCATCTTCAGATTAGACAACCACATAATGAGACAATACATGTCGATAAGGGAAAAGAAATACTCACGGATGAAGCACCAAGTATTCCAAAGACTTGGTTGAATGTATACGTGGCTCAACTTAATCCCGTAGTAAAGTAGATGATACAAATAGCCATGGATACTCAGCAACAACTTACAGAAGCAGATAGCGATTATGACAAGGCTCTAATGGAACGCAATCAATTCCAGGTATTAAGTGAACAAACAAGCACTTACCACCAAGGAAAAAGAAGCAAATGAAGCTATGGAAAAGTGCAATGTGCTGACAACTAAAAATCAAAAACTACAAGACCAACTGAAAGAGCTTCAAAGTAAGTATGAAGCAGGTGAAGCCAAGACACGAATGGCTACAAGAAGCAAACTCTTGGAATCACAAATAAAGGTATACATGGAGGAAGCACATAATCTAAGAAATAGAAATAAGGAACTAATGACTGCCATTCTGTGCAATCAACCGATAGAGGCATAAGAAGTCACACCAAATAATGCACAAGCTTTGGAAGCAAAAATAGCAAGGTATGAAGATCAGCTAAAACAAGAGCAGGCTCTAAAGGAAGAATGGGAAAAGAAGTAAATGTATGACATGAATGAACTCAAGAAATAGTGGAAGACGGCAGAAGATAAACTTTTTGTACTATATAATGAAGATGTTGATCAAATTGCTGCTATAGGAGAAGAACTCTTGAACACACAAGGAAGGACTAACAAAGGTGGTCAGTGAGATCAAGGAAAAAGATGAACTCCTTGCAAATTTAAAGGCTCGGATAACACAATAGGGTACAATGGGGACACCAATAGTTCCAAGCTCCCAAGCGGCTACTGTGGAGACTGAGGTGCGTCCTCTTTCTCCCCCCATACATCATTCACCTATAAGGGAGGAAGTAGAGCCAAGCACTGATAGACATAAACGGGCTATTGCAAAAGTATGCCGTCATGAGAGGGCCCTATTGGTGTCCCTCCTTACAGAGCAGTTTGAAGACTAAGTAGTAAAGCTAATGAAAGAGGCAAAGATTGAAAGTAAAAGCTTAGAACAAATTTTGAGGCCATTCAATGTATCGTACGGACTGTTAAAAGAAGAAACTTGACAATATATCAAGAAAACTACAAATAAAGAGCCTGATCATGATGTACAGTTCAGCATAAACACATTTTCGTATACGCAAGAAGAATTGGACATGGCAGATCCAGTATGGAGACGAAAGTTTTTAGAGAGAAATCTGACATTAAGCGTGCACTGGGAGTCAGCACCATATGGGCTACAAATCAATCCATCTTTTTGCCAGTCCCTCGAAGACGAACCTGGATGCAATTTTGGGAAGCACAATGCCAGGGTACATTAAATTATCAATGGCTAAACTATCCACTACTACCGAGTCACAACGGAATTATTTACCAACAGAGGAATACATGGCACGCACAATAGAATTTTGGTTATCAAGATATGCGACAGTGCCAAACCTAGCCATTAAGATGACAAATAAAATATTAAGCATGCTCCTTACAGCTTTGAAGGTATTCCAACATGTGCAATATACAATTTTGAATTTTATCGGTATTAATCAAGGAGCCGATTCAATCATTTTTTACTTATCGATTACACCACGCAGACTTACCATAATGGCAATATATTCTAGATTAATATTTCTAGCGAGTCCATACATGCAGACATTCGAGGAAGTTTTCTTTACAGGATTTTTTGAAATGGATTCAGAGATTTTTTTCAAAATAACTTCCAACTTAAATGCAAGAATGGTGGCCTACGAGCTCAGCTTCTTTGCAAACCATAGGCAGGCACGAGATGATGGAGTAAAGTCAGCGCAGAGAAAGAGCTCATGATATGTGAAGCTAATTTGCTAAATCACAGAGAGCAAAGGGTCATACAAACTTACTCACATCACCACAAAAAACCTATCGGGGACGACAGAGTTCAGGAGGAGGGACGTGTGGAGGGAGAATCAAGCAAAATAAGAAGAAGAAGAAGAAGATAAAAAAACAAAACTGCTCAATGAGAAGAACCACCCTCTACCCAAAGCCCCACAAGGGCATGCACCAGGCTATAACACCAAAGGACCAGGTCCCAAAGAGTGGAAACAAATAATCACAACCATGACCTTTCAAGGGGAGACTACATAAAGGACTTTAGATCGGATAAAGTAACAAATTATCTGAAGGTCTTAACTGTCTCCTCGTCCACCAGGTGCATGCCGTGGAAAGAAATAAACAGGTTCAAGAAAAGCATCAGGTCCCAGAGGATGTGAAGACAGATTTAAAGACAAAACCTTTGAAGCATCACCCAAAAGACAGAAACTGATGCAAGGTTGACCAAGTGATGCGCACGGTGAAAAGAAGTAAATCTCCAAAAAACACAACAGGTCAGATGTGTGAGGACAAAGAAATATCCAAAGACCAAAAGTTAGAAAGGGGTCGAGGTTGAGAAGTCAAAAATGAGTGACTAAGAATATCACATTCTTAGCCGTTGGATGTGTGCATGGCAGCCCGAATTAACACAGCAACCCAGATTTATGAATGTACGGAATACCAAGGGAAAAACAGAAGCAAAGGACTTAGATGGGATAAGGTAACAAATTCACTGACAATCCTTATTGCTTCTTCGACCACTGGGTGTGTGTACTAAAGAGCTATTAACAAGTCACAGACAAAGAAGCAAAGCCTATCAACGGACGATAGAAACAAAGAGGGGGAGAGTGTTGTAGAGTAAAGAAGCACAAAAGAGGAGTTCAAATTATGAGCATAATTTTTCTTCTTCAAAATCCTATGAAAATCCCTTGAAGCTATGTAAATACACTAGAGGAAACCTCTAGATGCATAAGCACCAATCATTGTACCATAATCCTTGTAAAATATTAGGAAATTAGAGTTAGTCAATAAAAGTGTCGGTCACTTGTGTGAAAGGACCATTTTTAGGGCACATGTATATAAGTCACTTTGTGACTCTTGTAAAGAACATTTTGCCATTGTGAGAATTGAAGAAGATTTTTGAATTTGCCTCTTTCCTGCTGATTTTTGTCTTCTTGGAGAGCTTTTGTGTGTGTCTAATGCTTGAAATGTGTGTGTAGGATTGTTGTCTATGTTGATATATTTAGGTAGTGATGTGTATGAACACACTAGGACCGCCGGGGCACTTTTTTCCCTCTTTAGGAGGTTTTTTTCCCCCGGCTTGTATATACGCCTATTGCCCTAATGGGCTACCTATCTTTGTACATTCTTTAGTAATACATTCATTATTGTGTGTTGTGCTCCAAGATTCTTCTTCTTCCTTGTGTTGTTCACGTGCTTCCGCAGACGTCTAACTCCAACAATTGGTATCAGACCAGGTCGCTGCTTCATCTAGGGCGTCGTTGACACCTCTCCGGTTGCAGTCTCATAATCGCACGAATTTTGGTGAGCATACTCAGTGTGTTTTCGAGAACAAAACAGCTTTGCTATGTGGTGCCGAAATCGCGATCTGAGCTCGTTTTGACCTCCGAACGCACGATCATAGCACTTGTGTAGGCTATTTTGTCTTTTTGTGCCAAAGGTATTTACCAGTTTCAGTTTGCCAATATAAGCATCTCGAAGTCTGCTACAAGTTTAGCGGAATTTGTCTGGACAGTTCTGTTCAACTTTTTGAGATACAGTCAATTTTCTGCATCAAGGTATTTTAGTCACCGGCCATGGCTGAAAGCAATGATGTATTTCATATGTTGGCTATTGAGGATAAGTTAGATGGTACCAACTACCTGTTGTGGGCTTATATGATGCAACATGTATTGGTTGCAAAAGGACTATGGAACATTGTGCAAGGTGTTGAAAAACGTCCTATCACACCTACAACTATTACAACTGCAAGTACTGAAGCTGATGTAGAAGGTGTCGAAGATGATGATATTCTGCATATTCTTGTTCGTGCTGTGGTTTCTACTACACCTACTGCAGAGCAAATTCATTGGGATGGCAAAGATGCCCAGGCACATGCATTGATAGCTTTATCTGTCAAACATGCCATTATTCCTCACATATGCTCTTGCAGAATAGCTAAGGATGCTTGGGATACACTTATCACATTGTACCAAGCTAGGAATGAGGCTCATGTTGCTTACCTCCTAAAACAGTTGGAGAGTGAGCACATGAATGAAGGTGATTCTATGGATAGTTTTCTAACAAAGATCAAAGACTTCAAGGAGCAGTTGATTTTTGCTGATGAGGTTATACCAGATAGCTCACTTGTGCAAACCATTCTGAATGGTCTTCCTGATTCATACAAGAGTTTTGCTTCTACTCTTTGGTTGATGATGAACGGCAATCCAAATGCCTTGTCATTTGAGGAGTTAGTCTCTGTTCTATTGCAAGAAGATCAGCCCAGGCAGAATAGGTCCATTATGCGAGTTGCAGATCAAGCATTCCTGGCTAGTCATAAGGGCAAAGGAAAATGGAGCTCTTCAATTAGTTAGCAGAAATCTACTAGTTCTGCACAATCAAAGGGAAGACAAAGATGAAAAGAAATAAAAAAACCTGAATTTTTTTTGCAAGTATTGTAAAGGAAATGATCATATCATAAAGAATTGTCCAAAACTGGCTGCTAAAGAGGCAAAGAAGAAAGAGGCTGGAATGGTTGCTGCAGAGGCCTCTACACAAAAACAGAGTCTGCTAATCTTGTGGAGAAGAAGAATGGGTGTTTACTACTGTTTGCAGTTTTGACCCATCTTCTCATGAGTGCATGTCTGCAGTAGACTCAGATGTTTGGTACTTTGACAGTGAGGCGACCAAGCATATTACCTCACAGCGTGGTTTCTTCTCTTCACTCGAGCTTGCCCCTACAGGGAATATTGCTACATGCACCAACAACTCCTCTTATCCTGTTATGGGAGTTAGTAAGATCATTTTGATTACTACTGATGGTAGTTCTTTCACTTTGTCAGATGCTTTATCTGTGGCAGGGATCAAGAAGAACCTGTTATCAGTTTTTGCATTAGCCAAGATTGGCTTGGTTGTGAAATTTTTTGATGACAGGTGTACACCTCATGATCTATCAAATGGCGATGTGGTTATTGCTTCTGGCATTTTATGTTGTGGGCTGTATAAGCTCATAGACTATGAAAGATCTATGAATGATTCAGCATGTGCAGTACATGATTCTCAGGCTATGTTAGATGCAAAGCTTTGGCATGCATGCTTTGGTCATCTGAATTTTGCTAGTTTGCTATGCCTGCAGAAATCTGAAATGGTGTCCTCTTTGCCCAAACTTGAAGCACCTAGAAAACATGTTTGTGAAGGCTGTATTTTGGGCAAAATGCATCGTTCCTCATTTCCAAAAGATGGTTTAGTTTGGGCTACTCAGAAATTGCAGCTTGTACATAGTGATGTCTGTGGTCCTATGTAGACACCTTCTTTTGGAAATTATCTTATTGATGATTTTTCTAGGCATGCATGGGTATATCCATTGAAGGCAAAGTCCGAAGTGTTCATGTGCTTCAAATAGTTTTTGGTTTTAGTTGAAATTTTTTCAGCATGTAAAATGGGCACCCTCCGTTTTGATCGAGGGGGGGAATATATGTCTTTTGTTTGCAATGCATTTCTAGCTGAACGTGGGATAAAACACCAGTGTATAGTGCCGTATACACCTCAACAGAATGGAGTTGCTAAATGAAAGAACATGTCACTCATTGTAGCTCAAGTGTAAGCACCACCTCCTTGTCAATCCATGGAGATGTCAGGACCGGTATGAAGACCACGAGCGAGTGAAGGCACAAGTGTGTGAGTGAAAGCACACAAGCATGCACACACATACACGCACACGTGCACAAGGTAAGAGCAAAGAGCAGAACAATGGAAAGCTTCTATTGCAAAGAACTCTCTTACAAGGATCAATTCTACAATAAGCTAAATCTCTAACAAGCTAACCTCTAAAATGAGCTCTCTAGCTCTTTTTATAGTTTCTTGACTAGTTTTGGCCCTATCCAAATCTAGTGTCCGACCTAGTTAAAAATTATGTTCTAGGTCTTATTTGGGGGCTCAAACGAAGTCTAAAAATTATGAATATTGGTAGGATGATACTTATAATACTCCTCAAGCTTGAGGACTCCTTGGCTTGAACAAAATTGAGTTACAAAAAGGTGAAGTGATATTTATAGTGGTTTGAGTGATCAAAATCATTGTTTTTGTAGGGGATTCTTCTAAAAATTTGACATACACTTCTTGGAGCTCCCTACTTGCTCCTTCTTCTTGTGTGTCCACCTTTCTGATGTGCTTCCATGCTTGTGCTTGACCTTGAGTTCCAACACTCCCCCCCTCTTGAGTCTATCGTCCCTGACAGACCCTTGTTGTAGTGGTTGTTCCAGGTGGTGCTTTGAGAGGGAGTGTCCCTTCTATATGAACAAGAGCTGTCTGGCTTCCAAATGTGGCAAGGTTGGTTAACTGATTCTATTGCGATCCTTGCAAGTTGTAGTCCCTTGGTATGTGCTTCTTCCTTGGAGTCCAGCATGAATGTGTCATTGTGAGCCATTGATTTCGTTTAGAGCTTCCAAAGAGATGTTCATAATAGTCATGCCAAGTACTCGTAACCATAATGAATGATGGGTAACTGCATTGGTGCATGGGTTAAAAAAGATATGTGCCTTGTGCATGGCCTGGGAATGTGGCCCTATGCATGCTTACTTGGAAAATGCAATATAAGAAACATGGTGCAAAAATTCTTACCATGGTGAATGGTCAATTGATGCAGATCTCTTCTTGTTGTACACCCATCATTGTGATGGACCATTGGCTGGTCTATCGTTGTCGATGAATGCCCTTGTTGATGGTCCACTGATGAGATTCTTCGAGTGTTTGGTCATGTTCCCTCTCTTCAAAGCAACATTTGCCAAATATTGAGAATTGAATCTCTTTATATTCCTTGATAAATAGCATTGGGCAACTACACCAAGCTTAGTTTCACATATTCTCGTGAGCGCACCATAAGCAGGAGTCTTCTCACCTAGTATACATACAAGGATTTGCAGGGTGCTAGAACTATCCCTTGCAGATATCTCCTTAGATGCTCTCATACATACAGTAGTTAAGCATCACTCAAGTTGTGAAACTTCAAGCTCTTCCCTCCTACCATGGTAAGGGGGAACAATAGTTGTGGATGTCATGTTCATGCCAAGTTTTGGACATGTAACAAATAAGGGAGCAATAATATCATCTGTTATCAGAGACACACTTCTCTCCAAATTGATAAATGCCCAATCATCAATGGTTCCACCTTTATCTAAGCATGAATCATTCATGCTCCATGAACCAAACCTGGGAACAAGCTCTCTTTCCTTTTGTTTTTTTTTTTTTTGAGGAACAATGTCACAAAACAAGAAGATAGATGTTAGTATCAGAAAAATAGTTGGCATATGTCAATGTGCTCTTGTGCATGGGACTCTCAAATGTGTCTATGCACGACCGTGTAATGTGGCCCTATATTAATGCATACTTTGGAAATGCATGACCTGAATGGTGCAAAAGACAGGGTTGTGCAAGGAGCACATGGTTGTCGCTCATCGAGGCTGTCAATGTTTCTTGCATATGCTAATGTGGCCTTGGGTGGAGATATCCATTGGATCCCCAAGCGACAATTGACTGTTCCTCCTTATAGGGATCCATTTTAGAATTGTGTGGGGCTGCATATATGTCACTTTAACTTCTTCATCTTCATATGGCTTCTTAAATTCTCTATCCCACATGGTTGGTTCTTTGGTTTTGTGGGGGTCATCGGGCTTTTGGCTTCCAAACCCATATCCTTGATGATTGTCTTCTTACTATTGTTGAAGAGGTGAGTTGATCTTCTTTTGATCTATCTGCTTGGTTCTGTCCCTTCCCGCGGCTTGGCTTCTTTGTTGAGACTTTTCTCATGTGGGAGAGCATAGGTTCTTGTGTACGTAAGAGGTGCTCGGGTACCCATATTTGTAATTGTCCTTGTTGAACTTGATGGAGAGTGTTAATCTCCAAAAGAACAAGCTATTCTTGATGTTAGAGCATCTCTATATCAAGAACAACTCAAAACCTTTGCCAATTTGGAGGATCAATACTAGATTATCAAAATCTTGAACAAACTATGAAGAGAGTTAATACTCAAAAAGTCTGCTGCACATAATTCACTCATTTACTAACAAATGTGTAAAGTTTTTTATAAAAGTTTGCATAAGGTGTCGGCTATAGATTGTGAACCTTCTCCAATTTAAATCATCTCAAAATATTTAGTAGATCTTGAGAAATGATTCTCACAATTCACTTATGTCTAAAACTGTACTTTTCTATAGTTGACTTTGACATCTATAACTTCTAAAGCATGATTCTCTCAAATTACAACATGTTTATTCAAATGCTTTTAGCCATAGGTAGTTTACCTTCCAACTTAAAGAATGAGTGCTTGCTTGCTCAAAACTTTACACTGTGGAAGGCGAACTGACCAAAACATTAGCATCAAATTTTGCACTTGTTGCAACTTCACTTTTTCACATTTACACATGTAAATGTTCCTACTCTCAATTCTCTCAGCTTGATCACAATTAGGATCTAAAAACTTGTACAAAGATCAATCAACTATAGACTTAGACTTGTACAAAAGCATTTCACAAAAGATTAAACACAGAAGGAGTACTCAACAAAAGATCGGGTGCAATATTTCTTCTTCTCTAAACAATTTTACATCTGGATGAGAGAGAGATCTTCTTCACTTCTAAAGTTTCTAATGACTTCTAATTCTTCTCATCTCATGCTCTCTCATACTTGTCCCGACTTTTTACTTGTATATATAGACATATATGTACAAGCTCATGACCATGCAAAAGGAAGTGAGCTAACTCTAAATTAATGTACATATGTATACAAGTCTTCATTTCTTGAACATGCTTTATCTTCAATCTTCAATTGTTGAACTTCTCTTCATTCGTTGACTTCAAGTCTTTATCCAAAACATCAATTGGTGATTGACTTGCACCAACAGCTCCCCTCAATCATCAATTGAGGTTTTCTCTATCTTCTTTATACTTGCCATGTCTTTGAATCTTTGTAGCTTTGGTCCATCCAAGCTTTTGGTTAGCATATCTGCAATCTCATCTTTTGTTAAAGTATGTATGACTTCAATCTCTTTAACAATCACCTTCTCTCTTAAGAAGTGATACTGAATCTCAATTTGTTTAGTCATGGCATGAAAAACAGGGTTAGCAGCTAGATACAATGAGCTCATATTATCTCCATGAATACTAGGTGTACTCTGAATGACATCAAAACTCTTCATGAGAGTCTTCAACCATATGACTTCCTCTCCAGCTTCAACCATACCTTTATACTCTGCCTTTGTAGATGATAAAGCAACTGTGTGTTGATTCTTAGAACACCAAGAGATTAACTTATCTCCCACATAACACAAGTATCCATATGTTGATCTCCTATCATCAAGATTACCTGCCCAATCTGTATCACTATATATCTTGATGTTTGTATCTGATGTAAAACTATAATACAAACTTTCTTTGAGTGTACCCTTAATGTACCTCAACACCCTTTGTCCTGCAACCCAATCTTCTTTCCTAGGACAATGCATGAATTGAGACAACACTCCAACTGCATATGACAAATCAGGCCTAATTAATGTAGCATAGATAAGACTACCAACTAGACTTTGATATAGCTTCATATCCTTGAATTCTTCTCCTCCATATAAGATCAATTTGTGATTCACCTCCATTGGAGTAGGGGCTATCATGCAATCATTCATTTTAAACTTGATCAACAAGTTCTTCAAATGCCTTTCTTGAGTAACATGCACTCCATGTTGAGTGTATGAGATCTCCATGCCCAAGAAATATGACAAGTCTCCCAAGTCACTAATCTTGAACTCTTTCTCCATTTGCTTCTTGAGGCTTTGTATGCCCTTCTCATCTGTACCTGTAAGAATTATTTCATCAACATATATGCACATGTAAATGAACCCATCATCACTTGCTTTGACAAGCAAGCTACTATCTACTTTGGATACTTGAAAACCAAGTTCCTTCAAGAACTTCACAAGTCTATAATTCCATGCCCTTGGGGCCTGCTTCAAACCATACAAAGCTCTCTTGAGCTTACATACATATTCTGAATACCTTTTATCTCTGAATCCTTCTGTTTGCTCCATGAAAACCTCATCTGAAATATAATCATTTAGAAAGTCATTTTTCACATCTAATTGACATAATCTCCAACCTTTACATGCAAGAATGGATATGAGTGTTCTGATGGTTGTCATCTTTGCCACATGACTATAGCTCTCATCATAGTCTATACCATATGTTTGAGCATACCCTTTCACAACAAGTCTAGCTTTATACCTTGACACACTTCCATCTGCATACATCTTGGTTTTGTAGACCCATTTGCATCCAATGATCTTCTAACTATTTGGTTTAGGAACCAAATCCCAAGTCTCATTTTCTATTAATGCATTATACTCTTCTTGCATAGATTTCTCCCAATTTTCCTTACCTTTTGCCTCTTCATATGTAGAAGGGTCTTCATCTACTTTCACCATGTAAGCATAGTCTTTAGTAGTAAAAAAAGAAGTGTCATAGCTATACCTTGTAGGTTGCCATTTGTGTCTTGATGACCTTCTGAGTTCTCCACTTCTTGAAATTTCTTGTTCATCACATTCTGGATCAAATCTTGGTACTTCTTCAACTTCAACTTGTACTTCATTGTTCTCTTCTTCATCAAATATCTGAACCTTTGATTTACCTTTCTTTTGATGCACAATTTCTTCATCACTTGCATGACTATTGATTGTACCTGCAAACCAAGTACCTTGTGCTTGTCATCATATCCAATGAACACATACTTTTTAGCGTTAGGTTCCAATTTATGTCTCAACTGAGATGGCACATATGCATAAGCCAAACATCCAAATATTTTGCAATGATCTAAGGTAGGTCTCTTACCCCACCATGCCTCATATGGTGTCATACCCTGCAAAGCTTTACATGGTAATCTATTGACCAAATATGTAGTTGTATTTACAGCCTCAGCCCACAAATAATTTGGAAAATTTTTCACCTTCATCATGGATCTTGCAAACTCAACAAGAGTTCTATTCCTTCTTTTTGCTACACCATTTTGTTGAGGAGAGTACCTGCAAGTAACTTCCCTTTTTATACCTGCATTCCATAAGTAATCACTAAACTCATTAGAGAAATACTCTCACCCTCCATGTGACCTTAGTCTCTTCAACTTCTGACCTGTGATTCTTTCAGCATACACATGATAATGTTTGAATGTATTAAATACCTCTAACTTGTCTTTGATCACATAGATAGTGATCCACCTGGTAGCATCATCAACATAAATCACATAATATCTTGAACCATTTATACTGAAATCCTTTGATGTTCCCACACATCTATGTGTACCAATTCAAGCTTCTCTGAATACATGAAAACATGCTTAGAATAAGATTGCTTATGAGCCTTGCCTAATTGGCATGCCTCACATCTGTATGTCATATGTTGACCTGTAACATTAGGCAATCCAAGCACTGAACCATTGTTGACTATATCTTTAATACCTCTTTCATTGAAATGTACAAGCCTCTTATGCCAAAGATCTAACTCAAAGATCTTATGTCCTCCATAAGTGAACAAGGCATGACCAACATTACCTTGAATCTTCAATGTGAAAGGTCTTCCTTCTTTCTTCCCTGAAACAATTTGTTTATACCCATTGCTAGGGTCTTCCACAAAAACTCCATCATTAGTGAACCTTACTTCATAATCTTTTTCAACAATTTGTCCTACACTTATCAGATTCTTTGGAATTGTAGGAACATACAAGACCTTACTCAAAAGAGTACTTCCATCCTTGGCCTTCACTGATCCAATTGACTTCACATTATGCTTTCTATTATCACCTATTTGAACTACATGATTAGTTACCTTAGTCTCCAAATCAGTCATCAAGGCTATGTTACCACTCAGATGGTTGCTACACCCTGAGTCAATGTAGAAGATTCTTCGATCTTCACTTTGTCTTTCACAAGTTGCATTCCTAATCAAGATTGAATCATGCTTCTGATCTGAAACATAATTGTAGTAGGTATTGTTGTAGGATTGACTTTGGAAACCTCTACCTGCATTTCTTCCAAAGTAACCTCTACTACCTCTACCTCTGAAATTCCACCTTTTCCTCTTGAATTAAACTTTTGATTATATCCTCCATTATTCTGATTATTATGTCAACAATCATGAGCTAAGTGATTTGTCTTACCACAAATCTAGCAAGCTTTGGCTCCATCTTTATTGCTTCTGCCTCTTCCTCTACCTTTGCCACCTCCTTTTCCTCTTAGGAAGTTGGCTTGGCTAGTTATACATTCATCTTCATTTGCTTGTTGCTTGCCTTTGCTATTCTTCTTCTTATCCTTTGAATACATTGCTTGACCTGCACTCTTATCACCATCACCTTTAAAATCCTACTCAAAAGTTAGCATGTGTCCTTGCAACTGATTTAAATCAGGAGTGAAATGATTTAGTGACAATTCAGTATACAAAATAAATGGCTTCCATTTCTCATCTCCTCTCAAACCTGTGAGGATTTGCCTTACCAATTTATCCTCCTCTATATCTTCATCAACCGGTGCTAATGCATCTGCAATGTCCTTCATCCTTGTTACATAATCAGAATTGGATTGAGAGGCCTCCTCTTGAATGTGGGATTGGTACCAATTTATTTGCCCACTTAGGCACAACTTCTAAATTGAACAGATAAGCATCGGGTAATTCATCAGGCACTCCTTGCAGTGACTCTCTTGAAGTTATGCGAGAAAGGTGATATACCCTAAGGTGGGCTCTACCTTTCCTGACAACAACTTCAAAGTTATATTCCATTAATAAGAGGAACCATCTTACTAAGCGTCCAGTATTGCAAGGTTTATTGACCAAATATAATAAAGCTTGATGATCAGTAAAAACTTGAACTTGTTGGCCAATAAGTAGTGTCGAAACTTCTTCACAGCATATACCATGCCTAAGCCTTCTCGCTCGGTTGTGGTATAATTTCTTTCAATTGGGTTTAATTGTCTCCTAGCATATGTTATGGGCAAATCTAAATTTCCTTCACCTGTGGGTTGTGCTAGCACACATCCTAGTGCATGATTGGATGCATCCACATGGACATGGAATGGGTTATTCCAATCATGAGTGGTCAGTATTAGTGTTTTTCACAAACGTCTTTTTAGTTCATTGAAGGAGTTCTCGCATTCGTCGTTCCACTCAAAATTTGTCAACAAACCATAAAGAGGTTTAGCTATGATCGCATACATGTGGATAAACCTACTGGAATATCCACAATGGCCCATAAAAGCTTGTACCTCTTTAATGTTCCTTGGCCTTGGCAACTTTGCTATGGCTCTAAATTTGTCTTCATCTGTTGAGATTTCGTTCTTAGAAACAATGTGACCTAAGATCTTACCCTGACGTACCATGAATACACACTTTTCTCGGTTCAGATAGACTCGATATTCTCTACACTTGTTGAAGATGTGTCTGAGCTCAGGGATGTGGAGTCTTCTTTCTTGGGAATGAGCACATAAATCATCCATATATACTTCTAAGCTCTTTCGCAAGAACTCTTTGAACACATGACACATGAGTCTTTGGAATGTTGTAGGTGCATTGGTGAGCCCAAATGGCATCACACAAAATGCAAAGATTCCCCTCTCTGTGGAAAAAGCCGTTTTGTGTTGATCTTCTAGGGCGATGGCTACTTTGTTGTAACTTGAAAAACCATCAAGGAATCTATAAATTTCCTTGCCTGCAACACGCTCCAATAAATGTCCGGTGATTGGAAGTGGATAACTATCTCTAATCGTAGAGGCATTGAATTTTTAAGGTTAATACCCACTCCCAACTTCCCGTTCTTCTTGGGCACCACTACAATGGGGGACACCCATTCAGTATGCTCAATCTCATAGATAAATCCAACTTCAATTAACCTATCAATTTCTTCTTTTATTTTGGTTGCATATGTGTCATTATATGTGTAGGGCTTCTGTTTGGTAGGCTTGGCATCAGCTGTCATGGGGATCATATGAGAGCATATTTTTGGATCTACTCCCTTCAAGTCTCATTAGTGCCACACAAACACATCCCTATATTCCCTTAGTAAAGCTATCAGCTCTACTTCTTCTTTTGGGCTCAGGTCTTCTCCTATGTATGTATATCAACCTTCATTCCCATCAATGGTCACAACAATCTTTTTGTTCTTTTCTTTATTATCATATGCTTCTTCTCTGGTGGCCCCCCTCTTTGGGATTCGTACCAAAAATTTTTGGTCCTCAACTTCATATTTCTTGAAGTTTTTTGGTACTTCGAACAATGACTCCTCCTCTTCTTGTTTCACTGCTTTTCTTTGCTTTTTCTTTTTACTAACTTCACTTCCATCCTTTGAATTTATTGTACTAATGCTTGTGAGAGGTTCTTTTCCTTGTTGGTTAAATACTCCTACATCTTCTAGATAGTGCTCCTCTGAGACGAAGCAACTATCCATCACAATGGACTCTAGATCATCATCATTCTCTTCTTCTTCTATGACTTCACTAGGGTCACACTCCTCTAGCAATGGCTAACACATGAACACTAAGATATCATAACCCTCCTCATCACAATGAGGTGTCCATTGTTCTTCATTGACTGTAATGTCCATGGTAGCTAAGATTTTTGCCCAGCCATGAGGTTCAAATTCCTTATCTAGAAATATCATCGGTGTATATGCTGAGTCTTTCTCCTTGAGAAGTTCCTTCTTCTCTTGCCTTTAAGCGTTTTTCCTCTTCCTCTGTGACTTTGAACATCCACAAATGAATATCTTCATGCATCTAGAATGGATCAGGTGAACTTCTAGAATGCACACAGATAGAATCTTCTTTTTCTTTGTGGATAGGATCCCACTGTTAAGAAGAAAAATCTCTGAGGGTATAATCCTTTAGATTGACCTTGGTGGTGACCCCTAAGTGTTGCAAGTACAAGGAGTTGGTTCCCCAATCTTGTACTATTTGTAGTTGTCGTAGGAAGGGTCTTCCTAGGACCATCTCATAGACATTATTTTTCTCAAAGTCACATATAGCAAATGTATGTTCAAACTCTACACCACAAGTGGTTAGAGTTATCCCTTCTCGCAATCCTAGAGGTCTTTCAACATGGCCGTCAGCCATCTGAAGCTCAATTCTAGTTGGTCTTAATGTGGGTTTTCCCCTTTGCTTCCACAAGGAAGTAGTCGCAATAGCAATAACCCGCACCTGAATCTATGATCGCTTTGGTTGTGTAACCTTGATAGGTGATCGGAAGATAAGTATTACCTTCTTCACCTTCACTCATGTCCCCTATTTTCTCTAGAGGTATCCCTAGTACTTTCTGCTTAGAGCTTGTGTTTGGCATATTGGAAACAAGTTCTGGGACCTAATCCTTCACATGATTCCATAGTTCAGGTTTTTCTTTGAGCAGCTCTTCTACGGTGAGATGACACTGAACCTTAGTGTTCTTCACAACATCAGTGTTCCTTGGAACCACTGAGTCTTCATGTCTTACCAATATTGTCGGAGCTCTGATCTGAAGAGATTCAGATTCCCAAGGGCCTGTGAATTGTGGCAATTCTTCTAAAGTATTAGATTCACAGTCTAATCTTTCATCTTCTTGTTGCTCTGCTTGATCTCCATAGATTGATAGAATGTCTTGGGGAAATTGATCATGAAGGTCATCAATCTCAGGAATAGGGGGGGGATTACCCTTCTCTTTGGCCCATTTCTCCTCTTGTATTTTTCGCAAGAACTCTTGAGAGTAATGTTGAATTGAAAGAGGTGTTTCATCATCCACAGAATCAGGAACATAAGCTTTTGTTGATGGTGAGCTTTCTCTTTCAACTACTGGTTGAGCTTGTGGAGGTAAAGAAACTTGGGGCTTGTTTAACAACTTCTCTAATATTTCTAGTAAGCCTTTTAAATGCAAATCCAGTTTGATAGAGTTTTTCTGATTGAATGGTTGACTGGTCTCGAGCATAGCTTGAGCTAGCTCTACCATTTTCATGCACATTTTGTCCGTTCAATCTCTAAATCTGCTCTAGGGTAACTCTCGTCTAAGTTTGCAGTTGTTGGCCCTTCTTGAAGTCGAGCCTGGTAGGCCTTGAACATCATGTCCAAGCCTTCTGGGGTTGGATCTGCAAGAACAAACCCTGGTTGTGGTCTATTTACAATGGGTGGTGGGGTGGGATGAGTTGGTGTGGATGGAGTTTCGGCATGCGAGGGACTTTGAGATGCAATGTCTTCTATTTTTGTTTTCACTTCTTTCAGGCTTTCTTCTAGTTTCGATAACTTTTTATTCCACTTGCGATTGGCTTTCTCTCTGGTATCCTTCCATGTCCTTGTTTTTCTCTTACTAGGTTCTCCCGACTCACTTGACTCTGATTGTTTAGTTGGTTTATCTTGTTTTAAGGCTTGTGCTCTAGTGACTGCTTGTATAGGAGCCACATTACTGCTATTAGCACTTGAATCCACCACTAATCCTACCACATTAATGGGTGTAACCTTAGGTGCACTAGAGGGATTTCTTGGACAATCTCTAGGGAGATGGTCTTTGCCACACTCAGGACAAAAGGCTTGCATTGTGATGGCCTATCCTTGACCCCAAGACAGTGGGTGGAGACATTCACGTATGAAATGGTCACCTTGACATCTAAAACATGGTCCTCTAGGGGCTTGTGGTCTCGTTTGTCTCAATTGGGGCCTAGGGTTAGCATTCGTATACATGACATTGGAGTATTCGGGCTCCCAATTTTGTTCCATAGGTGGTGCCTCGTAGTGATAAGGATAAGTCTCACTATGCTCAGGTGACTTTGTGTAATAAGCTTGTGGACTATCCTCATAGGAGTAGTCAGAACTCTAAGCATGATGGTCAGTCTCTAAGACTAGTGGGGTCACAGGCAGAGGTTCTCCTCTGCCACTGCATACTTAACTGGAATTACATTGGCAGAAGCTTGTGGTTGGTTTCCTAGGACTAGTTGTGACCTATATGGTGCCTAATATTGTTGTTGTGGTCTATAATATGGTTGTTGGTATTGGTTTTGGTACCTACCCTGATGGTAAGGTTACTGATAAGTTTGCCTAAGAGCCTGACTATTGTAGGGACAATCTTGAGCCATGTGGTTTGTGTATTTCCTCTCAATGGTGCAATATGGGGCATTTGTTTCTCTCACATTCTGGTTTTGCATTGGGCAAACGTTAGCCATGTGGTCCCCTCCGCAAGTATAACATCGATTCAATGAGGTCACTCTTGGTGTTTCTCTATTTTGGACTCCTAACTTCTTGGCAACTTGCTCAACTATCTCATCTATTTCAGTGGAAATTCTTGAAGTATGACTACTAGAACCATTAGAATCCTTATAGACTTTGGTCAATCCTAACTCCTCACCCAAGTCATCTTCTATGTCAATGCACATCCACACACACTCTATGGATCTTGGCTCTTTCAAGTACACATATGATCTTACTTTGGTGCTTAATAAGCCATCTAAAAACAAGGCCACTTGTTTGGCTAGTGTGGGTAACTCTAGAATAGGGCATCTTTCTAAGTACTGTCTGAATTGTCTTCCTGCAAGTCGCACTGTTTCTTGGGTTGTCTACTTGAAGTTGTGGATCAAGGATGATGTGTTATGCCTAATACCACTCTTGGAAAATTCCACAATGAATTCTTCTAGTATTTGACCTATGGTTCTATAGTTGTGACCTTTTAGAGGTTGAAACCAAGCTAAGGCAGTACGCTTGAGAGTCAAACCAAATGCCTCAAACTGGATGAACAAGTCCTCAACTTGTTCAGCTCTTAACACTTGTTTGAACTCGGCCACATGATCATAAGGATCTCCTATCTTGTCAAAATAGTTCTTCATTGTCTTGACCACTTGAGAAGGTCTAAGGGTTCTTGAGTGCTCACGAGGTCTAGGCAATGGAAAATCATGATCATCTCTTTGATGCCTATGTTCTTTATGTCTTTCTCTTTCATGTCTTTCACCTTCAAGTCTTGATCTCTCTCTACCCACATAGTGTGTAAAGCTTACCTCATGTCTCTCTCTAGTCTTTTCCCTCTGGGCTTCATGAGCCTGGGATGATCCTACTCCTTGGAGGCCATGGGAAATATTAGACCTTGTTGGATGGAAAATCAATTCACTCTTCCAAGTATATGCATGTCTATCATGTTCTGTTACCAAGAACATTTTCTCTGATGTGTTATCCAGGTAGCCAACTTGTGGAAGGGGAATCAAGCAAGAAAAGAAGAAGAAGAAGATCAAAGTAAAAAACAACTCAATAAAGAATGAAGATCATAATACAGAAGAACCACCCTCTGCCCAAAGCCCCGCATGGGCACGCATCAGGCAACAACGCAAATCATCCAGGTCCTGAGAAGTGGAATTAAAGATCAATCAGAACCAGGACATTTCATGGGAAGGACGGACCAAGGCTAGGAACTATACATGAAGAAGTGCAAGACAATAATTGGCAGGTAGTAATCCTTCTGATGACATCGTGCGGTGAAAAGAAAGTAAACAGGCTCAAAACAATACCACAGGGTCACATGTGTGCAACCACGACAAATCAGAGTACCACAAGCAAGACATAGGTCATTGGTGGCATGCATGGCAACCCAACTGAATACAGCAACCCAGATATGTGATATACGGAATACCAAGGGGCGAAACAGAAGCAAAGGACATACCTCGGATAAGATAACCAATTGTCTGACAGTCCTTAGCATTTCTTCAACCACGATGCGTATATTCAGAAGACTTAAGCAAGCAGCCGAAGAGAAGCTAAAGCCTATCAAGGGACGACAGAGACAAAGAGGAGGAGAGTGTTGCAGAGCAAAGGAGTAAAAGAGAAGAGCCCCAAAATTTTCAAATTAATGGGCATATTTTTCTTCTTCAAAGTCCTAGAAAATTCCCTCAAGCCATGTAAATGCACTAGAGGAGTCCTCTAGTTGCATAATCCCAATTTGTTGTAAAATATCCCTTGTAAATTAGTAGGAAATTCACTTTTTGGAATAAAGTGCCGGTCTCTTGTGCGAAAGGACCAAACTTAGGGCACATGTATATAAGTCACTTGGTGACTCTTTGTAGAGACTTTTTGCCATTGTGAAGAAGGAGCTCTCCAAAATTTCAAAATTGCCTCTTTCTTGCAGATTTTCATCTTCTCTTTGATCTTGTATGTGTGTGTAATGCTTGAAATGTGTGTGTAGGATTGTTGTCTACCCCTCCTCACTGTTTTTGAGCTACAGTAGTGTGTGTGTGAGCTTGTAGGAGTTGTGGTGTGAGTATGGGTGCTTCCCACCATTCACTATTTGGGTCATAACTTGAAGCAGCGTTGTCAGAATCGAGTGAAACCACTTCCAATAGATGCGTCTTGTCGAGAGCTTCGAAACGAGTGCCCTATTGACTATATTCAGAGTTCGGAGCTGGGAGAAATCCTTGATTTTCTGAAAACTGTTGTAAGAGGTATCGCGGCAGACACTTTCAGTTTCTCAGTGAGCTTGAGAGGTGGATTAGTCTTTTCTCATTCATAGTAGCTGAACCACTTCATGTTCCATCATGTGTGCACATGTCCTCATACACTTGGTTAGGTCGTTCGATCGGATTGACATTTAAATGTGTGTTAATTTCCCACTATATGCACTTGTGTTGCAATAGAGGTACAGTCTCATTGGCACGAGTCCTTGAGTCTTCTTGACTCAAGTACACATGTTTTTGGCACCGTTGCCAGGGAACACTCAGCCAAGGTGCCTTCGTGATGGTTATAGATAGAGTGTGATGGAATCGTACTTGTAGAAGTGAAATCGTTCCGTGGCAAGTAGTCAATCACTTCAGCACTTGTTACTTCACATCCCCAAGGTGTGTGTAATGAGTTTTTAGGTTTAGGGTTAGTAGGAAGGGAGAGAAGGAGGAGTTAGGGTTAGGTGAGAAGGAGAGGAGAAGTGAAGAGAGGTGAAGTAGGAGTAGGCCAAGACCACTAAAAAAGCCCAAAAAATGTGCCCATTAATTTGAAAATTTTGGGGCTCTTCTCTTTTACTCCTTTGCTCTGCAACACTCTCCCCCTCTTTGTCTCTGTCGTCCCTTGACAAGCTTTAGCTTCTCGTCGGCTGCTTGCTTAAGTCTTCTGAATACATGCACCCAGTGGTCAAAGAAACGCTAAGGACTGTCAGACAATTGGTTATCTTATCCAAGGTATGTCCTTTGCTTCTGTTTTGCCCCTTGGTATTCCGTATATCACATATCTGGGTTGCTGTATTCAGTTGGGTTGCCATGCACACCACCACTGACCTATGTCTTGCTTGTGGTACTCTGATTTGTCCTGGTTGCACACATGTGACCCTGTGGTATTGTTTTGAGCCTGTTTACTTTCTTTTCACTGCACGCTATCATCGGAAGGATTACTACGTGCCAATTATTGTCTTGCACTTCTTCATGTATAGTTCCTGGCCCTAGTCCATCCTTCCCATGAAACGTCCTGGTTCTGATTGATCTTTAATTCCACTTCTCAAGACCTGGATGATTCGCATTGTTGCCTGATGCGTGCCCCTGCGGGGCTTTGGGCAGAGGGTGGTTCTTCTGTATTATGATCTTCATTCTTTATTGAGTTGTTTTTTACTTTGATCTTCTTCTTCTTCTTTTCTTGCTTGATTCCCCTTCCACACCAACTTTGCCTGGTGTCTCCAGATCCTTGAACTCGTAGATGATGACTATGCCCAATTGGCTAGGTTGATGTGGCTTGAATCTCCAAAAGGCTTCTTTTGTTTTTCTATTTAAGAATAGCTCTATGTTTTTTTTGTCTTGAGGGATTCAATCTAGAGTGATCACTCTGGTCAGAACTGACTTACCTCTAGGAGCCTTGGGTTCTCGTTCTACATCTCCTTGCTCTAGGTCTCCTATCTCATTCTCAAGAATGATATTTCCAAACTCATATATCTTGTCTAGTAAGTTAGTAACCACATACATAGTTCCTTCCTTATGAATGTATGAACCCTCTTCGAACTTGACTACTGGGTATTCAAGTCCAAAGGGTTGATCTGGATCTTTGAGTTGGACCACTGAACGCCTTAGGCCATCCTCATATATGCGAGCACCTAATCGGTTGGTCCGAATATATTTCAACTGTGTCTTATAGGGACCTTCTAGTGTTTGTAAATAAGCAGTTCCTGAGCCACCTGCAGGTTTCCCCATGCTAAAAGCCATTTCTGAATCACTTGTGTCTGAACTTAGTACATAAGGATAACCACTTAGTTGTTGTGCCCAAGACTTGGCTGTATGGTTGACACTAGACTCAGAAGATCTAATGCTTTGTCTATCCTTGCCTAGGTGTCTACCAAATCTCAGGTTCATAATCTGTGTCTTCTAGTCCCAAAATTCCCCTTGGTATTGCTCAAATTCCTTTGGAGATCCCTTGGTTTCCTAGTCCCACCTGAGGGTCAACTTCAAATTACTCTATTTAAAAATCAACGAGCTATAGAGCTCAAAAAATGGACTTTTGATGAAAAATTTATGTCAAATCAGGCTTCTGTGGGTCAAAACAAGCAAACAGGACCTCTCAGACCATGATTTTTTGCAAACCAAGTAACCAGAAAGTCGTGTTTTTTATCAGAGAATCGCGATTCTCTCAAAATCCACTCCAAAAATTCACAAGTTTCTCAAAATCTTCCAAGCAGAGAATTGCGAATTTCTCAAACCTCTAAATCCAAGAAATCGCGACTTTCTTCCAAGAAATCGTGACTTTCTCCAAATCCATAAATCCAGAGATTCGCAATTTTCTCAAAAATGGCCAAGTCCAGGAAATTGTGAATTTCTTCCAAAGAATCGTGACTTTATCCAAATCCACAAATCTAGAGAATCGCGAATGTCTAGCAGAGAATCGTGAATTTCTCCAGGGAATCGCGATTTTCTTAAAAGCCCAAAGTTTAAAAAATCACGATTTTCTCAAATTCCTCTCAATCTAGAGAGTCGCCATTTTCTCCAAAATTTTTAGGCAAGAAAAATTTTTTGAATAGTCCA
Source organism: Ceratopteris richardii (assembly GCA_020310875.1). Taxonomy (NCBI): domain Eukaryota; kingdom Viridiplantae; phylum Streptophyta; class Polypodiopsida; order Polypodiales; family Pteridaceae; genus Ceratopteris; species Ceratopteris richardii. The sequence continues at coordinate 19,984,493 of CM035429.1, forward strand.
AAGAATCGCGATTTTCTGAGAAAGTCGTGATTCTCTGAGTTTTTAGGCGGGAATTTCAAATTTTTACACCGAGCCCCAAATGTGCAGAACATCGTGAAAAACACAAGCGCATGCACTGTCAAGCACCTCCTAGCTCTTTCTTGCACTCCCACACATGAGAAATGATCTGAAAATGGTGAAAATGCACTAAACAACAAAAATTTCTATGAAGATGATGATGGGTGAAGATGGTGATGATGATGATGATGAAGAAGAAGAAGAAAAAATCAAAAAAATAACAAAAAATGACTATTTCTTACGTTCCAACGTCGCAAATCTATGATCTTACCATCACGATGCTCATCCTCGAAGCTCTCTCCCCGACAACGACGCAAAAATTTGGTGTAGCTCAAGTGTAAGCACCACCTCCTTTACTTGTCAATCTGCAGAGACGTGAGGACCGGTATGAAGACCACGAAGGAGTGAAGGCACAAGTGCATGCATGAAAGCACACAAGCATGCACACACATACACACATGTGCGCAAGGTAAGAGCAAAGAGTGGAACAATGGAAAGCTTCTATTGCAAAGAACTCTCTTACAAGGCTCAATTCTACAACAAGCTAAATCTCTAACAAGCTAACCTCTAAAATGAGCTCTCTAGCTCTTTTTATAGTTTCTTGACTAGTTTTGGCCCTGTCTAGATCTAGTGTCTGGCCTAGTTAAAAATTAGGTTCCAGTGCTAATTTGGGGGCTCAAGCGAAGTCTAAAAATGATGAAAATTGGTAGGATGATACTTCTGATACTCCTCAAGCTCAAGGACTTCTCGGCTTGAACAAAATGGAGTTACAAAAAGGTGAAATGATATTTACAATGATTCAAGTGATCAAAATCACTATTTTTGTAGGGTATTCTTTTGAAAATTTGACATACACTTCTTGGAGCTCCCTACTTGCGCCTTCTTCTTGTGTGTCCACCTTTCTGATGTGCTTCCATGCTTGTGCTTGACCTTGAGTTCCAACACTCATGGAGATGGCGAGGTGTATGGTCAAGAGTCAGGCTTTACCACATAGTTTCCCGCTTGAAGCTGTCATGTGCGCAGCATATGTACTTAACAGGTGTCCCACTAAAGCACTACAGTCTATCACTCCATATGAGGCATGGCATGATTGCAAGTCATCTGTTGCTCATCTATGTGTTTTTGGTTGTCTGGCACATGCATTAGTGCCTAAACAACCTCCCAAAAAATTGGATAATAAAGCAGTAAAATGTATTTTCATTGGGTACAGTTCTAAAAGTAAAGGATATCGTCTGTATCATCCACAGACTAAATGCATTCTGGTTAGTCATGATGTTGTTTTTGTGGAAGATGCTATTCAGCCATTGCTTTCATGTACTAAGGAGACATATGTTAGCTCCAAAGACATGTATGATACTTTGCTGCCTCTTTTTACAGGTGGACAGTATAGTGTGGTCCTAATGAGGCAACTTCTCAGCCTTTATAGGTTTCAGGTGATGATGTAGATCATTCCATTTCTAATGCAAATTTACATGATGCACTTGTTGATGAGAGAGCTGATATTGAGCAGGCAAAAACTATGCCAAAATGGCTGGTGCAGACTTTGTGTGACAGCAAATTAGATGCACATCTATCATATCATACTGGTTCAGGCTCTCATAGTGCCTCGTTTGCATCAGATTGCTATGCTATGGCTGCATCTAGTCTCTCTGATGAGAATGAGCCTGTTTCGTTTGATGAAGCACAAAATTTAGAAAATTGGATGGCTGTTATGCAATCTGAATATGATGCTATAATGAAGAATGGTACTTGGTCTTTGTGTGACTTGCCTCCTAGCAAGAAGGCCATTGGCACTAAGTGGGTTTACAAGCTGAAGCGTAAGCCTGATGGAACAATTGATGGGTATAAGGCTAGGCTTGTTCCAAAGGGTTATGCGCAAGAAAGAGGCATTGATTTTAATGAGACCTTTGCACCTACATGTCATATGACTACTGTTTGGAGCATCTGTGCACTTACAACCCATCATGGTATGCATGTACATCAGTTGGATATTAAAACAACATTTTTGAATGGTGACTTGCATGAAGAAGTGCATGTTTTTCAGCCCCATGGCTTTGTGTAGAAAGGGCATGAAAACCAGGTGTGTAGGTTAAAGAAGGCATTATATGGTTAAAAGCAAGCACCACGTGCTTGGTATGAGAAGATACATGCCTATCTGGTTGCACATGGTTTTGAGAACAGTCCAATTGAAAGCACCTTATATGTTAAGCGTGCTAATGATGTGCTTCTAATCATTGTTGTCTATGTTGATGACATGCTGTCACTGGTCCTATTGAGAAGCATATTGCTGATTTTAAGGCTGATTTGCATGCCTCATTTGAGATGTCTGATTTGGGGCATTTGCATCATTATTTGGGCATTCAGTTTATGCACGTTGAGACACATTATTGCAGCATTTTGGCCTTGAAGACTGTAAACCTTTTGCCACTCCTATGGAAACAAGTTTACGACTGAGTCTTCATGATGCTGGAGATGCATTTGATGTTGTTCTCTATCAACAGGCTATTGGATGCTTGATTTACTTATGCATTACTCGGCCAAATATTCAGTTTGTTGTCTCACAGATGAGCAGGTTTATGCATTGCCCAGGAGTCAAGCATTGGCAGGTGGTTAAGCGCATCTTTCGCTACTTGAGTGGTACTCGGCTACTTGGGTTGTTTTATCCCAAGGGGCTATCACTACTGCTAGATTTGAATGCTTTTGCTGACTCTGATTGGGTTGGTTGCTATGACACATGTGTCCACTAGTGGCTTTTTCTTCGTGCTTGGTAGCTCATGTATATCTTGGTTGAGCAAGAAGCAACCTACTGTGGCCACTTCCAGTTTCACAATGATTGTTGAGTGTGTGTGGCTCAGATGCCTTATGGCTGATTTGGGTGTTGGTCAATCTTGTGCCACCACCATCTTCACTGATAGTCAGAGCGCATTGGCAGTTGCGAGGAACCCTATGTTCCATGCTCACACTAAGCACATTGAGGTGCATTATCATTATGCCAATGAGAGATTCTCTGCTCGGGAGATCAGCTTGGCATATGTACCCATGCAGGAGAACATTGCAGACCTTTTCACGAAGGCTCTGCCTAGGGAGAAGTTTGAAGCTTTCCGCAAAGCTTTGGGCTTACTTCCTTTTGTGCAGTGATTTCCACATAGCTTGGCACTTCCTTATACATGAATGTCGACTCCTTGTTCACCGCATCACTCCCAGGGGGGATTTGTTGATATATTTAGGTAGTGATGTGTGTGAACACACTAGGACCGTTGGTGTACTTTTTCCCTCTTTAGGAGGTTTTCTTCCCCCGGCTTGTATATACGCCTATTGCCCTAATGGGCTACTTATCTTTGTACATTCTCGAGTAATACATTTAGTATTGTGTGTTGTGCTCCAAGCTTCTTCTTCTTCTTTGTGTTGTTCGCGTGCTTCCACAGACATCTAACTCCAACACTCTACCCCTTCCCATCGCTTTTTGAGTTGTTGGTGTGTGTGTGTGTGAGCCATAACGAGTTGTGGAGTAGGTGTTGGTGTTTCTCGCCATTCACTATTTTGCTCATAACTTGAAGTACATTTGTCAGATTGGACTCAAAATACCAGTAGTAGATTCGATGAGTCTCATCGAGAGCTTCAAAACGAACCCACTATTGGCCATATTTGGAGTTCGGAGCTGAGAGAAAAGTTTGAATTTGTGCTTACTATTGTAAATGGTATCGAAGCATGCATTTTCAGAGAGTTAATGAGTTGGAGAGGTAGTTGAGACTAGTCACATGCATTTTAGCTTAGATACTTCACTTACCATCATGTGTGCACATGTCTTCATACACTTGGTATATCTAATTCCACGGATTGATAATTAAACGTGT
>CM035429.1:19993403-20010903 GCA_020310875.1 Ceratopteris richardii
TATGTATATATGTGTGTGTATTTGTGTGTATGAATATGTGTGTGTATGTGTATGTGTGTTTATGCATGTGTATGTATGTGTGTGTGAGTATATGTGTGTGTATATATGTGTATGTGTGTGTCTCTTATGTGTGTGTATGTATGCATGTGAGTGTGTGTGTGCAAATGTGCATGTGTGTGTGTGTGTCTATGTGCATGTATATATGTGTATCTATCTCTATGTGTGTATATGCATGAGTGTATGTGTGTGTCTATGTATGCATGTGTGTACATACCTGAATGTGTGTGTGTGGGAGTGTGATCCTAGCATGCATTGTCTCTCGCCTTCTCTCTCTGACTCTCAAGCTCGCTCTGTCTGATCACATCCTAGCACAAATGTGCCAGCAGAAATCCTTCTTTTTTTGTGTATTTGCAGGCAGTCACTTATGCGATGCTTTTGCGTCACAAGCAGTTTGCCCACATTACTTGGAACATTGCTAGTGTGCAACCTTCCTAGCATCAATAGTTATAATCGTTGCATAAGCGACAATGAATATCGCTTATGCAACTTACTCTTAAAAAAAAAAAATTGGGGAATAATCACTATGAGCCCTTATTCCTTGTAGTGTATGATTTGAAGAATCATTTATAGATGTTGATATATTTAGGTAGTGATGTGTGTGAACACACTAGGACTACCAAGGCATTTTTTTCCCTCTTTAGGAAGTTTTTTCCCCGCGGCCTGTATATATGCCTATGGCCCTAACGCGTTACTTATATTTGTACATTCTAGTGGTAATACATTCAGTATTGTGTGTTGTGCTCCAAGCTTCTTCTTCTTCCTTGTGCTATTTACGTGCTTCCATAGACCTCAAAATCCAACAATTGGTATCACAGCAGGTCGCCGCTTCATCTAGGGCATCATTGACACCCCTCTGGTCACAGCCTCAAAATCACACAAAATTTGGTGAGCATACTCAAGGTGACTGCTTCTCGATGTGGTGCCCAAATCACGATCTGAGCTCATTTCAGCCTTCGAATGCACTATCACAACGCTTGTGCAAGTTATTTTTTCTTTTTGTGTCAAAGACATATATAAGTTTCAGTTCACCAGTATAAGCATCTCGAAGTCTACCATAAGTTTAATAGAACTCTACATGGTAGTTTTATCAACTTTTTGAGATACAATCATTTTTTGCATCAGGGTATTTTAGTCAGTGGCCATGGCTGAAAGCAGTGATGTATTTCGTATGTTGGCTATTGAGGATAAGTTGGACGGTACTAATTACCTACCCATTGTGGGCTTATATGGGTCATGTATTGGTTGCAAAAGGACTATGGAATATTGTGTAGGGTGTTGAAAAACGTCCTATTACACCTGCAAAGATAGTTGCTGAAGGTGATGCAGATGGTGTTGAAGATGACAATATTCTTCATGTTCTTGTTTGTGTTGTTATTCCTATTGCACCTATTGTAGAGGAAATTCATTGGGATGGCAAAGATTCTCATGCACATGCATTGATAACCTTGTCTATCAAACGTGCCATTATTCCTCACATAGGGTCTTTTAGAATAGCTAAGGATGCTTGGGATACACTTACCACTTTATACCAAGCAAGGAATGAGGCTCATGTGGCTTACATCTGAAAACAATTGGAGAGCGAGCACATGACTGAAGGTGATTCCATGGATAGTTTTCTAACAAAGATCAAAGATTTGAAGGAACAATTGATTTCTGCTGATGAAGTCTTACCTGGCAATTCACTTGTGCAGACTGTTCTGAATGGTCTTCCGGATTCATATCAGAGTTTTGCTTCCACTCTTTGTTTGATGATGAAAGGCAATGAGGAGTTAGTCTCTTTTCTATTGTAGGAAGATCATTCTACGTAGAACACATCCATTATGCATGTTGCAAATCAAGCTTTCTAGGCTAGTTAGAAGGGAAAAGGTAAATGGAGCTCTTCTACTAGTGAGCAAAAATTTGCTAATTCTGCACAATCGAAGAAGGAAGAGATAAGAGAAGAAAATAGAAAAGCAGAAATTGTTTTGCAATTGTAAACAAAATGATCATGCAATAAAGAGCTATCCAAAACTGGTTGCTAAAGAGGCAAGGAAGAAAGAGGCTGGAATGGTTATTGCACAGACCTTTACACCCAAAAATAGAGTCTGCTAATCTTGTGCAGAATGAAGAATGGGCATTTACCACTGTTTGCAGTTATGAACCATCTTCTCATGAACAATGTATGTTTGAGTAGACTCAGATCTTTGGTACTTTGATAGTGGGGCAACCAAACATATTACCTGGCAGTGCAGTTTCTTCACTTCACTCGAGCCTGACCCTATAGGGAATACTGTCACATGCGCCAACAACTTCTCTTATCCTATCATGGGACTTGGTAAGATCATTCTAACTACTATTGATGGTAGTTCTTTTACATTATCAGATGCTTTATTTGTGCCACGGATCAAGAAGAATCTGTTATTAGTTTAAGCTTTAGCCAAGATTGTCTTGATTGTGAAATTTTTTGATGATAGATGCACAGTTCATGATCTATCAAATGGCAATGTGATTATTGCTTCTCACATTTTATGTTGTGGGTTGTATAAGCTCATAGACTATGAAAAATGTGTGAATGATTCGGCATGTGCAGTACATGATTCTAAGGCTATGTTAGATGCAAAGCTTTGGCATGCATGCTTTGGACATCTGAATTTTGTAAGTTTGCTACGCCTGCAGAAATCTAAAATGGTGTCCTCTTTGCCCAAACTTGATGCACCTGGTAAACATGTATGTGAGGGTTGTATTTTGGGAAAAATGCAGCATTCCTCCTTTCCAAAAGATGGTTTAGTTCGAGATACTAAAAAATTGCAGCTTGTTCACAGTGTTGTCTGTGGTCCTATGTAGAGACACACTCTTTTGGGAACTATCTTTACTTCGTGACTTTCATCGATGATTTTTACAAGAATGCATGGGTATGTCCATTGAAAGCAAATTTCAAAGTGTTTATGTGCTTCAAACAATTTTTGGTTTTGGCTAAATCTATCAGCATGTAAAATGGGCACCCTCCATTCTAATTGAAGAGGGGAATATATGTCTTCCGACTTTAATGCATTTCTGGCTGAACATGGGATAAAACATTAGTGTACAGTGATATATACACCTCAGCAGAATGGAGTTGCTAAACGGAAGAACAAATCACTCATGGAGATGGCGAGGTGTATGGTCAAGATTCAGGCTTTACCACATAGTTTCTAGCTTGAGTCTATCATGTGTGCAACATATGTACTTAACAGGTGTCCCACTAAAGCATTGTAGTCTATCACTCCATATGACGCTTGGCATGGTTGTAAACCATCTTTTGCTCACCTGCATGTTTTTGGTTGTTTAGCATATGCATTAGTGTCTGAACAACAACACAGGAAATTGGATGATAAAGCAGTGACATGTATTTTGTTTGGGTATAGTTCTAAAAGCAAAGGTATCGTCTATATCATCCATAGAATAAATGCATTTTGGTTAGCCGTGATGTTGTTTTTGTGGAAGATGTTATTCAAGCATTACTTTCATGTACTAAGGAGACATCAGTTAACTCCAAAGACATGTATGTATGACACTTTGCTGCCTCTTTTTACAAGTGGACAGTCTAGTGTTGGGCCTAATGAGGAAACTTCTCACCCATTACAGGTTTCATGTGATGATGCATATCATTTCATTTCTGATGCACATTTACATGATGCACTTGTTGATGAGAGAGCTGATATTGAGGAGGCAAAAACTATGCCAATATGGCTGGTGCAAATTTTGTGTGACAGCAAATTAGATGCATCTGTATCATATTGTACTCGTTCATGCTCTCATACTGCCTATTTTGCATCAAATTGCTATGCTATGGCTGCCTCTATTCTTTGTGATGAGAATGAGCTTGCTTCCTTAGATGAAGCACAAAATTCAAAAAATTGGAGGGCTGCTATGCAATCTGAATATGATGTTATAATGAAGAATGGTACCTAGTCTTTGTGTGGCTTGCCTCCTTGCAAAAAGGCCATTGGCACTAATTGGGTATATAAGCTGAAGTGTAAGCCTGATGGAACAATTGACATGTGTAATGCTAGGCTTGTTGCAAAGGGTTATGCTCAAGAAAGAAGAATTGATTTTGATGAGACCTTTGCTCCTACTTGTCGAATGACTATTGTTCATAGCATCCCTGTACTTCTAGCGCATCATGGTTGGAATGTACATCAGTTGGACATTAAAACTACATTTCTAAATGGTGATTTTCATGAAGAAGTGTATGTTTTCTAGCCCCGTGGTTTTGTGGAGAAAGGGCATGAAATTGAGGTGTGCAGGTTAAAGAAGGCATTATATGGTTTAAATCAAGCACCACGTGCTTGGTATGAAGAGATACATGCCTATCTGATTGCACATGGTTTTCAGAACAGTCCAAATAAAAGCACCTTATATGTTAAGCATGCAAATGATGTACTTTTGATCATTGTTGTGTATGTTGATGACATGCTACTCACTGGTCCTCATGAGAAGCATATTGCTGATTTTCAGGCTGATTTGCATGCCTCATTTGAGATGTCAGATTTAGGGCATTTGCATCATTATTTGGGCATTCAATTTATGCAAGTTGATTGTGGAATAGCTTTGTGTCAAACAAAATGTATTGACACATTATTGCAATGTTTTCACCTTGAAGATTGTAAACCTATTGCCACTCCTATGGACACAGGTTTATGATTGAATCTTCATGATGTTGGAGATGCATTTGATGTTGTTCTCTATCAACAGGCCATTGGATGCTTGATATACTTATGCATTACTCGACTATATATTCAGTTTGTTGTCTCACAGATGAACAGGTTTATGCATTGCCCAAGTGTCAAAATTGGCAGATGGTTAAGCGCATCTTTTGCTACTTGAGTGGTACGCGGCTACTTGTATTGTTTTATCCCAAGGGGGGATCACTACTACCAGATTTGCATGCTTTTCCTGACTTTGAGTGGGATGGTTGCTATGACACTCCTGTGTCCACTAGTGGCTTTTGCTTCATGACTGGTAGCTCATGTATATCTTGGTTGAGCAAGAAGCAGCCTACTGTGGCCACTTCAAGTTATGAGGCTGAGTATAGGGCAACCTTCACAGTAAGTGTTGAGTGCATGTGGCTGAGATGCCTTATGGCTGATTTGGATGTTGGTCAGTCTTTTGCCACCATCATCTTCACTGACAATCAAAGTGCATTGGCAGTGGCAAAGAACCCTGTGTTCCATGCTCGCACTAAGCACATTGAGGTGCATTATCATTATGTCAGGGAGAAGTTCTCTACTGGAGAGATGAGCTTGGGATATGTGCCCACACAGGAGAACATTGGAGACCTTTTCACAAAGGCTCTGCCTACCTTTTCATGAAGGCTCTGCCTAGGGAGAAGTTTGAAGATTTCTGCAAGGCTTTCGGTTTACTTCCTTTTGTGGATTGATTCCACATAGCTTGGAAATTCCTTATACATGAGTGTGAGCTCCTTGTTCACAGCATCACTCCTAGGGGGCAATTTGTTGATATATTTAGGTAGTGATGTGTGTGAACACACTAGGATCACCAAGGCATTTTTTTCCCTCTTTAGGAGGTTTTTTCCCCGTCTTGTAAATATGCCTATTGCCCTAAAGGGTTACTTATCTTTATACATTCTAGTGGTAATACATTTAGTATTGTGTGTTGTGCTCCAAGCTGCTTCTTGTTCCTTGTGCTATTCGCTTGCTTCCGCAGACCTCAAACTCCAACAATATATTTATTAAGCATGCATATTTTCTTCCTTGTAAAAAGATAATGTGATCACATCAAACTCCTATGTTATCTATTAGAAGTACTTTTGCAAATCATGGTTTTCCTAAAGTTATCTTATCAAATCGTGATGCTCAAATTGTAATTGTTTTTGGATTGCATTATTTAAAAAAATATGTTTTGAAATGGATTTCAATATCCAATTCATCATGAAGCCAATGGGTGAAGTGAGGCTATTAAGAATAGTGTTGTTGATTTATTACATTGTTGTTCCATTGATAATCCTAGTAATTGGGATGAGCAATTACAAATACTTTAATGTGCTTCCAATAACAGTAACACAGATTGCTAATTGCCGTGCACCTTTTGAAATTGTTTATGGTAAAAAGCATGCCTGACCGATATCAATAACTCACATTGATATTTGTTGATATATTTAGGTAGTAATGTATGTGAACACACTAGGAGCACTGGGGCACTTTTCTCCCTCTTTAGGAGGTTTTTTCTCTCCCAGCTTGTATATATGCCTATAGCCCTAACAAGTTACTCATCTTTGTACATTCTAGTGGTAATACATTCAGTATTGTGTGGTGCGCTCCAAGCTTCTTCTTCTTCCTTGTGTTGTTTGCATGCTTCCATAGACGTCTAACTCCACACAACTGGTATCAAAGCTGATCATCGCTTCATCTAGGGCGTCGTTGACACCCCTCCTATCTCAATCTCAAAATCGCATGAAATTTGGTGAGCATACTCAGGGTGATTAGGAGATCAAAACAGCTTCATTTTGTGGTGTCACTCGTTTCGGCCTCCAAACATACTATCACAGTGCTTGTGCAGGTTGTTTCATCTCTTTGTGCCAAAGATATATATAGTTTTTGGTTTGCCAGTATAAGCATCTCAAAGTGTGCTACAGGTTTAGCAGAGCTCGTCAGGGTAGTTCTGTTCAACTTTTTTAGAGATAGTCATTTTTTTGCATGAAGGTATTTTAGCCAGTGGCCATGGCTGAAAGTAGTGATGTATTCTGTATGTTGGCTATTGAGGATAAGTTGGACGGTACCAATTACCCATTGTGATGCGACATGTATTGGTTGCAAAAGGACTGTGGAACATTGTGTAGGGTGTTGAAAAATGTCCTATTACATCTGTAAATACAGGTATTGAAGTTGATGCAGATGGCATTGAAGATGCTGATATTATTTAGATTTCTGTTTGTGTTGTGGTTTCTGCTGAACCTAGTACAAAGCAAATTCATTGGGATGGCAAAGATGCTCAGGCACATGCATTGATAGCATTGTCTGTCGAACGTGCCATTATTCCTCACATTCACTCTTGCAGAATAGCTAAGGATGCTTGGGATACACTTACCATATTGTACCAGGCTAGGCATGAGGCTCGTGTTGCTTATCTCCAAAAACAGTTGGAGAGTGAGCATATGAATGAAGGTGATTTTATGGGCAATTTTCTAACAAAGATAAAACACTTGAAGGAACTGTTGATTTCTATTGATGAAGTTATACCAGATAGCTCACTTGTGTAGGCCGTTTTGAATGGTCTTCCTAATTCATATGAGAGTTTTGCTTTTGCTCTTCATTTGATGATGAAAGGCAATCCAGATGTCTTGTCATTTTAGGAGTTAGTCTATGTTCTGTTGCAGAAAGATCAGTCTAGGTAGAATAGGTCCATTATGCATGTTGCACATCAAGCTTTCCTAGCTAGTCAGAAGGGCAAAGGTAAATGGAGATCATCTACTAGTAAGTAGAAATCTGCAAATGCTACATATTTGAAGAAGGAAGACAAAGATGAGAAGAAATCAGAAAAATAGAAATTCTTTTGTAAGAATGTAACGAAAAATATCATCTCATAAAGAACTTTCCAAAACTAGATGCAAAAGAGGCAAAGAAAAAAGAGGCTCGAATGGTTGTTGCAGAGGCGTCTACACCAAAAATAGAGTCTGCTAATCTTATGCAGAATGAAGAATGGGCGTTTACTACTGTTTGCAGTTTTGACCCATCTTCTCCTGAACATTTTATGTCTGTAGTAGACTCAAATGTTTGGTACTTTGATAGTGGGGCAACCAAACATATTACCTCGCAGTGTAGTTTCTTCACTTCACTAGAGCTGCCGTTACAGGGAATACTGTCACATGTGCCAACAAATCCTCTTATCTTGTCATGGGAGTTGGTAAGATCATTTTGACTATTGTTGATGGTATTTCTTTCACTTTCTCAGATGCTTTATTTATGCTAGGGATCAAAAAAGATCTTTTATCAGTTTTTGCATTAGCCAAGATTGGCTTGGTTGTCAAATTTGTTGATTATAGATGTACAATTCATGATCTGTCAAATGGCAACATGATTATTGCTTCTGGCATTTCATGTTGTGGGCTGTATAATCTCATACACTACGAAAAATCTATGAATGATTCAACATGTATAGTACATGATTCTCAAGCTATGTCAGATGCAAGCTTTGGCATGCACACTTTGGTCATTTGAATTTTGCTAGTTTGCTACGCCTGCAAAAATTTGAAATTGTTTCCTCTTTACCCAAACTTGAGGCACCCAGAAAACATGTCTGTGACGGCTGTATTCTGGGCAAAATGCAGCATTCCTCCTTTCCAAAAGATGATTCAGTTCAAGCTACTCAGAAATTATAGCTTGTTCACAGTGATGTCTGTGGTCCTATGCAGACTCCCTCTTTTGGAAACTATCTTTACTTCGTGACTTTCATTGATGGTTTTTCTAGGCATGCATGGGTATATCCATTGAAAGAAAAGTCCGAAGTGTTCATGTGTTTCAAATAGTTTTTGGTTTTGGCTGAAAATCTATCAGCATGTAAAATGGGCACCCTCCATTTTAATCGAGGGGGGCATACTTCTAACTTTAATGCATTTCTGGATGAATGTGGGATAAAACATCAGTGTACAATGCCATATACACCTCAACAAAATGGAGCTGCTGAATGGAAGAACATGTCACTCATGGAGATGGTGAGGTGTATGGTCAAGAGTAAGGCTTTACCACATAGTTTCTGGCTTGAGGCTATCATGTGTGCATGATATGTACTTAATAGGTGTCCCACTAAACCATTGCAGTCTATCACTCCATATAAGGCTTGGAATGGTCGCAAGCCATCTCTTCCTCATCTGCATGTTTTTGGTTGTGTGGCACATGCATTAGTTCCTGAACAACATCACATGAAATTGGATGATAAAGTAGTAAAATGTATTTTTGTTGCGTACAATTTTGAAAGAAAAGTCTATCATCCACTGACTAAACGCATTTTGGTTAGCCGTGATGTTGTTTTTGTGGAAGATTCTATTCAACCTTTATGTTCATGTGGATAGTCTAGTGCTAGTCCTATTGAGGCAACTTCTAAGCCTTTACAAGTTTCATGTGATGATGTAGATCATTCCATTTCTGATGTAGATTTCATGATGCACTTGTTGATGAGAGAGATGATATTGAGGAGGCAAAAACTATGCCAAAATGGCTAGTGCAGACTTTGCATGATAGCAAATTAGATGCACCTCTATCATACCATACTTGTTCAGGCTCTCATAGTGCCTCTTTTGCATTAGATTGCTATGCGATGGCTGCCTCTAGTCTCTATGATGAGACTGAGCCTGTTTCATTTGATGAAGCACAAAATTCTAAACATTGGATGGCTGCAATGCAATCTGAATATGATGCTATCATGAAATATGGTACCTCATTTTCATGTGACTTGCCTCTTGGCAAGAAGGCCATTGGCACTAAGTGGGTATACAAGCTGAAGCATAAACTTGATGGAACAATTGATAGGTATAAGGCTAGGCTTGTTGCAAAGGGTTATGCGCAGGAAAGAGGCATTGATTTTGATGAAACCTTTGCACCTACATGTCGAATGACTACTGTTCATAGCATCTATTCACTTGCAGGTCATCGTGGCTAGAATGTACATCAATTAGAAATTAGAACAACATTTTTGAATGGTGACTTGCATGAAGAAGTGTATGTTCTTTAGCCCTATGGCTTTGTGCAAAAAGGGCATGGAAACCAAGTGTGCTAGTTAAAGAGGGCATTATATAAGGCCTATTCAGGAAAATTGGGAATTACACAAGATTTTGAGATAGTTCTTCCTATCCCAATGTTTTACTTTTTGACTCATTCACAAACTACAACATGTTATTATCTCTTGATTGGGGTATATTGAATTAATACTTTAATATTAAGGATAATTGTATTATAAATGAGGTATCAAGTTTGGGCTTAAACTTAAGAATTTAACATAGTAAGTAACAGAAATGGGACTTGAATAATTCCCAGATTTCCGGAATATGCCTTATATGGTTTAAAGCAAGCACCATATGATTGGTATGAAAAAATACATGCCTATCTGATTGCACATGGTTTTGAGTACAGTCCAACTGAAAACACATTGTATGTTAAGTGTGCTAATGATGTGCTTCTGATCATTGTTGTGTATGTTGATGACATGCTACTCACTCATCCTCATGAGAAGCATATTGCTGATTTCAAGGCTGATTTGCATGCCTCATTTGAGATGTCTGATTTGGGGCATTTGCATCATTATTTGGGCATTCAATTTACGCAAGTTGATGATGGAATGGCTTTGTGTCAAACGAAATATATTGACACATTATTATAGTATTTTGGCCTTGACGATTGTAAACCTATTACCATTCCTATGGAGATAGGTTTATGATCGAGTCTTCATGATGCTGGAGATGCATTTGATGCTATTCTCTATTAGCAGGCTGTTGGATGCTTGATTTACTTATGCATTACTTGGCCAGATATTTAGTTTACTATCTCACATATGAGTAGGTTTATGCATTGCCCAAGTGTCAAGCATTGGCAGGCGGTTAAGTACATCTTTCACTACTTGAGTGGTAGCCGAATACTTGGGTTGTTTTATCCCAAGGGTGGATCACTACCACCACATTTGCATGCCTTTTCTGACTCTGACTGGGCTAGTTGCTATGACACCCGTGTGTCCACTAGTGGTTTTCGCTTCATGCTTGGTAGCTCATGCAAATCTTGGCTGAGAAAGAAGAAGCCTACTATGGCCACTTCTAGTTGTGAGGCTGAGTATAGGGCAACTTTCACAGTGACTATTGAGTGTGTGTGGCTCAGATGCCTTATGGCTAATTTGGGTGTTGGTCAGTCTTCTACCACCATCATCTTCACTAACAGTGAGAGCACATTGGTAGTTGCGAGGAACCCTATGTTCCATGCTTGCAATAAGCACATTGAGGTGCATTATCATTATGTCAGGGAGAGGTTCTCTACTGGAGAGATCAACTTGGAATATGTGCCCACGTAGGAGGACATTGTAGACCTTTTCACGAAGGCTCTACCTAGGGAGAAGTTTTGTGGATTGATTCCAGATAGCTTGGCACTTCCTTATACATGAGTGGTAACTCCTTGTTTACCACATCACTCCCAGAGGGGGATTTGTTGATATATTTAGGTAGTAATGTGTGTGAACACACTAGGACCATTGGAGCACTTTTTTCCCTCTTTAAGAGCCCCCCCCCCCCCCCTTTGTATATATGCCTATAGCCCTAACGGGTTACTTATCTTTGTACATTCTAGTGGTAGTACATCCAGTATTGTGTGTTGTGCTCCAAGCTTCTTCTTCTTCCTTGTGTTGTTCGCATGCTTCCATAGACGTCTAACTCCAACAATATTCCCATGTCTAATTCTATGGTTAGACTCATATCCATATACTTCACAAGGTTCACAATCATATCAAGAAGATTCAAGAACATTACAATCGTAATGTTAATAGAAAATAAGTAGCAAAACAATTTAATGAAAATAATTTTGTATGGTTGCATATTATGAAAAGACGATTGAAAAACATTACATGGTATCCAAAACTAAGACTAACACCATGATATTATGAATCATTTAGAATTTTCCAAAACATTAATGAAAATTCTTTGAGATTAGATATACTATCTAATTAGAATATAGATAACTCTCTTCATATTAGTCTTTCAAAATCAATCAAAGGAAATCCACCAATCACTCCCATTCTCGAATATTCTCCCTTAATTAGAGAAGATTATGAAATATTAATTCCATAGAAAATTATTGGGTGCCATGCAAGTATTACACTCGTTGGTCATTGATATCATAGATATTTGATGAAATACAAAGATAATCCTATTGAAGAATCTTAGTTATTCATAAGATTTTACTTACTCTACACTATAATCATTTGATTACTCGATATCATTCACAATCACATTAAATAAATATAATCTCCACTGTCCAAATTTCATGCATGTTTTCTTCTTTCCACATGGAACATGCTATTATTGTTCAATGATGGGACATGTGACTTGCCATCCATGTCTATTTTCGTTCATATCAATTGAGGCCATTTTCTTTTTCAGTTGCGGTGCATGTTATCAATTATAGAATATTGTCTTTATCTCTATTTTCTAAATGATAGTGACTTCATAGCCACATTGTGTTGTGTTCAAAGTCCTCCACAAGATAAAAGTATCCTGCACCTCAAACAATAGTCCACCTCCTCTCATCATCTCTTCTCACAATGGTGAGTCTATGCACACACATCTATCACTAACAATAGGATCAGAGATAAATGATTCATACAATGATGGATAAAAGTGGTCATGTGTCAGGAATCTTGAATATCCCACATGCACTTCTTGTGTGAGTTACATTGAATATCCCACATGCAGTCCTTGAGAAGAACATGGGACCAAATTCACAACAAATGAAAAATGCATCCATGCATATCTTTATCTGTCCATGGAATTCCAAAAAGGTAGATCTCATTCTAATGATTTTTCTTCCATGCTAAATACAAGAAAAAAATGTATTCTACTCATGTCTCGTAGGGCAGTTGGTTGAGCTTTGACCTCTTGAGGCGGAGATCTAAGTTTTAAACCCCAGACTGGACATTTATGACTTTGATCAGTTAAACGAGTTGTAATGTTGTAACTTTGTCTAACCCCTCTTTTGTGAAATATGAGAAGTCCGGGGGTACTATGCCTATTCACTTGTACAATTGCACTTTCAAAGTTAAAAGTCCAAGGCCAAGGAATAGGCTTCAGCTGAACCTTGATTTACAAAAAAAAGAAAAGAAAAAGGAAAAATATATCCTAGGTTTTTATCATTGATAAGCAGAATCAGAATGCATGCACGGTCAGTGTACACAACGATCGTGAGAGTTCCCCAAACTTACACTCGATACATGTGCCTCAAACCTTCTCATGATCAGTGGATCTAGTAATCGGTTAAAAGACGTCAGTGTGTGTACGATTTCCCGGCATCTCCATCTGCCTGATCCGCCAGACTCCACTAGGGAGTGTGTATGTGCCGGCATCATCTTATCATTTCTCCTTTACAGCATAAATTTACGACGCTTTAGAATCTCTGTCAAAAATAAGGAGAAGCTCAGGAGCCTCAAGGAACAGACGCGACTTGTGATGAATTTGGAATTCGGACCTTCAAGAAAAGTTGCACAGCGGATATGAGTATGTACCCTCTATAAACGTTAGAGAGCTAGAGAGAAGCATGCAACTTTAACTCAGATAGAGAGAGAGAGTGTGTGAGGGAGAGAAAAAAGCTGTACGATTTGTGAATGGTGAGAGCTGACTCCTGAGGATCTGATGAGAAGGGACGTATACTTGAACAGGCGTATTGCCTATACGCTATGAGGTTCCAGGGAACTTGGAAGTCTGCTTCAACTGTCCATGTGAGGCTCGCTTGAGTCGCTCATTGCCATGAGATGGGAGAATGACGCGATCGTTGAAAACAGGTTTTTTTTTTTTTTCAGAGTCCAAAAGCCAAATAACGAGTATCAGGGCGAGAGATCAGTCCTGCAGTTCTGCGGCGTCACCTGCCTTTCAGTGAAATAAATCTTGCATATAGAGAAAGCTGCTCGTCATCATTCTATCTTCAGAAGAATCTGGCGTTGGTCATGACTTTTACTTTTTGCTTACAAATTATAAGCTAGAGGCTATCGGCCACAACTGCCACAGGCCTGCTGCGGCTGTTCAGCCAGGTACACCGAGGAGTTCAGAGTCCCGACTTTAAATCCCATCTCTGCTGTTCCGCAAGTAGCTGCTCGTTTCTTCAACATTATCTGAATCCAGGAAAGGTGATCCGCACACACACACATCGATGCCCTTCGTTCACAGTGTTCAGTTTTTGGGTCTGCCCAACAATTTTGCCTCGCCCACTTGCGTTGATTCTCGAGGAACGGGTATTGAATTGATGATGTCGGTGCAAATTCCAGGTTCAATTTCAATATAATAAGCTTGCACAGTATGAATTGTCTCTGAAAGAACGCAACCATTATCAATCAGATCAGTTGATTTAGCTTTAGTGGCATCACGTATTGTTCAATGCTCTCTTTGATTATACGTAAGAAAAGAAAACTTTCGTAGTTAAATCTCCTTCAATGTCATTGCATTAGGTCCTGTTTCTCAAGAAAGATCTCCAGCAATCAGATTTTTCGTATGAAGAGAGCAGCCTATATTCAATCTGACAATGCTAGGTTCGATAGTTTATTCTCATCACATCAATGCGCCGTGATTTTGTTCAACATTCTTTAGCCAAGCTATGGGCTGCAGCACTTCTAAAGCTGTAATAGAGAGCACAGACGATGTATTGCGGAAATGCAAAATACGCAGGTCTTACATAGAGGATGCAATCAAGTATAGAAAGAGCTTTGCTCTTTCACATGCATTATACGTCCACAGTATCCGAGATGTGGGGTCTGCGCTGAAAAATTTCACCGAGGGGGTATACAGAGATGCTGATGCATCATCCAAGCCTTCTGGTACTACTGTTCTTGTTCTCCCGCCACCTTCAACATCTTCCATCGATAATCTTTCTCCTCCTCATCGTTCAGGTGAGCACTCAACAACAACCTCTTCCCCTAATTCACTCTCAAACGGGATCCCAGTTTTATCTCCGATTCTCCCCACTGAAATATCCATCAGTCCCCCACTCTCACCAATGCGATTACCCATCAGTAGCGCTCATTCCTCTCTCTTGTCGTCTACCAACCATCAGGCAGCTTCACCGTCTGATAGCCTCTCTACAACACCCAATACTCCAAGTCCACTGGTAAATCCCGAGAGAAGTCACTCTTTGGGCACGAGACTTGCTCTAAAAAGGACGATATCTCCTGATAGAGGCAGCGAATTTTCACCATCCTATTATTCTCCTTCGAGAGATGACAATGATGAATCTATCGCTGGATTTAGTCCACCTTCATCTCTTCTCGCTGATGCTACGTGGTTTAAGAAGTCTTTCACACCACCACCTATTCCTCGTCATCTACAGGAGAGGAGACAGATGAAAAGGGTGAGTGATGTGGATACAGAAGAAACAAAAGCTGCCACCAAGGTTCTCGAAGCAGAACAGGAGATGCCTGATTTAGAGGAGTTGGATTCTAATAATGAGGAGACTGTTTGTAATGATAGACAAGAAGTACCTGGTCGTGATAAGTTTGATTCACCAATCGATGCAGTTCCAGAGGAATTTCAAAAGAGAGTTATGCTGGATGAAACACTGGATAACACTGCATCAACGGTTACTAATGGGAAGAATACTAATCATTTGGAAGGTGCTTCGAATGTGCTTAGAACGCCAAGTGGAAATTTTGCTTCAGAGACAGTTACATCAGAATCGCCTCCTGAGGATGAAGTTATCCGAAAGAAACAAGAATCACCAATTGTTGTCAAGGAAGGGAATGTGAATGAGGCTATTCAATACATTGATGATTTATTTGAAAGAGTTTATCAATGTGGTCTGGATGTGTCACGCATGCTAGAAGTTCAGATGTGTCACGATGCAAATTCAAGTGATATGAAAGGTTAGGTTTGTTCTAGAAATCTACAAACTTGAAGTTCTCATTATGCCTCTAGAATTGAGAGTAATTTGAACTTCACAGACTCTCTGAAAGTATTCAATTCCATAACTTCACATTGGTCAAAGAGGACATCTTCCTCTATTATGGGAGAGGAGGATGAAGCTGATAGGCTTTTTGAATGTGGAATGTTTGGTAGCCATGCTTCAACACTTGAGCGCTTACATGCATGGGAGAGGAAGCTCTATCATGAACTAAAGGTATGTGGCAAGATTACTGGTACGCTGTTTTTTAATCCCTGCTTCTGCATTGTTTTGTGTGCATTCCATCCTCATATTTTGCTACTTTTCCTATGGTACTTTGATCACAAGTTTCTCAATTATTTTGAATCACACGAATTGAGTGAATTTAACTGAACTCAAATTCGAGTCTATTAACAAGTTACAAAGTTTCTTTAGGATTGAGTCTTTCTTGACTAAGTCAATTACACACATACATTGTCGGAAAGTTATGATTCCACCCATCCAAATTAATGTTCAGTTAACATGGACAGGGTTTATTTGTTTCCGTAGCGGACATGATTTATTTTTTTGAGGTCATGATGACATAATGTGTATATGTATACATATTTTACATTATTAGACATACATGCATATGCATACATACATGTAAAGATGTACATGCTTTAAAAAAAATAAAATAAGTGTATTCTCTTGATCCAAAACAAGTAGAGACCAATGTAATGGTCTATAACACAGCATCGAAAAGATATTGTATGTGTTTTATGTGGTCATCATTGAGATGATTTATGTGATTGGAAACACAAGTTTTCAATAAGTTAAGTGGTGAAGCATTTGTGAACATATTATGTTGATGAAATATAGGAGCATTTTCGGTTTGCCAAATAAGCCAAAGAACCAAAACTTTAAATTCATCCATACTATAAAGAGCCCAGCATCATAATGAATACATGTATTAAATGTAATCTTGATTTTAGTTAGAGAACCTTGGAAATCAGGGATTGAAAATTGAATATCCATTGTCCCAACAGCCCTTTATATGCTTATTTTTCAAAAATAAATGCTGCATAGATTTCAGGTTGCGACCACAGTGGAGATTGGGGGGGGGGGGGGGGTAGGTGGAGTCATAGCCCTCTAGATGTCTGGAGTGGATGTAGGATATAATGCATCGGTGGGTAGGGCATTGTGGCGAGCCTCAGAATGCTCTGCACGTCTAAATCGGCAGGCTTGTGCCGCTGACGTCTTCATATTTCCATGTCATGGCGTGCATGAATCGCCTCAATCTCTCTCTGGTGGAGAGGGGCTCTCCGGAGTGGGGGTCTCAGTCGTCGGCGCTGCCGTCTAAGCTCCTCTGCTCTCTGTAATGTGACAGCGTCGAGCTGGGCTCCCGGGCGGCTGTGGGTTTGAAAAAATCTATAATATGAGTCTGGGGGGTAGGGTGCATCTCCATCCGCTGGAGAAGTGCATGGCGGTGCTTGAGCTCTATTCGACGTTTCCTGCAACACCGATGAGCATAAAGGATGATTCTGAAGTAGATGGATGATCTGCTTGGATCTAGGATCTCCTTGAATCTACTTATGATGGCATGTATACTTTGTTGGGTATAAAGGCTCCAAAGAGCTTCTTTATATACATTTTTACCCTTCTGTATGATAGATCTCTTCAAGAGCTATTCGCACATGTTTTAATTATATTTTTTGGACCCACATAAGGGATTTATAGGCATTTTCATGGTTTCTTTAACTTTTTGTCACTACACATGTGAACATACTGACATAACCTAAAAGTCACTTGTGAATAAAACTTGGTCCCAAAGTCATAAGTAGTTTTGGATTTCTAAAAACTTGAGCTCTTCC
>CM035429.1:20015903-20020903 GCA_020310875.1 Ceratopteris richardii
TCTACTATGAAGAAATCATGTTTTCCTTTCCTTTTTCTCTTTCAAAGAATAGAAGCTACAGTGAGATAAGTGAGATCTCTCCTTGATCTATAAGCTAAATCCCACTTTCTCCTTCCCTTAAAAGAGAAATTTATGAATTTGTTTTCTCCTCTCTTCCATAAACTAATGCATAATCCCTCATCTACATACATTCCTATGAAGGTGGATAATCAATCTCCCATAAATAATGAAGGTGCATGTAGTAAAGAGTGGAGAAAATAAATTCCTTATGAGAGTCAAAGCCCTCTACTAAAAATGTTCAACAATGATATGACATGATACCATAAATAGATATGTATCCGTACTAAAGAAACTATCTCTACCAACCGTCCTCTATATGATCCATCCACACTAATGGAATCATCTGTCCTAAAAATTATAAAGTGAGTATGTAATATCTATGGAGTTAAAATCATCCACCACATACTCTATTGGATGAATAAACTTCCATAAACTATGAAGGATAACCCCAAATGCTAAGGAGAAGTCTTCTAAGAGCTATCCTCTGACCTAGTGAGACATGCCCCCATGAATGATGAGTCCTTTTCTCCCTGGTCATAGAAGAAGAGTGCTCAATGGGAAGTCGTTTCCATCGTCCCATACGAGTTTAACCTTCTTTCCATTCATGGTGTCATACCTGCACTAAACCTAATATATATTCTCTAATGAATCCCATGTCCTTAACTCATGGAGACGGACTCTAATGAATCCCGTATCTTTGAACCAGTGTAGTTTGGTTCTAGTCAACATGTGACAGTGGATATTCCTTTGTATTCCAAACTAACTTATTCTTAGGTACCAAGACTGTATTGGGCACCCCAAACACTCCTCAATGAGGGATCTATGCTCTAAATTATAGAGCAAGTGCCATGACGATGGCCTTCCTAATCATCACTCGAATCACATTCGCAACCGTCGATGTTCTCTTATGCAACCCATCTCTATGATCCCATCTAATTGGTTTTCTTTACAGTGTAACAAAAATGCTTCACTACTTACTTAAGTGATGTGCATGAGTGAAACTAGTCACTCTCTGGGTATTCCTCATGATACCTCATAGTCTCCTAATCATACAGTGAGACTCTTTTGAAGGTAAATCAACCTTTAGTACATTGGAGATGATCATAATGTATCTCACGTAATCCTCTAAACGATTTCTTGAAATCTTTAGTATTGCTTGTGCATATTCCTAATGGGGAAGGTATGTCTCCTTCCCCTTAGCAATACTATAATCTAAATCCATAAGGATTATGTGTAGGGATCCAATTACTATCGAAGTTGCCTCATTTATTGATGGTCATAAGTCCATCAAGTACATGCTTACAAGCATGCTTACACTTTAGTGATGTTTGTAGAAAAGGCATTTTACTATACCATAAAATTCTTTGCTAAAGATAAGTGCGTATATAAACCATGAGGTGGGAAAAATTTGGATCGCATTTCCCCAAGGAAATGGAGTTCCAAAAAATTTTATAATAAGACCAAACATAAGGCTTTGCGGGTCAATAACACAAAGACCATTCACTGTAGCGTAGGGCTTGGCAAGCCCATGGTATACAACCCATATTCTCACATATGAACTCCATAACTTGCAAAAACATAGAATGCAAACAACAAGATCTGTGTTGCATAACATTGTACTTAATACTTGTGTATGCTACTTCTTTGTTTTAAACTTTCTTAAGCTTTTAAAATTAGCATACCATAGATTATGTTGCAAAGATGCACGGAATTGGATATGCATGTTGTTCCTTTCCTTCCTTAAATGAAGATGTATCTGTATTTCATGAATGCCTCAAGAGAAACATTCTTACAATTCATCTTCATAATCATGCATATGCCCTAAACTATGCATCATACAACCAAATTGAATAAGAGAAAACAAGAAATGAAGAGTAAAAGGGTCTTCCCTACGATGATCCAAGGATCCATCGGTTCTTCAACGTTGTAGGAGACGCTTTGCATCGAGCCTTCCATCTCTTATAGTCCTTGATGCCTTGAGATTCACTTGTGTTTGCTTGATTTGTTCTCTTTCTATCTTACAAAACAAATATAATGTTTCCCCTCAACATCGGGGCAAAATGAATGTTACAAGAGCACAAACATGTGCCAATATAAATGTCCCTAAGGCACCTACATGTGTCAAATATACATATACCAAATTGCCTAAGGCACATCATTTGCTAAATATACAAAATTACTAAGTAGGAATTTCCTACGTTTACAAGCTTAAGAGATGGTTGTTGAGAACAAATTTGCTCCACAGATCTGCTAAATCTTCTCTGTTTCTAGTGATCTTTATATCGTTAGAAAGCTTATGAAATAAGCTTTCGAACAAGTTAAAAATCATGAAAATTGGACACTCGAGTGAAGAGTAGCGCACGTCTGAAGTTGACTAGTTGCAAGATTATCATCGGTTGGAAACATGTTTGTAAGTCCCTACTTCTCGAAGTAAACTTGGAGATAAATTCTCAAATTTGAATCTATATACATGTAGAAATGCTACAAACAACACATGTAACAAAAATCATCAAATTTGGATATTAGATGATACCTTTTCAAAGGGGTCAAAGATGCCATCCTATATGATTTGCATTTTCTCTATTACAAAACATAAGAATGTTTCAGAAGTAGTTTTATATCATCAATTGGCTCCACTTTCATGGATAGGCCGATTGAAAATTGCGTGAGCTTCCGGAGTTCAAATCCCAACTCCATCTAACTAGAGAGGGAGCAAATTTTTGCTTTTCTTTGTCATCACTCTAGGATGAGGCATGTGAGTAAAAGTGAACACTATATAATGAGAACTACGTATTGACCATCCTCGTGGAGATTCTTGACTAGCCACGGAGCTCCATATGGTGAGGTACAAAGATCAAACCCTCCATGCTGCGCTTACAAAGTTGCCATTGTCGCCTTTATGGAGATAGGGGTCGTTTTGTTAAGACTTGACACATTAAAGATTGATCTTGAGCGCTTTGAGGACTTCATTGTTAGACCAACACGCTTTGTTGAGTGCATAACGGGTTTGAGTCCTAGCAGCTATGCCCGTAAATTAAGCTCCATGTTGAATATTTCTTTTGGAACTTGAGCAATTTGTCTAGAGAAGGCGAGGGTAGCGTTGAAAGATACTTCACAGAAGAAACTAAGTATTCAAAGTGTGAGGATGATGATGAAGTTCCATCAAGGTCTCCATGAGAGCTCAACTTGACTCTGATACCAATGAAACATTACGGCGATCACATAGAGAGATGAGTCTCTTTTCCTCCCAACCATATGCCTCTATATATAGCTCTCTCCAAGGGACTGTCTACTATGGCATGTAGATACTAATCATCCAAGTGTTGGCCATGTAATTACATGTGTGCCAAGTGTTTTAGTTAACTCGAGTTAACTCAAGTGGATGCTTCTAGAAGGCTCTAGAGCTCTTGGGGCAAAAACCTCTCCCAGGTCTTTCGTAGGACTTGCACCAAAGTCCTCTTCCTTCTCATCCATATGACTTAAACACTAGGCCGAGCACCCTTGCTCGTGTAAAGAGCATAAGCACCTTTGCTTAAGTCTACTCTCGAGACTTCTCTCCAACACTTGAATGACCAAATGATGTCCGATCTCAAATCCTTCTGAACTTGTTGGACCCTCATGTCATTATCTTCCTTTAACAATGGGAATAAGAGGGGAAAAAAGGCACTTCTGAATTTCACATTGCGAATTCTGGAAGAATGCTTTTCAAGGCTTTTTTGTGAGTTTCTCATGGTGGAAGCCACCACTATAAATACATAAGCCATAAGACACAAAAGTTTCACTTGTACCATAGCATGGCTCTTGGATTTGAGTATCCTGGAGCTTCCTTATAAGTTTCTCTTATCATTTAGTTTGATTTTCGGAGGAGTTTAGCTCCTTTGCCATATCTCGTGTCCATATTTTCTCTCTCTGTCTCTCTCTCTCTCTCTTTACTTTGTCTCTATATTGATTGTGGGCCTAAAATCCAACGATTGGTATCATAGCATGTTTGTGAGTTTATAAGAGACTTAACTTGAGCATAGACTTGCTTAAGATATAATATAGTAGAAATATGGTATCCCCCTTAGTGGTAGCGATAGAGTGCACCAATGGAAGAAATTTCCACACATGAAAGATATGTCTTCAGTATTGTCTCATGATCATTGATCTATGGGATGAAGTACTAAAACAAGGAGGACTTGCATTATACACATCACGTGCAGAAGAATTAGTCCAACAAGCTCAAAGTGCTGCCTCATTTTCATCAAGTGGTGGAGAAGGGAGTACTCAAGGAGGAGGGGCAACAATTCCTACAACTCGAGGAGGGGCTACAACTTCAATTGAAGCTCAAGGACAAGATGCAACAACTTTGTCTAGAAATAAAAAGCTTTGTCACTATAGTTATGAGCTTAAGCAATGAATATATTCATCACCTTATAATTATCAATAGTGCAGGGGAAGCATGGATAAAGTTGGAGGGAATAATTGGAACAATAGCTCAACATCTCTTATTTCTCTACTTATTTGCTTCTTTCAATTAGAAATGAACAATTCTACAGCACTCGCAGAGCATATCAATAGGTTTAATATTTAGCTCAAATAGCTGAAATGGATAGTCCCATCTCAAAAGCAAGTGTTGTAGCAATACTTTTGAAGAGTGTTCCTTTTTCATATAGCATGATTATGAGTGTTTTGCAAAACAAGAAAAATCCAAATCTCTACAGGATAATGGAAGTTGTACAAAAAGAGGAGAAAATACCTAAAGACAAATGAAAGCAAAAATATTGTTTTGCAGCAAAGGCAAAGGAATCTAAGAAATGTAAACATTGCGTTACGACAAACGACAAAGAGCTAGACTGTTATACTATTAACCATTGCAAAATTTGTAATGGAAAGAAACATAGACCAGAATTTTGTTTCAAGAAGAAGAAAGAAAATGCATCAATAACATAAGAACAACA
>CM035429.1:20025903-20038403 GCA_020310875.1 Ceratopteris richardii
TTCTTCTATAAAAGAAAAACTAGAGCTTTTAAAAGTAAATCTTCTCATAGAAATCCAAAATGAACTTTTCACATCCAAAACTCTATAGTAGGATTTCTTAATTTTTTTTCAAGACAATGGATTCGGAGAGTCTTCTAAGTCTTAACCTCAACTTTCAGCCTTGGTTTACAGCCACTTTTTGTGGAGTATTTCAGCACTCAATCTTAGCTACTATTGCTAGAATAATCTCATTATTTTTGGAGTGGATTTTTTTCAACCTAAGCCTTTGTATTGGAGGATTTCAAGCCTGATCTTTAGGCTCATATTTAGCTTTTATATTGTAAATTATGGAAGCTCATGTCCATGGTGTACATGCAATTTGAGATTTTCTATATGATCATAATTTGTGCAATTATTTCATCAAAAACATTTTCCATTGTGTTGCCGTTTCTCTTGTGTATTCTAAGATCTTGGGTGAATCCTCCTCAAGTTGAACGCCTTTCTTCACTAGACACCATTGGAATATAAGAACAACAATATAGAACTACAATTCTGGAGATTGTAGAATCTCATCCATCTGCAAGAGCCATCAACAGGTATGGAATGAATTTTATTCGAAACTTGTGAACCATAAGAATAGAGCTGATTATTTGGATTTGTAGAGGAAGAAAGCTAAAATAAGAATAGACCTGAATAAATGGATGTGTTAATTAAGAAAGCTAGAAACCTGCAGAAAGGCATGCCACTGTTGTCTGCAACATAAGAAGAAAACCATGTGAGACCATGTAATCAACTCCTGTGCATGAACTGATAAAAACAGCCCATGAAAAAGCTAAATAGGCTTAAATTTTTTCTCTTGGTTAGCACCTTGAGAAAGGATGTGTTCTTTAGAAAAGTTTTTCTCCAACTCCTGAATAAATCGAGCCATGTACTTGCAAAAGTTGTTGTTGGAAAACAATGTCAGAATGCATCAAAATTGATAAAATTCCAGCAAACCTAATTTTGGTACTTAAGTCAAATTTTGGTCAAAGATGATAAAAAAATATTATTGACTCATTGGATAGTACTCTTTGAGAGCTTTCTAATGATATGCAACATTCCACCATCATGCATTCAAAAGTCAACCAAAAGTCAAACCCTAATTTCTGCTTTTCACATGCTTTTCATCTCATAATCAATCAATGGTTCGGATTTAAACTTGGAAAAGCTGATAAATGATGGCTGAGATTTAGATGACTCCAATTTGAACATTAAAAGCAAACTCATAAGTCAAAAGCATCATAAAAGCATAGGCGAAAAAAACATACGCAAGAACTTGCTTTTTCGCAAGCTTTTTAGCTTTTTGGATTTGCTTTTCATATGATTCTTGGTGGAGCTTCAAAAACTATATAAGAGGGAAGTTGTGGACACTCATGAGCATCAAGTTTTAAGCTATTCAAGCTTACAAGCTCTAGGGTTAAGAGCTAGGAGGAGCCTTGAAGGAGTATATGCAGATTTGCAGGAGTCTTGCGAGTCTACCCTTGTATCTTCTTCACAGATCTTGGTGTGCATGTTGATTTTGTTGAGCTTTGGCGCCCAATTTAGAGTTTCTTCATGCGCTGCGTCTGTACGAGGTTCTTACCTACTGCATCACGAGAAGCGACCATAGCTACTGCTCTACATGAGAGAAGACCTAATTTCTGCTCTACATGAGAGAAGACCTAATTTCAGATTAGGGTTTGCTATGTCAACTGTTTTTAACAGTTCTTTTACTTCATATTGCACATATTCACTCACATAATACCTCTTAGACACTCTCTCACTACATTTTGTACCTAGAACCCTTTACATTCAGCCTAAGTTCATTATTTTAAGCAAGGACTTTGAAGCAGCTTATCAATATTATATTTCGGGCTTTTGTTGTTAAAGCATTATTGATGTTTTGGGAACATTGTTCTTCTGTTTTATATTAGAAAGTAGCGAAACATTTTTTCAAAGAAAACTAAATGTATGATTGTGTACATGTATTATGTCTGCCAATAGATAGACATAAAGACAGTTAAAATTGGTGGATCAGACGGCTGAACTGGGGGGCAACACTAGCTATAAATTCTATGGGATTCCAAAAGTGAAGATTGTCTTTTTTTCAAACGTATATCTTATTGAGTAGATGTATCTTATGATAAGGATGTAGGAATGAAGAGGCATACAAAGGACCAGACTTTGTGATTAGATTATTTGCTTATAAAGGTATATGTTTTACTTGATTTTGTACAATATAATGCACATGTCATGCGCCGTTCTACTTATGTAAAAGCCATAGATAAGCAGTAGATATGAAGATATGAAGATATGTATTCTCTGCAGGAAGGGAATCTGCTAAGAGTCTCTTTTGATCAAAAGTTCAATGAGCTTCACAATCTAAATGCAACGGATGGTAACCAAATTCAACGTGACAAATTAAAAGCCACCATAAAGAAGCTGGACACTCGTCTCTTTGTTGCAGTTGGAGCCATCAGTGCTACATCAGCCAGGATCCAATCACTTACGAATGAGGAATTGTATCCACAATTATGTGAGATGCTTGAAGGGTATATGCCTCGTTTTTCTTTGCATTTCCCACTTTCTCTTTTGGAAAAAGTGATGTGTGCATGTGTGTGTGTGTGTGTGTGTAATAACAGTTGTTCTCGATGTTAAATCACTGTTTCTAGCGGTCTTTGATTCTTATTCCAAAATCATAATGGTTTCTGGAAATATCTTATCTCAGTTTTTTGGTTCGTTGAGGGGTCTTGTTGACTTCATTAATACACTCTTGTTGAATTGATTAATACACTGATAGGTCATTACCTTAATTGTTCTGTTAAGCTTATGTATTTATCTGAAGAACTGGTAAATACTTCTGCCATGAAAAAGGGTATTGTGATAAAAAACAACGTTCTTATCTGGATCAGGTTGGAGTAAAGCCATTAATAAGAAATAACATGGAATTAACTAGTCAGGGAATAACATGTGTGTTTCAGATATCAAGAAAGACACGGGCAATCTTCCTTATATTCTAATGCTTCAATAATCTTGTTGATAGATTCAGAAGAAATATTAATTGTAGAGGCAGATAATTAGTCTTTTCAAGAAGAATTGCAATGGTCATAAAGGTTTTTGAGCTTGCCATGAAATTCTCCTTTTGGTATCTTTTGATGCTTTTCTGCATCATACCTGCAGTCTTTGTACCAGGACTTGAGATGAGAGTTTCCAGAAGTCATCTGCATCAGATGATCTCACGACTTATACTTTTTTCCTACCCTTCTTCTGAAGAAAGGAATTTCATCATACTCATTCAAGGTATAGCTATGTGGATAAATGCTAGCAATGGGACAGAATACAATGACTTTCCCAGTCATTAGCTCTGTGAGAGAGAGAGAGAGAGAGAGAGAGAGAGAGAGAGAGAGAGAGAGAGAGAGAGAGAGAGAGAGAGAGAGAGAGAGAGAGAGAGAGAGAGAGAGAGAGAGAGAGAGAGAGAGAGAGAGAGAGAGAGAGAGAGAGAGAGAGAGAGAGAGAGAGAGAGAGAGAGAGAGAGAGAGAGAGAGAGAGAGAGAGAGAGAGAGAGAGAGAGAGAGAGAAAGAAAGAAAGAAAGTCATATTAACGTCTTCTGGAGGCCAAACTTGGCCTATGAGACAAAAACCATGTACAAGTGTAGTAACCCTGTGTAGAAGATAAAATGAAATAAAAAGTATATCGCTACACAAAGCTATATAGGGCTGGAAAAGGCTGGGGAGACGTGGCTCTGACTCTGTAGATAGTGGCCACCTAATACATGGGGGGATCCAAAATGTGAGTAAAACGCCCTAGCTACTGGTGATGGGTGGAGGTGGGTGTAGTATGTGGTACATCGGTGGTGGTCTGAGTGCCTCTTGAAGGAAGACAACTCAGGGGGTGGTGGTACGCCTATGCTCCATCATGTGGTCGTAGGCAATCCTGATGCGTGAGATATCCTCCCGATATAGTCGTGGTCGACGATATCTGCCCATGCGTGGTCGGCGCCGTGCTCTCTGTGCTGCTGCCTGGTGTAGCGTGAGCCCTATAGATGGACCTCTCTGATGTAGCTCAACTCGCTGAAAGAACTGCGTAATGGTCTGCTGGGTACTCACCCGTGGCTGATGTATGGGCTGTAGTGACCGCTCTCGCCTCTCGTATGCTGCTGTGAGAAAGCGTCCCAAGAGTCTCTGGTCTCCCATAGTCATGCACAGCTTGAATGACTCCTCGATCTGGAACTGTGCTCGTAGGTCTAAGTATGTTGGACATCTGATAACAAAATGCTCCTCACTCTCTACCTCTGTCTCGCATACTGGGCACCACCTCTCCTCACGGGGGACTCCCCTGGACCGATCCCTTTCAATCTCGAGCTCATGTGATGAAACCCGGAGCTGCCCAATGACGACTCGTAGGTGGTGGGGAAGGTAGGTCTGCATGTATCTCGGAATCTCGATGAAGCCCGTGCCCGATATATGTAGAAAATGCTCGCGGTAGTAGAGCATTTTCGGTGGCAATGTACCCCTAGGGCTCACCCATGTCCTCTGTATGTATGTATGCCATATCTCTTGACGAATGATCCTATTCCTCTCTTGATGAGAGAGCGAGTAGGTGGGTGCATGAGAGTTGTACTGTAGTGGTGGTAGCCTGTCTATGTCAAAGCCATGGTGGGCAAGCCAGTCTCGTGTCTATGCATACCATGAGGAGGTGTCGCCTGCTAATGCCATATCACGTGATGCCTCGAAAGCACGATAAGCAATGCGCTCTGTATCCATGCTCCGAAGTCTGTGTAATAGGCATACTGTTTGGAATAGTGCCTCAACTAGCATCGGTGGTGCAGCGAGCTCTGCTCTAATGATATCATGTGGTACTGAAGGCTTGCTGCGGATAAGTCTGGCAATCATGAGGATCTGTGGCCTCTCTAATGCTGTCCATACTGATGTAGCTAATCCTGGTCCCCATATGGCTGCCCCATACATGAGCGCTGGCGTAACCAAAGTGTCAAAGAGCCACCCCTTTGTGCGGGGCTCCTGAAAATATGCCTGGTGGCACTGTCTCTCCATCAAAGCTAGTGCTGCGTACCCACGTGTGATGCGGTCACGGGCTGCATGAGCCATAGAGAAGACCCCTGATGCTGCTGTAAATGTCACCCCCAAGTAAACATATGATCCGACCACCTCGAGAGGTCCACCTGCGGCTGTGAACAAACTATGTCTGCGTATCTGTGCTGATGTATGAAAGATCAAGACCTTGGTTTTACCAAGGTTCACAGATAACCCTCTGTGTCTGCAAAAGTCATCTAGGCCGTGTAGATGATGCTGTAGACCTTCTGCAGAATCTGAAACCAATACAATATCCTCAGCGTATAAAAGAATATGGACAGTGGACCCGTGTACCTCAATGCCATCTCCCCCCTGCTGCTGTATGAAGTCCACTATCTCATCAATGTAGAGACCAAAGAGGGTGGGTGAGAGAGGGCATCCTTGCTTCACCTCGATAGTGCTAGCAAGTGGATCAGATAAGCCCCCTGGACATCTGACTCTGCCAGATACTCTCTCGTATAAGGCGTAGATCCCCCATATCATCTCCTCCGGAGCTCCGATGTCAAGTAGTCGTATGAAGAGTCGATCCCTGGGAACAGTGTCAAATGCTTTGCGGAAGTCCACAACACAACAATATAATCTCCTCTTCCTCACCCTGGCCTCGTCGATCAGGCATCTCAGAGTGAAGATGTGGTCAATGGTAGAGTAATCTCGTCTGAAACCTGCCTGTCCTGGAGCCCTGATGCCCTTCCTCTCAGCGAGAGTACTCAACTCTGTCTCTAGTACCGCCCCATATAACTTGGCCAATATAGGGCCAATCATGATCGTCCGGTATGTAGCTGGATCCATAGTATCACCTGACTTATGAATGGGCACTATGGTGTGCTCAATCCATGAGTCTGGGAACCCTTCAACCAATGCACGGTTGAAGAGATGGGCAATGAGCGGTGTGAGAGTCTTGCCTCCATAGATGAGGTGCTCTGCCTGTAAACCGAAATGATCATGGGCCCTGCCATGCTGCCATGCTGCAGCCGGGCAATAGCGCGTCCCACCATAGTGGGTGTGAAGAAGTCAGAGGTAGTAGGACGTGGGCTCTGCGGTCTGGGAATGGGAGGCTCGTCTGGGATCTCGTATAGGCTCCGTGCATAGCTATGCCAAGTGCTCGGGTCTCGGATAGGTGTCTGCTGTCTCCTCTCTCTCAAATGTCTCCATGCCACTACACTGTCTCGACTCATGAGCAAATGGTAAATATCCCAATACTGTCTCTCCTCCCAATCTCGCCGTTTGCGGCGAGTAAGGCTCTGCATGCGACGCTGTGCCTGTGTGTGTGTGTAATATCTCCTCTATGCTCTAAAATCCGTAGGTGCTTCCGCAGCTCACGATAGTCTGCAGCATACCAACTGTTCTGGGGCATGGATCCTATGCGTGGAGGGTGCATATGTGTGCGGTGTGGGAAGCTGCGGAGAGCTGAGTCCTGTAGGATGGAGGTGATATGTGATGTAAGTGTGTCCAAAGGTGAGAATGGATCGAGGGAGAGTAGGCGGGTGTGTAAATGGTGTGCATAAACGTGTGAGAGCTCGTGTGTGAAGTGTATCGTGGTATGTATCTCAGTGGGTGAGGGAGGGTCTAATGGAATCGGAGATGAGAGTGTGAATGTAATAAATGTGTGGTCGGCACCGAGTGGGCGTCGTCCAATACTAAGTGAAGGGATGAGTGAAGCTCCAGAGGTAGTACCCAAAATGTAGTCGACTGTGCTCTCACCTCCCCCGTGAGGGAAGCAAGTAAATCCGCCTGAACCTGGCCACCGATTCATCCCGTTATATATAACGAGATGATGTCGACTGCCTAGCTCGAGTAGATGTCTGCCATAGCCTGTGGTGTCCTGACCTGTATCTGCCGATACTCTGCTGGTGCTAATCTCAACCGGGTCTCTAGCCCTCATGAGATGCGGGTGATCCATGTCATATGCCTCGCACTGATGCGACTGAGTGCGGCCATTGAAGTCCCCCATAAGGAAGACTTCACCAAGTGTGCTGTAATGTAGTATCTCATCTGAAAGCGCTGTGTATGGTGAGTCTCTATCTCGGATCGGTCCCCCTAGATCCTGTCCTGCGTATCGAGATCCGCCTGGTGGGAAGTAGCATATAGCAATGTAAATCGAGCTCCCCTGTGCTATCTCTATGCGAACCCACATGTATCGTGCCTCCTCATCTCTACCTATAATATGGATCCGGCTCTAAATCTCCTGTCGAAATACGATGGCCACTCCTCCTGATCCTCGCGCTGTACTCTGTCTCGTCGTAGTCCTGAATGCAGATTCCCAATGAAAACCTGCAATGCGTGGTAGACCTCTATCTGGGCTCTCGTGTGTCTCTGTGATGCACGCAAAGTCATGTGATGCGAGGATCTCCTCGACTCTGTCTGGTCGCGTCCAGAGTGCCCCGTTGCAGTTCCACACTGCTCCTCTGAGTGGTGTCTCCTGGTGTAGTGATGTCTCATAGGCCGCATGGCCCTATTTGATAGGGCGTCCATCTATGAAGACCTTACCATCACGGTAAAAGGCCTTCCTCCCCTCTCGACGTGCCTTGAGTATCTGTGGCATGCAAGCGCGTCGGTGTGCCACCTGCATACGCGTGAGGTCCTCGTCCATGTAGAGGGTGCCGCCGGTTAGTCCACGTAGTACCGATCGACGTCTAAAAAGGGCGGTCCGTGCCTCCTCCGAACTCATCTTGAGGATGAGTGCTCGCAAACGTGATGTATCCCTCCCAACCCTCCATGCGTCTGTGTAAGGCATGCTCTCGTATCCAAGGCGATGGCAAATGTCAGTGGCGTCTACCTCCGGTGATACCCCTTCGGGTAGGCCTGTAATCCGAATGTGAAGTCTTCGAGTGTGTCGAAGCCTCTCCTCCTCAAGTGTATCCTGGACTCGTGTGAGCTCTTCTTTCTGCACGTCTTCCCTAACTTCCTTCTTAACCCTTTTGTGTACTTCCACCCATGACTCTCGAGTAGATTCTACCTCCGTTTTGATTTCCTTCTTT
This sequence comes from Ceratopteris richardii, assembly GCA_020310875.1. Taxonomy (NCBI): domain Eukaryota; kingdom Viridiplantae; phylum Streptophyta; class Polypodiopsida; order Polypodiales; family Pteridaceae; genus Ceratopteris; species Ceratopteris richardii. The sequence goes on from CM035429.1 coordinate 20,033,970, forward strand.
ATTTCTTCCTTGAGTATCTCCACGTTGGAGATCCCCCCCTCTTCTTTCATGTGCTCATAAGCTGTCATCCAATGGTCTCTTTCTTCTGTGAGAGTCTTCACTTGTTCTTCGAGTCCTTTGACTTTATTCATTACTTGTTCTTCGAGTCCTTTGAACTTTTCCATCATCTTTCGTATCTCCATATTGAGGTTGCGGTCTGCTTCCTTTTTGGCCTCTTTGAGAGCTTTAGCGATAAGGTCGTCCACTTCCTTCCGGTCCATGGGAACCATTTCAAGGTTTAGGATTAGGGCTCGGGTAGAGAGAGAGAGAGAGAGAGAGAGAGAGAGAGAGAGAGAGAGAGAGAGAGAGAGAGAGAGAGAGAGAGAGAGAGAGAGAGAGAGAGAGAGAGAGAGAGAGAGAGAGAGAGAGAGAGAGAGAGAGAGAGAGAGAGAGAGAGAGAGAGAGAGAGAGAGAGAGAGAGAGAGAGAGAGAGAGAGAGAGAGAGAGAGTTTCTTGGGGATTGGGATTAGGGTTAGGTTTAAGGTTTGGTTCTGGAATTAGAGTTAGGGTTCAAATTTGGGGTTCGGATTCGGGTTAGGGTTAGGGTTCCGATTAGGGTTAGGGTTAGGGTTAGGGTTAGGGCTAGGGTTAGGGCTAGGGTTAGGGTTAGGGTTAGGGTTAGGGTTGCACATTTTTTAGGGTTTTTTGCAGGTGGTGGGAGGAGGCTGACGAGGTGGGCTGTCAACTAGGTAAGCCATGACTAGGCGGGGGAGGAGAGGCCAGGTGTGGAAAGGGTCCAAAGAGAGAGAGAGAGAGAGAGAGAGAGAGAGAGAGAGAGAGAGAGAGAGAGAGAGAGAGAGAGAGAGAGAGAGAGAGAGAGAGAGAGAGAGAGAGAGAGAGAGAGAGAGAGAGAGAAGAGAGAGAGAGAGAGAGAGAGAGAGAGAGAGAGAGAGAGAGAGAGAGAGAGAGAGAGAGAGAGAGAGAGAGAGAGAGAGAGAGAGAGAGAGAGAGAGAGAGAGAGAGAGAGAGAGAGAGAGAGAGAGAGAGAGAGAGAGAGAGAGAGAGAGAGAGAGAGTTTTTACGTCTATTAGGAGGCCGAACTCGGCCTATGAGACAAATCGATGTACATGGGTGTATCTTTTGTGAATCAGAAAAGATAAAAGTGCTGAAGAAAACTGGTAAATCTGATATAGATCTCCGTAGTATGCATGTGGAGATACCCATGGAAGTGGGGGGTGTATGGAGTGCGATATCTATGATAGTCTATATGCAAAAGGGTAGTACAACAAGCATGAGAATGCATCTGAAATGACTAACTAGCTCCATCCTGTGCTAGTGGGCGGGTGTAAGATGTGATACACAGGTGGAGGTGGAGTCAGGGCCACCCTGATGGGTGCAGCGGGATCAGCCATCATCTGGGATCGTCTCTCCTCCATGGTGCTGGCCACCCTGATGGGTGCAGCGGGATCAGCCATCATCTGGGATCGTCTCTCCTCCATGGTGATGTGGTCACGGGCCTGGATCTCCGCAATCTGGTGTCGGTGAAGTCTCGGGACCCGATATCCTATGGCACGGGGTCGTCTCCTAGCTCGAGAAGTCTGAGCCTGCTGAAGAGTCACCTCCTTATTAGTCACTGAATTTGGCTAATGCAGGAGCTCGAAAAGATCCAACAAGAGGTGACATACCACATTGTAGCTAGGAGAACCTCGTTAGCCACCACAACCCTCCGAGCCAAGGACAAGCGGGAAGTACTCCCATGCAGTAACTTCCTCTAGATGGTTAGGAGCAGAGGCGAGATCTGCTCCTAAGCTGAGAGCTCAAGACCAATATGGCACCCAAGATACCGGACCGCAATGCTAGGGTTTTCAATTGAAACTCAGAGCAAGGGAGCCATCTAAGGAGATTATCCTAGCCAATCCAAAAACCACAAGACTTGTGCCAATTGATCGTGGCACCAGCGGCGTCAAAAAATCTATCAAAAGCATACTAAAACTTGGTCATATTAGCCTCATGGCCCTGCAAGTAAACGGGAGTGTGATCAACAAACTCAACATCGAGCAGAACCTCCTCTCTAATAGGGAGCCTGATACCTGTAACCCAGTATCTTGAGAATATAGAAAAGCACTGATGGCCTCAGCAAAGAAGAGGAACAAAGTAGGAGCCAGAGGAGGACCTGTCTGGTCGATCGTGAAATGCTGAATGTCTCCCCATGGGCCCTAGCCACAAGAACTTGACTATGGGCAGAATGGTAGAGGGAAGCAACACCCTTGATCAAGCTAGCGGGGAAGCCCATACAAAGCATAGTATCCTCAAGAAAAGCCCAATCAACCTGATCATAGGCTTTCTCTAAGTCTAGCAAACCACCCTTGACAAACCCCGTCTACGTCGAGTGAATCAATGTCTCAAGCAATGGTTGCAATTTCAAACTCAGAGCCTCCGCAAGAATTTTGTAGGCTGAATTAAGAAGCGTAATCGGATGCCAATGTCGGATATCATCCAAGTTCCCCCCTTTGGGATGAGAAAAATTAGATGCTCGACAAGAGATGGGGGAAGGTGACCCCCCACCATGACCTTCTAGAAGGCAAGTCTGATCCCATCACCAAGTATCCCCGAGTAGTGGAGAAAGAAACTGTGCAAGAGACCATCCTTAGTAAGGAAACTCTCCCTTCCCATGTCATGCAATGCATCAAGAAGCTCACCATCACTAAACGGGAAAGAAGGCTTGCATCTCATCAATCACAGATCACCACACATGTTGAAGGACATAGCATCTGCTCTCTTGCCAAGTCTTTGAGGGAGTCTCTACAAATAACAAGGTGCGATAAAGTTGAGCGGCAATCTCTCTCATCTCCCCAGGCTCCATAGCCATAGAGCCATCCATCCGGCAGAGTTGTCTCATCCCACCATGCACATGCCGCAGAGAAAAACTCACCGGAAACACGATCACCGACCTGAGTCTAGTGAGAAGCCTGCCTATGGAGGAAGAAGGCAGATTACCTATCCTTCACCTCCCGCAGCTCTTGCCGTGCCTAGGCAAGACGTGAGCCAGTCCACGTGTAGTCCGCACGGAGCTCTAGTAAATGTTGTAGGGAAGCGACACCTATGTGGAGGGAGCGCTCGTCCTCTCCAAGATAGTCAGCCACCGGGCGCTGACCTCATGCAAGCACAAACTAGTATGCCGAAGGCCAATAGCGAGGGATTGAGCCCGAGAGCCCTCCTCCCATGACAACTGGCACCAAATCACCGTAATCTGATCAACCAAGCTCCCATCAAGGTGAATCTGCTCAGGAATACGTGGAACTAAGGAGCCATTGGTAGCTCTCTCCCTAAGGTGACAACTACATGGGAATGATTAGATAAGCATGAACCCACCACAATACATGTCTTACCACCACAATCAACCAATACACACTTACGTAAATGAGATCGATCCTGGAGAGATTCATCCCACCAACCCTTCTGTTCGAGAGCAAGAAATGGAGATTGCGTCTCTCTCTCTCTGTCTAACAAAGCCCTCAATGTGTCATACATCGTGCAACCTCAAGGTCATACATAATCTCTCTAAAGTCACAATCTCAAATCCATGCACAATGATCTAGCTACCTCCCTTGCGATCCTGAGGTGCCTCAATCATGTTGAAGTCACACGCTAACACACCAAGCATAGGCACTCGATACTACTTCAGTGACATGAGGCTAGAAAGTGGCAAGGGCACTCTCATGGTTCGAAGCATAAAGATTCTGGAATCCATATCTAATGTCTCCCCGCTACAAGATCAACCAAATGGCCCTACCTGGGATAATCTTCCCTCTATCCATGATCGCGGACTGCAAGGATTCCCCAACCGAAATACATACACCACCCTAGGACCCATTGGGTTCGTAGGTAGCCGACCAAAAGACCTCGCCATGTCTCTACAAGAGCTGTCTACACTGCCACATATGGCTCAAGGAAAGATGATGTTCTTGAAGCATCTGAATGTCAATGGCCCCTCTAACCAAGCATTCATGGAGCTCTTGCTGAAAACGAGCTCTATAATGCAAGAATTGAAGCCCACCCAATCCCTGAACATTCCATGAAAGAATCCTCATGGAGACGGGGCAAACCAAGAGGACGTTGCAAGAGCGAAACAAGCCATCTTCGAGGCTGGTTTGGACGGGGAGTAATTCGAGTCCAAACATCCCCTATAAGAAGCCAATTGCTTAGCGAGAACGCTGCAAAGGCTGATCCAAGTGGACTCACTTGACTTTCGTGTGCTCAAGGAGGACCGTGCAAAGGCTGTGCCAAGTGGACTCACCTGACTCCCATGCCTGCTCTTGGCGGAGCTCCTCCTCATGCATATACATATAACAAGGTGCAATACGAGTGTCCGCAATCACATACAAAATGAGTTGTCGCTCCTGAGGACCAAGAATGAAGAGAAGCTGACCTGTATCAAGCTCCATGAGATGGTGG
>CM035429.1:20045903-20048403 GCA_020310875.1 Ceratopteris richardii
TCACATAAGAAAGCTATGCATAGACTAGACAGATGTTACTACTCTCATATATCTACTTCGAATGCAACATCCAAAATGTGGATTGATGCTACAATGCTTCTCTCAAACCATAATCCTTTGTTAATATCCGTTAAGGAAGTAGATTGGAATTCATGTATCCCATCTAACTTACCAAGAATCCTGTTGAGAGTTAATCACTCGTGGCTACAAACTTATTTGTTCAAATCTATAGTTCAAACTCTAATTCAGCAAGTGCTCTCATTGAAAGCATATGCTTGCATGAAATGGGAATTTTTGGTGACAAAAATACAAGATGTGATTAGAGATTGTGGTAAATTCTTCTCTAAAATTCTCAATTCTGCTAAACATGAAGCTCAATAGGATATTTCTCTCATATATGAAAAGGTAGATTCTGGGCAATTACTTTCTGACAAGGAATATGTTCATCTTTGGAAGGCCTATAGATGCTTGGAGTTAATTGAAAATCATGCCATTCAGTCCTCCAAAGTTAGAGCCAGATGCACGGAAGTGAATTATTTGCATTCAAATTCTAAATGTTTCTTTGATTTCCTAAGAGCTAAGCACCTTAAAGATACGATTTCCCAACTTGAAGTAGATGGATCAATCATCAATGATGGGAATTCCATAGCTGCAATTTGTTCAGAGCATATTTCAGAATTTGTTCGCAGCCTCGTATAAATCAGATGCTGCATGGTTTACATCTCTTTATGAATCTTTGGCATACACTCCACAAATTCTTGTTTCTCATATGGCTTCATCGTGTGAGAAAAGTATTTCAGAGGAAGAGGTCCACATGGCCCTTCAATCTCTTAAAAATGGAAAAGCACCGGGTATGGATGGTATCACGAAGGAATTTGTGGTAGCTTTTTGGCCTCTTCTTAAAAGCCTCATTCTCGACGTATGTAATGAAATATGGAGAGACCAGAAGATTCCTTATACATTCAAATTGGGCAAGATCAAACTTATTCCGAAACTAGGTATTCCTAAACGCATTGAAGATCTATTACAATGATGAGCGTCATGTATAAAATATTTGCTAAAATCTTTGCATTAAGGCTCAAGCATATTATTCACAATGTAGTTCATCCATCATATATTGGGTTCATACATCAAAGATCGATTTATGATAATATCTTTCTCACCCAAATGTTGATGGAGTATACAACATCATCTAACCAAGAAGCGATTGGGATACATATTGATTTTGAAAAAGCCTTTGATCTAGTTCAATGGGATTTTATTGCCATAGTGCTCAAAAAACTTAGTTTTGGAACTAGATTTTGTAGATTGATTTACATCCTGGCTCAAGGCAGTGCTTCTCATGTAGAGATAAACGGAAGGCTTTCTGCACCTTTTCCTGTTGAACGCTGCGTGCGTCAAGGCTGTCCTTTAAGTTCGCTCTTCGATGCTTTAGCATCTTCGCCAATGTTTTACCTTTTAGAGGCAAAAATGAATTCGCAATGTATTCATGGTATCTCTCTTTATGGAATTCAACAAATTGCAGTTTGGTTTGCAGATGATACTTTTATCTTTGCAAAGGCTGATACGGAAAATGTCAAAAATATTATGGACTCTTTGGCTCCTTTCTATGAAGCATCTGCATTGAGGGTTAATATGAAAAAATCAGCGATTGTAAATATTTCTGCGCGACAATTCCAATCCCTTAAATGAGAAGGCCCTAAAATTGAGAGAGGCACTATCTTCAGGCATTTGGGCTATCCTTTAGGCATTGGCATCGTTATTAAGGATAAAGTCGATTGGGTAATATGTAGAATCAAGTGCAAAATGGATAAGTGGTTTGCTTCGCAATGGCCACTACATGCCACGATAAGAATTGTGCAAACTTTTTTGCAACCATATATTATGTATTACTTATTACTATTAGACTGGAAGAAGAATCATCTGCATGTCTTTGACAGACTGTTAAAGACCTTCCTCTAGAACAAAAAGCATAATCGGGCATTGGTTCTTTCGACATGGGAGTATGTTTGTCAGCCTAAAGATAGAGGTGGGCTTGGAATTTTGCATTTGCGTTCTCACTTAATGGCTAGAAGATCAGCCTTTATTATGCACATTACTTTTTCTCATAGACCTCTATGGGCTCACATCTTCTGGAAATTTGTAGAAAATGCAGAGGTGAAGTTTAAAGGAATTTGGAAACTTGATGCACGAAATAAGTTTTTCTCCCATGCACCATTGCACACTCAATTTTTTACTCTGCCACTTCAAATCTACACTATCTACCTTGAAATGGAATGGACGACAACGCTATGCAGGGAACTCCCTTGCGGCATTGTCTCCATACTGGTCATTCTTATCAAATCTTCCTATTGCTTACTCTTTGGGAGCTGCAGCAAGATATTTAAATAACAAAGGAATTGATTCCATCGCAAAATGCTACGATTCTAAATGGGAGATTCTACCCTTTCCAATTGTTCGAAGAACTTATGCAGTGGGTGCATCATATAGATGTAAATGG
>CM035429.1:20055903-20154694 GCA_020310875.1 Ceratopteris richardii
AAACCCAACATTCACGTTCTGGTAAAGAATTGACATATAGCATTCACGTACTCATTAGACGGAATGATTTTTTGTTCACATAATCACTAAAAGGAAAAGAAGATCAAAGAGTTCTTGCCCGAGAAGATCAATCAAGCTTTCCCAAAGAAGATCAATCAAGCTGGGTGAGTCCATGAATGAGAATGAGAATCACAACTTCATTGTCAACCAGTCTAGATGGGTTTTCGGGGTCTCCTTAGTGACCACCATAGGGAGTGCATGGCATAGATCTTGCATGTTAGGCCCAATAAAGTTCCTCCAAACATTGCACATTGGCCCAAAGATACATTATCTCTTAACGAACTTATTGATGCCATCGATTCCCTTCTCTAATGTAAGAGCCTCGGCCTCAATGTCTTGGCTAATGAGTTTTTAAAGTTTTTATAGATTCCCTTGTGGGGATCCTCTACTTGGTTTGGTGAGAGACCTTTTAAGTCTTGGAGAATTGCCTAGACGTCTCAATGAAGGAGAAATCAAGTTGAATCATAAGAAAAGGCAATATGATCTGCATCAATAATTGGAGATAATTAACTATGCTCCAAATAGGATACAAGGTCATTACGAAAGTGCTCGCAAACTGGATTGCAAATCAATTTTAAATTATAGGTTCATATGGACGAGAAAGGTTTCATCAAGAGGAGGCAGATCATAGAAGCCATCATCAATATATAAGAAGGAATGAATCATGCTAAAGAATAGGGCTGAAACTTGAAGCCATTATCAAGATATAGGAAAGAACGAATCATGCCAAAGAATAGGTCCAAAACTTGCTTTCTCTCAAGATTGACTTTGATAAAGCTTATGATAAATTGGAGTGAAATTTCATCCTTCAATTCTTCAATGATCTAAGCCTCAGTTCTAAAGTCATCAAAAGAGATTCAACATTGTGATGTAATCCCTTGATGCAGATTAATATCTTAAAAGGTCTATTAGGCAGGGGTGCATGCCTACCTCTCTTTTGTCTGGTGTAATTGTCAAGACTTAATGGTATAAGCCGCATGGTGGATGACTCCATCTTGTTGGAACATATCAAAAGTGTTTCCCTTTCTCAAGGGAAAGATCAAATGGTGTTTAGGATGTTTGCTGATGACACTAATGTGTTTCTCCACAATGAGATTGAATGTGTCAAACAATTCAAAAATTGTTTGGAAACCTTTTGTATCCCCTTTGGATCCAAGATTAACCATAATAAGATGGTTGTTAACACTATTGCTCAATCCTCTCCATAGTTCATTCAAGATGAAAGATGCAAGGAGATTGCATTAGGTAAAACCTTTAGACTACTAAGTGTCTTTCTGGGATTTTAGGTTCAATAAATTGCTAATGGCATTGGGTGTTGAATAAGTTTGAAGGCAAGTTTTTTGCTCAAAATTCATGCTTATCAACAAGTTCTTGGTCTCATCTATCGTCTATTTCCTCTCTTGTTGGAGACCAATGGACGAAGGATTGCATTAGCTTAGTTTGGTACTAAAATAGGATACTTTGTCCTTTTTTTTTTTTGGTTGAATTTCCAAAAATCACACATCTTCTATAAAGAGAACTTTTAAAAAATCAAAAGATATGTATGAACTATAACTAAAAACATATATTAAATCATATTATATGTACATGTTAGTAACCTCCTAAGATAATGGTAGTGAACATGATGGAAAATCTTAATCAAATGTGATTTTTTATTGAAAAATAATCCACTATAAGAAAAGAAAAATAATAGATTCCTTGAAACATAAAGCACATAGTAGGAAAGTCAAATTCACCCCAAAAAATCATTTTCAATTGAAATAAAGTCAATTTTTATGACTTTGTACATAGAAAACAACAACTAACTTCTAAACGTATGATTCAAATCAATTTGGACATCTACAAAGGGGTAAAAATATGCAGTCCCAATTAAACAAGGTATAAAGAAACCAACCAAGGTATACACATATAAATTCAAGTATTATGTTCATCTTTATACCAAAAATATCAACTAAGCTCTTCAAATATGATTCAAACCAATTTATGCACACCGTCTAAGTGTACATATAAATGCTACCAACCAAACAATGTATGTTGTAATGAACCAAGGTCTGCACCTATAAAGCTAACTAGTTTATGGATACATTTCAAAATGTTCACATATTTGAACACCACCAAAAGTCTTAAGGGTCTACATAGAAAATCATAACTAACTTATGGACAAAATCCAAAGCATAGATACTTATAGACAAGAGCCATTTTTTTCGCACAAATCAAGACCATAAGAGCCCAAACAAGGTAAAAAACATAAGACAACAAACAATGTGTTAAATTTTTTCATATTTGTTTACATGAAGAATAGTCTACATATGTATGGAAACAAACCAATATATGCACATACAAATATACATATCTAATCGAAATATTACCCAATCCTACACTTCAGCTTTATGTCCAATAACATCATGACTCAATTATAGATAAAATCAAAAGAAAGTATAGATGCTATAATTATTTATTAATAATTGTTTTGGTAGTTGTTAAGTGCATAAAGACTCATAACCACATGAACACATCCACACATACTCATAATCACATGCATTTGAAATGTGTATGCCAATATTTTCGTTCTCCTAACAATCAACCTTGTCTAACACATCATCCTCAACACTCCCTAGTTGTAGTCTTGGTAGGATACATTCTCTTCCAACTATTTGGGATTGTAGCTTTGTACTAATCTTAAGAAAAGCGTGTCAAATTTTCTTATATACTGCATTTCTTTGGATTCAAGCAATTCTTTTTTGTTGAAGTTTTTTATAGTGCAAACAAGTGCATGTTGATTGAATGTACAAGTGTGTCAGTGCTCAGTGAATATCCATGAGAAATGTATATTGTATTCCCTATGAACCACTTGCCAATTTAGCATCTATAGGTGAAGTTTGGAACACCTGGTGGGATAGGGATTTTGGAATTAAATGCAATTAGGGCGCTTAGATTTTGTTAGTTGTGACTATCTCCCTTGCTACCATCCCTCTTGCCTCTACCTAGGCTAGTAATTTCCCAGACAAGAACATCCTCTCTCACCTTTGCCTAGGCTAGTGATCTCCCAAACCTTGCCTCGCCCAGTTGCATCTACCTAGGTCAATGCTCTCCCACTTACCTCTACCTAGTAAGCACTAACACACTCACCTCTACCTAAGTCAACACTTGCCCACCTTAGGCCGATCTTACTCACCCAAGACACTTCCTAGCACTCATCTTGAAGTCTTCTTAAGTAGGACTAAGGCCACTTCCTCCTAGGCAAACTTCATGCAGCCACATCACTTCCTATTAGGAAAGACCTTACATTGGAGACTTCTTATAAGTCCTAGAGTGCTTAACCTACTCCGACCAATCTAGTTCTCACCCAATTCATGACTCTAGAAATATAAGCTCACTTTCGACATGGTGCATGAAACATACTAGAAATCAAAGCGAAGCTTGTTTGAGCCCTAATAAGACACCCATTATTAGTTATCATAGGTGCAAAGTTGCACACTATATTCCCTAGGATGCTCTATTTTAGACTACATAGTTAGACAGCTTGCAACTATTTAGGATGATAACAAGTCACAAACCACTCTTTGCAACGAGCTGCTCTTGCCCTCTTGTGTGAAGAACTATATAAAAGCCATGATAGAGAAATTTTAGCTCTTTTTTCTAGAATCAACATTCAATTTCCCTCACTCTGTTGTGCTTTTGAGAGGATCTCGAACACCATGTTTGAAGGTTTCTCTCTATTTTTGAGAGTTGGGGAATGCAACAAAGGAAAGAAACAATCTTGGCCCTATTTCCTTCTACCCTAGAGGGACCACTAGATAAATGGTATAGCCAATATGAAGACAAAGATATCAAAAAGTGGGAGGCTTTTAAAGAGGAAACTCATGAAAGCTTTTAGGATAGGCATGGTTTCTAGATGATCTTGAGAATTTAAGCTTACTTGTAGGTGAAACCTTTTCAGAGCTCATGACTAGGACCTAATCTTGATTAGTTGGACTTCTAGATAATCACGGCGAATATATTATCAAAATGTTGGTAGAGAAGGCTCTTCCAAAGCATTCTGGATAAAGACTTTGGAGCTTCTTTGACTGAATGCTAGACTCACGGAGTTTGAGTCGACTATTTTAGGAATAGAGTGTTAGTCGGCCATCGGATTGGAAGTTGTAAAACTGAATCTTTTGTTCGCATGCGCGAAAAGTTGTTACATTGACAGTTGTAATCTTTTATATAAAGCAATGAAAAGAGATGCTCAGTGACGACTCGTGGAATCACCAGACTGTCTCTCTGGGTGATTGTCTGAGCGTTGCTGTAGCGTTGTTTGTCTAATTTCTAAGTACTCTGAGTATACTGTGCATATCCTTGTTTGTTGTCTATCGATCTCTGTTGCGCTTGTGAGTTTCAATTTCAGACAGTAGATCGTTGTACTGTTGTCTGAGTAAGTCGTTTGCAAGTCTCTACTGGGATTGTTGTGTTAGTTCGCGTATCGTGTTGTTATTCTTTCTTGAAATGGTCTACCAATGTTTGGTGAAGTCTGTGTAGCTATGCTAGCTTTTCTGGTATTCAGGTTTGTATTGTGTTGTCTTCCGTATTGAGGTATATGTTCGTACGGCAAAGATTAAGCTACGGTCAGAGCCATCCTAAGTTGCGTACTGAATCTTCAAAGCACTGTGTGTCTGTAACTGTTGAGTCCTTCTGTGTCTTCGGTTGAGTTTGACTATGAGCATTGTTCAGTGAAGGTTGAACTACTGCTATTGTTCCTAATGTTACTGCAATGTGTATTCGGAAAAGGGTCCGAGGTAACTCGGTATCATGATACTAATCGTCTGGTACAGTGTGTTCGGTAGACCTTGGAAGAATTAGAATAACGAACCGTAAAGATTGAGAAGGGTATACCAATTCATGATATAAGTCTTGAATATTAGTATATTGTGGTGTGAAGTCATTTGGGAAACAAGCATAGGGCCTCTGTTTTTACAGACCCCTTCCACTCCCAAGAACCCAACAATGTTTAAACGCACTTCTGACAGTTAGAACACAGCGTTTAACACTGGTGCCGTCTGTGGGAAGGTGGCAACAGATCAGATTGTTGCAAATCACTTATGGAAACGTGACTGTAAATTGTAAATCGACAGTAATAGTACGCGATTAGTACCAAAAGATGATACATGCCGGTTACTCGATCCGGTGAAACGTATCCAAAGAACCGCCAGCCTGGGGTACCTAATTTGCTAAGGACACCTCCAGGAGGTAAAAGCGCAGCTAGGTCTAACCCAGTTGTCAAGAAAGTAAAGAACGTTAGTAAGAATTCCGGTCATATTCCGGTGCAATGAACTAAATCTCTGGCAGATTCCGGTGCGATTTCGTCACAATCTGTCGAAGATATAGTAACTCCAGAATCTAACAGGACGCAGTATGAAGTTAATTTAACATCATTGAGTAAAGATTCAAACTTGTTTACGAATAGAAACGTCTTAGTCAAAGAAATCAGCAAGGAAGAAAAAGCACCCTGTATTGGTGAAAAATCGACACATTCCGGTGATATTTCGGTACTAGTTGCTGAAAGTTTGCAGTTTTCGGGTGGCGGTTTACCATTTTTTGGTGAATCATCAGTCCAGTCACCGCTATTGGGAGTAAGCTTTCCTACATTTGACATCAAGAAGGAAGGTAGCTTGTTCGAAACCGAGATTCGAAACATACTGAACAAGATTATCGACCCGGAAAGTGCACAGGCTGACGATACAGATTCTGACGATTCAGATATTCAGCCTCAGGGTACAGAAGATAGTCACAATACAACCATCAGCACCATGAACGGGCAACAACAACAACAACAGCAACAGCAACAACAAAAACAACTATGCCCACCAAGGCAGACTCCAACCGGAGTAACGTACACTAAATTCGGTGGATTTCCAGGAGATGACCCAGATGCTCATGTACGCACATTTGAGATAAGTTACGCAGTGCTCAACCATCTACCCGATCCGGCGTATAAGGCTATTGTCTTCCAGTCTACATTGGTTAATGAAGCAGCCAGATGGCTTACAGAATATGATATTAACCATTTCGGCACCCATGAAGCAGTAAGGGATGCATTTTTGCAAAGATTCAGGCTAAAGAAGAATCCAGCCGAAATTTTCGATTACCTGCAAAACAATAGACAGAAGATAAATCAAACAGTGCAGGAATATGCCACTCTATTCAGAACCTATTTGAGGCAATTACCACCAGCACATGCCAACCTACCGGATGACGTTATCACTCAATGGTTTATCAATGGATTGACTCTGCAACTTAAACATGTTATGATCATACGCTGTGTAGGAGCTATGACGCTAGATGCAGTGATTGCAATGGCTTTGCAGCTAGAAAACAAGGTTGGAGGATTTACAGAAGACTTGGAATGGTTAAAGGCAAATAAAAATGTTGCAGAAGACTCGACCAGACAAATGTTCTGCACCACATGCAAGAATTCAGGGCACACTAGTGCCACTTGTGCACTTAATCAGTTGTTCTGCGCTATCTGCTACACAACCGGACATACTATCGAAAACTGTGCATACAATGCCAAAGTGTAGGGAACCGCAACTGTCAATGCTATTATACAGGAACCAAGACAACCAGCCAATCATTATGTACCTCCGCAAATGAGAAACAACCAGCAACAAGGCTATCGAAATTACAGAGGACAGAGAAATAATAACTACAATGCAAATCGCTGGCAGGCCATACCAGCACAGGAAAATCCCAATTTGCCACCACCGCGTTGCCATTTTTGTGGTGATCTAAAGCTTCCATTACTCTTTCTCTTGGCCAATTACTTGCACTAGTACCAGGAGTTCGACAACAATTCCAACAACAGTTCAGTCCTGTACCTTCTTGCATTCCAGCAACAGCCGTAGTGCAACCAGAACCTGATTCTACAGTCGATCATTCGGTTCCTTTAATTACGGTATGGTATAAAAATCATAAAATTACACAGGTACTAATTGATGGAGGATCTGGTGTCAACATTGCTACTACTGCACTGTGTAAGAAGTTAGGATGGACTGAAATCGAACCAGTTCAGTTCTTTGTCAGAATGGCTGACCAGTCAAGAGTCCATCCAGTAGGACTTGTACGGAATGTACCAATAACTTTGCATGGTACCACATTTAAGATGACCTTTGTTGTCCTAGAATTACCGGAATCCACCCTTGATTATAATCTTCTTTTTGGCCGTCCTTGGCTGAAGCAAGCTAAGTTCATACAAGATTGGTCTGCATAGGAACTCACTTTCAAAGACAATAATCGTAAATATATTGTAAAACTAGATGCTATACAGCCTTGCGAATTGCATGCTAGACCGTATTTTGCAGAACCAGTTCATATGTTAGATGGGTTGTCAGATGATGAAGAAGAAGAGTTTTTAAAGAACAACATTGACTTAATCTCCCTAGGAACTGTTGATCTACAATCTGTTGTAGATAATTGGAATCCCACAGTTTGTACGGTGATGCCTGTAACAGAAGAAGATAAGAAGGAAGATACTGCTGCTATAGATGATGCTCAACTGCAACAACTTTTTAAGCCAGCTGACGATACAGAGAAGCCCCAACAATTTTATGTTCCAGAGGATCAGTTGATCACTTATAAATTAGGAGATGAAGACCATCCGCGTCTTGTCAAGATAAAAGAAAACTTACCGGAAACATTTCAAGCAGACCTAATCCAGCTACTCCGAGAGTTCTCCGACGTCTTTGCATGGGATTACAAAGACATGAAGGGTTTGGACCCGCACATTTATCAACACAGGGTCATGCTGAAGCCGGAAGCAAAACCAATCAAACAACCAAGCTACCGGATGAATCCGAACTATGCATCACAGGTAAAGGTAGAACTTGATAGGCTACTCAAAGTCGGATTCATTGTACCAGTAGAGCATGCTGAATGGATCTCACCAATTGTTATTGTGCCTAAAAAGAATAAGCAGCTACGAATATGTGTAGATTACCGGAAACTGAACACAACTATGGTGCCTGATCCATTTCCGCTACCTTTTCTTGACACAATGCTTGATAGAGTAGCAGGACATGAAATGTATTCATTCCTAGATGGATACAATGGGTATAATCAATTTAGAATGGCTGAACAGGATATACCAAAGACCGCTTTCATCACCAATTGGGGTGTTTTTGCTTGTACCGTAATGTGGTTTGGATTAAGAAATGCCCCAAGTACTTTTCAGAGGTGTATGCAAGAAATATTCTCCCCTTACCTTACCTCGTTTATGCAAGTTTATCTTGATGATTTTTCTTTATTTGGCAAGATAGTAGCACACTTGTTCCATTTACAGTGTTGCTTTGAAAAATGCAGAGAATACAGACTCTGCTTGAACCCAAACAAATCTGTGTTTGCGGTTTCATGTGGAAGGCTACTTGGCCACATCGTATCTGCACAAGGTATACAGGTGGATCCAGATAAAATTACAGCTGTGTTAGAAGCACCTATGCCCACTACACCTAAGGAAGTGATGCACTTCATGGGCCAAGTAAGATGGCATGGTCGGCACTTACGGTGGCTTGCTCATTTGGCAATACCACTAAACAGATTAATCACCAAGACTCCTCGACAATTTGAGTGGACTCAGGAATGTCAGATAGCATTTGATCGTCTAAAGTGTTTATTAACACAAGTTCCCATCTTACAGCCTCCCGACTAGGATCACCCCTTTCATGTATTTGTTGATGCCTCAGATATAGCAATTGGAAGCGTATTAATGCAACAAACGAATAAGTGGTTCAGACCAGTATACTATGCAAGTCGAAGGCTTGCCCCTACAGAAAAGAATTACTCTGTAACTGAAAGGGAATGTCTGGGTTTAGTATACTCTGTCAAAAAGTTCAGGCATTATTTACTTGGCCTCAAATTTACTTTTCATGTAGATCATGCTGCACTTGTCTATCTGGTTCGGCAACAACACTTAGGTGGCCGATTAGCGCGATGGGTTCTGCTTTTACAAGAATTTGATTACAAAGTTATTCATCGGCCTGGCAGTTCACATGCCTTAGCAGATTTCCTTTCTCGCTTAGATTCCGGTGAAGCTCCGGTCGGTGTAGATGACACAACACCGGCAATTTATGTTTCTGAACCGACTAATGATGAAATTACAGACCCACCTATGCCATCTACATACTATGATCAGATATTGACCTTTCTTACTGATGGATGCCTCCTTCTCAGACTTCTACTGCAATACGCAGGAAAATTGCAGTTTTCAACCGCCGATTTTGGTTGATTGCTGGGGAATTATACTATATGGATCACATTGGAGTTTTACTTCATTGTATTCCACCACATGAAGTTAAATCAGTCATTACTTTGGCTCACTCAATTCCTTCCGATGGCCATTTTGCAACAGATTTAACGCACTGAAAAATTCTGCAAAGCGGACTTTGGTGGCCTACTATATACAAGGATGTATCACAGTTTGTCAAACAATGTGATAGTTGTCAGAGATCTGGACAACCCCTTCAACGTCATCTTTTCCCTCTACAACCTGTCTTGCCATTAGAGCCTTTTCAGAAGTGGGGTCTAGACTTTATCGGACCTATTACACCGCCATCAATACTCAACAATAATCGTTATATTCTAACCTGTACAGACTATGCAAGCAGATGGGCAGAAACATGGGCTTTTAAAATCTGCCACAACTGTTTCGGTGGCAAATTGCCTAATGAAAGATATCTTTCCGCGCTTTGGATTACCTCTGGAGCTTGTTACAGATCAGGGCACTCATTTTGTTAACAATCTAATGAAAGTACTCACACATTCTTTTCAGATCACGCATAAATTCAATTCACCATATTATCCTGGTGCAAATGGTTTGGCTGAGAGTACAAACAAGACCCTGCTGAATATGCTTCGAAAACTCATTTTGGAAGCACCGAAAAGATGGGACCAACTGTTAACTGTAGTCCTGTGGGCATACCGAACTACCTATAAGGTAGCAACAGGTCTAACACCCTTCAAACTAGCTTATGGATTGGAAGCCATAGCACCCATGGAAATTATTGTGCCAAGCTTACGTGTGGCTCTCACTCAAAAATTAATACCAGAAGATTCTTTATCATTTCGGCTAGATACACTCAGAGAACTGGATGAGCACCGATGTCAAAGTTTTCTAATTATGCAGGAAGTACAGCTAAGACAAGCTCGAACACATGATCGCTATCTAAAAACCCCAGTTTTTACGGTGGGACAACTTGTACTATTTTACAATGCAAAATCAAATCGCTCTGCTGGTAAATTCAAGTTACGATGGTTTGGCCCCTACCAGATTTTTGAACAAGTGGGCCTAACAACTTTTTGGTTGACTACTTCGACCGGAATTCCTCTTCTGAAATTCATCAACGGTTCGAAGCTACGGCTGTATCAATAAACATCTAACCCGCAATGAAACTTTTCGCGGTTGGCCGCGTCTTTTGGCATTCTCTTTTCTTTCCTTTTCTCTTCTTTTCTTTTCTTTTTTGCGTGCTTAATAAAATAAGTCTGTAAATATCCGCGTTTTGATACCTAATTATGTCAACAGCCGCCTTGCCCTTTCCAGCTACTCATGCATGCACACCGAAGTTAAGAAGTTATCATCTCAACGCCGAACGATTATTAGTGATTTTGATTGCTCCCCACTGCCGAACATCTACTTAACTTTCTCCATTTCGCCAAAAATCGCTATTGTGCTTGCGTGATTTGTGTGACTCTGTATACCCTGTGTGTTTGCGTTTTGTGCTTGCTATCATCGTTTGCGCCATGGAAGCTCTGGCAAACTATGCCGCTTTCCGTGACGGACTCCCTACCAAGGTAGGAGAGTTTCTGCGCACCTGTGGGTTATCCAATTTCGCTGAACTACCGTGGCATTTAGTGGAATCCCACCCGTTTTTTGCTCAGATCATCACCGCTATCACTAAAACACCTGCCAATGAGCAAAGTTGGGCTATCACTTCCCTACCCTCCCGAACCGTAATCACCTTCCAAACTTTTGCTGAGTCGTTTTGACTCCCTTCGCAAGGTCGAGAGAATGGCCCGAATCTGCCATTAGCCACCATGAATTAGTTATTCCCTAGGCATTCATCCAACGAATATTCGATCCTATGTCGACCGGAACCTGATAGATCCGCCCTTCAATTCTTAGTAGCTATCCTGAACCTACAGAAACGTACTTATGGAATATCGCGTCCATTCTACTCCGCCATTGATTTAGCTGAAAGAGAACCAATAAATTTTGCATCCTACTTCTTCCACCGCATTCACAAGGAATGCGTTTCAATAATTAAACAAGTGAACAAAGGAGGAATAAAGGTCCAGATTTCCGCACATTATTTCTTTCCTTTTTCCGGCCATTCTTGTAGCACAACCACCACCCAGAGGCCCGATCCTGCGCCATGAAGATTCTGTGCAATTATTCGAGGACGATGAAGAAGACGAAGAAGAACTCAATCAACTCTTCCACCAGAAAAGAATTAGAATCAGTTCCTTTGAAAGTGAAGCCCAGGGGTCAGCCAAAAAAAAAACAAAGAAGATGACAAGGATGAAGAAAAAGAGGACGAAGAAACCTTCCATGACACCGCAACGTCTATGCAGCACGAATCATCAACACAATCTTCATCAAAAGGACAGCAAGAACAGGAGGATCACACCGAATCCAACACAAGCTCATCACAAGAGACATCACAGCAACAATCAGAGCAGGAAAACCAAAGAAATGAAGAACAGATCGTTAAAGAAGTTTTCGACGAACTTCTGAAAGCAGTTGAGTCCACAACTGCCGACACTGCACAACAAACAACAGAACAGGTAACAGAACCTAACCCTGTCTTGCCCACTCCACCACCGGAACCTCTGCTCAACCCCATCCTTCCTATTCCACCCAATGAACCTGACGAACTCGCAGCTTCTTCATCTTCATCGCCTAACTACTATCCACCGAACTCCCAGAAACTCCTCACCGCATCCTCTTCCCAACCTCGTCCCCCTCCTCCACTCACGTCCATCTCCATATTCTCTGAGTTAGCGTCAATGGGTCAACTGCTAATCAATTTATCACAACTCCCTGCGCAAATGAAGCAAGTAACAGAGAATATTCACAATGAATTCCAACATAAAGTATATCTACTGGAGGCCGACATTAGCCCCCTACAGGAAGAATTACTAGTAGCGAAAGCCGAAAACCAATCTCTACAAGAACAGTTGA
The DNA here is from genome assembly GCA_020310875.1 of Ceratopteris richardii. Classification (NCBI taxonomy): domain Eukaryota; kingdom Viridiplantae; phylum Streptophyta; class Polypodiopsida; order Polypodiales; family Pteridaceae; genus Ceratopteris; species Ceratopteris richardii. The sequence goes on from CM035429.1 coordinate 20,068,172, forward strand.
AGGAATTACAAGCCAGAATTGCCGAACAGGAAATGGTTACCAGACAGAGAGATGCAGCGGTGGCTTAGCTCACAAAGAAAGAAGAATCATTACAGAATGCAAATGCCGAAATCAGTAAAATGAAGCAAGAGTTACAGGACAAAGAAGATGCAAGAATCGCATTAGGAAATCTGCTCGAAGAAACCAGAGTTCAACTAGACGAAGTGGTACAAAAAGGCCAAGAACAGTATGATCTGGCGATGAAAACAACCGAAGAACTCCAGAAATGTAAGATAGAATTCGACAAGGTAAACAACATTCTACGGTGAAAACTGACATTAGAAGCACAATTACAAAAAGTAATAACAGATCTCCGAAGAGAAAGGGATGCATATTCGAGAACCATACAGTTTCAGAATCAAGAGATCGAAAGAAGGGAGAATCAGCTGGACAATCAGAAAGAAAGAGTAAGCAAGATGGAGAAACAAGTGGCAGAAATGAAAGTTTCCAGAGATGCGGCCCTATCGAACGATTTCTACCTACAAGAAGCCTTTTTGCAGACGCAAGCAGAAATTTTGCTGACCGAAGCTATAGCTTTAAGTTCTGTAAGAGTAGATGCACAACTAGTAGAATCGGATACTCTCAAACAGCTGTTAGAAACTTTAAAGAAGAAAATCGCTCGAACCTTTAGATTAGCCAGAAACATGTATTTAGACGGAGTTATGGAAGAACAATAATTTTGTAAAACCTACGGGTTCGAGTCCACCGTGCGTGCTAGAGTGTTAGTCGGCCGCCGGATTGGAAGTTGTAAAACTGAATCCTTTGTTCGCATGCGCAAAAAGTTGTTACACTGACAGTTGTAATCTTTTATATAAAGCAATGAAAAGAGATGCTCAGTGACGACTCGTGGAATCACCAGACTGTCTGTCTGGGTGATTGTCTGAGCGCTGCTGTAGCGTTGTTTGTCTAATTTCTGAGTACTCTGAGTATACTGTGCATATCCGTGTTTGTTGTCTATCGATCTCTATTGCGCTTGTGAGTTTCAATTTCATATGGTAGATCGTTGTACTGTTGTCTGAGTAAGTCGTTTGTGAGTCTCTACTGGGATTGTTGTGTTAGTTCACGTATCGTGTTGTTATTCTTTCTTGAAATGGTTTGCCAATGTTTGGTGAAGTCTATGTAGCTATGATAGCTTTTCTGGTATTCAGGTTTGTATTGTGTTGTCTTCCGTTGTGGAGGTGATCGCAATCCGGGTGGATCGGGTCCGGTCGTGGCACACACAGGGTGTATGAAGCTAATGAATGTTGGAAGCTTTAAGGACATGAAAGTGAAATTAATGTTGAGTATGGAGAAGAGAGAGATGTTGAAATGATTATGGGAATAGGAATGTAGGAGTGCAAGTTAGATTTATGAACATGAATGATAAGAATGAAAGAGAACCATACATACGAATGAATTTTGGAAGGAAGAATGGTCCACTGAAGGAGCTTCTTAAACACTTCCTAATTCCAATCCATATGCATAGTCTTCTTTGGATGATATGTATGCATGACGAGAATAGATGGAACCCTTACACATAAACCAGTTTCGAAAGGAAGAATGGTCCAATATTGGAGCTTCTTATACACTTTCAGAAACTAATCAATATGTATGGGTATGTATGGATTATATGCATGCAAGTGAATTATGATGATAGAGTTTACTCACAAGCTCAAAGAAACATCCTCACTGGTTCAACGCAATACTACGGAGCCTTCTCACACATAGAAGAAATAGAAGACATGTAAAAATACTTAAGAGACTGAGAGAGGAGACAAGAGACAAGTGACAAGTGACATGAATTAAAAGGATTGGAATTAAGATACATGTATAAGATCGTCGTGGTACGTCAAGCTAGGCAGTCTACTGATCAAAGGTGGTTTCGACCCTCAAACCATGACAGTTCAACCGAATGTCACACGTAAGAAGGTGAGTTCCACTCCAGTGACCCTATGTATGTCTAGGCTCGTAACGTCTAACTAAAGAAGTCTAAGACTCATTAAAATCAGCTCTAACTCACTCACACGCTCCACCGAGGGTGAGTCAAGATAGAGATGCTGGTTTCAAGAGCCTATCCTAGATTGGAGTTCTAACTTAAATATGAAACTAGGTACTATACTCATACTAGCTCACCTTGGATCCTCACTCGCTCAACCGAGGATGATCGTCTCAAGGAAACCGTAAACTAGCATGAGCCCTATGGATGCCTAACAATGATGCTCTAGGAGTTTGGAGGGGGGTTTATATAGTTTTTGGAATGAATTTGGGCCATTGGATCTAGAGAAATCAACTCTCAACTCTAGGATCACTACTTTCGATTACAACCATTTGATTAATCAAATCAATGGATTGGAATTGTTCTTTCTATCAAATCTAGTGTAAAGGAGTGAAATTTAGGCGCCCTCATTCTCCACCATTGGATCTGGGGATGATCTGGACCGTCGGATCAGTGCTGACATCATTTTGGATAAGATAAGCCACTATTTTTGGAGAAAAGCTGCATTATTGATCTTTGATTGTCAAAAAAAACTTCTTTTATGGTGACAATGAAATTTTTGCCCTAATTTCCCAACTTTGACCAGCTTTGACCAGCTTTGACCACTACCATGGACTTTCTTGATTTCTTTGAAACTTTGTATGTGACCTTCCTTTGACATCCTTGATGCATCCTGGACTTCTCGGGGAATTCCGGCTACCTTCACCAAATATGTTTTTTGTAGGCCTTCACAAATGAGAGAGGAGAGCAAATCTCGACGACATTCGCCCCCACTAAACCTACGATTCCTCCGGAAGCGCCACTCTAGCATCTGTGAAAAACAAAATGTTCCAGGCATCAAATTCTTTTATAGGCAACATAAGAAAGATGGAAGGAAAATTGATTATATGCATGAATAAGTAGGTACCGTGACATGAAGCAAAATTTGCATGAAAGAAATAATTGAAACAGGCAACATGTATATGCATGAACAAATAGGCAACATATATGCAAATGAACAAGCAACATTGGCAACAAGAAAGAAAGAAAAAACAAGCATCAATATGAAGTGGAAGTGGATGTATTGAGTCGTTTTAAGCATCAGCTCCTCTCATCTTGAAGAAAACTTTGTACCTTTTTCATAAAGCAATCTACCTTAAATATGATTATAAACAAAGATTTAGGATTTTCAAGAGACATCTTTCATCTTTAGCTTATTTTAGATCAACTCCTTTCCTACATAAATATGAATATGCTCTTTCTCTAATAACATGCAAGGAAATCTAACTAAACTCCACTAATGCATAAATCTGCCTATATAGCCCGTGATTTATTCTACTATGCCTTTGGCTTGCTCTTTTTTTTTCTTTCGATGATGATGATGATTCGGCAACTTTATGGTTACGATCACTTTTTTGGGGTGGAAGAAAGTGTAAACTTCTTGGTAACATGTAGCATTTTTTAATTTTATTATTATTATTTTTAATTTTTTTTTTTTTGACGAGGAAAAATTAAACCCCGATACAAGGTACAACCATTTTTGATGACGGAGAACAGACGTTTAAACTCCGATACAAGTGCTGTGAGATGGACTAAGGATGTAGAAACATGCAACAATCAACAATTATGCTTTCGATACACGATACATATGCATGTTTATATATGAAAGTCTTGTCACCAAAATAAACTTCCAAATCTACATGCCCTATCTTTCCACAATCCTAGATTATAAACAATTTCTTGGTAGATAAGTTACTACTTAAGATAAAATTTTACACAAGTAGAGAAATCATCATTTGCCCTTTTTTGACTCAAGTGATGTGGATATGCAATGCAATGCAAAGACTGAAAAAAACATGCATGAAACAAGCATGGAAAAAAAATAGAATGAACTTGAAAAAAAAAACAAAGAAACATGAACTTGAAAATTAATGATGTTTCTTTTTTTTTTTTAATAACATGGATACTCCTGTTTATGAATCGGCCTCATTGTTGTCATCTTCTTCAATGTCCTCATCCAAAATGTACTCGTCATTATCACGCTTCTTGAATAACTTTATCCTTTTACCTGCAATCAAAGCTTTTAGTGCAACACCATTTAATTCACAAAGAGCATACGTACCATTGTTGTTGACTTTTGATACTATGTATGGCCCAAACCACCGTTGAGTGAGCTTTTTGCGTGCATCATATTGAGAGTCGAATGTTCTATCATAAATGAGCACCCAATCTCCTACTTCAATTGGCTTAGGACGCAATCGATGAGTTTTATCAAAATAATGCTTGTTCTTCATTCTAGATTCTCTTAATTTTTCAACAGCATCATCAAGTCTTAATTTACCTTGTTCTAACTGTTTAATACGCAAATTCAAAAAATCATCAGTAGACATGTTTTCAGACCAAGGCAAATTTGACCATGCAGAAATATGAGACTGAATTGGAAACAATGGTTTTTGACAGTACATGAGTTCAGCAGGCATATATCCAGTAGTACGTGTGCATGTCATTCTATCTGCCCAAAGTGCAAAAGGTAAGAATTTAGGCCATTGTTTGATGTCACCATTACATGCTTTAGATATGGCTTTCACAATAGGTGGATGCCCTCTCTCTATTTTACCATTGGCCTCTGGGTTATATGCAGTAGTGAGAGACAAACGAATACCGTGACGCTCAAAGAACTCTTTAGCTTCTCTCGCATTTAACTCTCCACGATCGGCAACTACTTTCTCTATGTACCCAAAGCGACTTATTGAGTGATTCCACATCCCCAATATAAAGATGCAAACTATATGTTTTTCTTCTATGTTCTTTCATAATGCCATAGGAACCTCAAAGATACTTTTGAAGATCATCTAACATGGTAAGAAGAGAAACTAGAAGAGCACTAATAAATTAGAAAGATAAAGAAGTGCATATTGTAAGGAGTGATCATTTAGAGATAACAACTTATCTTCCAACAAAGATTCAATCATACAAGCCAAATTCTACATAGAAAAAATTGAAACATTTTTATCAAAGCCTTCCTGGAAACTCTCAACAAGGATTAAAAAATGATCCTTCTTACTTTAGTCGTAATGCATTCATTGTACACATAAAATCTTCAGTAGTCACAAAGGATCCCTTTCAAATAATCTCATAGTCGGGCTCTGCTTCAGGAGTCTTTTGATCCACTTTTATAGTTGAGGTTTGAACCAAGCTTTGAATTAAAATTCAAACTCTCACCATAAAGTGAGTCCTAAATTATTGGATTTATTCTCTCATCAATCATCTACCAAGTAATCCGAGATTCGATTTCGCCTAACTCCATGTGAGAGTAGTGCAATAAACATAGTCACTTTTACAAAGATAAAAGGTAAAGTGACTTTTACAAGGGGATAGTCATATGTGACTATATGTCATACATTTCTTGCAATCAAATCATTATCTTGAACCTGTTCATCTTAGTTCCATCCAAAGACTTTGTGAGCAAATCTCCACATTGCAAATGAGTTGACACATAGGAAAATTGTATGTCTTAGCTAAGTAATTTCTCTCTTACATAATGATAGTGCACTTCAATGTGCTAAGTCCTTGCATGATATACATGATTAGCAGCCAAATCAAGTGACTGGTGTTGTCTCCAAAAATCATTGGAGTATAAGAATGTAACCCCAAATCTGTATAGAGTAGTTTGAGCCACATAGCCTCTTGTGTTGCATTTGCTAAGCCTCTATATTTTGCCTCTATAGATGACAATGCCATAGTCGGTTGCTTCTTTAATGACCATGATATTAGCTTTGAACCTACAAAAGATAAGTAGCCAGAAGTGCTCCTCCTATCATCCTTGGAGCCAACCCAATCTTCATCAGAATACATCATGATATCCTAATGAGAAGTGAATGGATAAAACAACTCTTAATTTATGGTACCCTTCAAATATTTTAAGATCCTCTTGGAAGCTTCCAAGTGAGGTTTTCTTGGTATATGCATAAACTGTCTTAATGTACTTACTCCTGTCAAGGTTGCATAATTGAGACTCCCAACAAGCTTTTGGTAACCTGTAATATCTTCAAGAAGTTCTCCCTCAAGAGCACTAAGTTTGTGATTAGTTCCATGGGTGTACCTACAATTTTAGTGTTCTCCATTTTGAATTTAACCAACATATCATGAATGTACTTCCTCTGAGTAATAAAGACACTAGGATCTGTATATACAAGTTCTAATCCAAGAAAGTATGTTAACAAACCAAGGTCATTGATCTTAAACTCTTCTATCATCTAAGATTTGATTTTCTTGATACCATTGGCATCATTCCCTGTAATGATAATGTCATCCACATAGACACATAAGTAAATAACTTCTGAGTTAGTCTTCTTTATGAATAAGGAAGAATTTTCTTTGCTAGCAACAAATCCTTGATCCTGCAAATATGTGACAAGCCTATGGTTCCAAGCTCTAGGAGCTTGCTTCAAACCATAGAGTGCTTTCCTTAACTTGCATACATAATTTGGTTTATCCTTGTCTTCATACCCTGGTGGTTGAGCCATGTAAACTTCTTTTGAGATCCATCCATTTAGGAATGCATTCTTAACATCTAACTAATATAGGTTCCTATTCTTTGAAGCAACAACACTTACCAAAACCCTGATTGTTGGCATCTTAACCACAGGTGAAAAAGCCTCCTCATAATCCACTCCATGGGTTTGAGCAAACCCCTTTGCCACTAGCCTTGCTTTGTACCTGTTTATAGAACCATCTGAATTCTTCTTGATTTTATATATCCAGCTGGATCCTATTACCTTTAAGCTTGGTTTCTTGGGGACCAAATCCCAAGTGTTGTTTTCCTAAAGTGCTTCAATTTCTTCCTGCATGGCTTCTCTCCATTCTTTCTTCTCATTGGCTTCTTCAAATGAAGAAGGTTCTTCTGCCATAGAGTCTTTAGTCATGTACACGAAATTCTTGGTGACTAATGATGTGTCATATCCATACCTTATGGGTTTTTTACTCTCCCTTTGAGATCTTCTAAGTGCTTGATCGGAAGACTCTGGAATGTCTTCCAATTGCTTGAACTTTGTCTTGCCTTTTGACTTGCAAGCCTTGAAGTCAATTTGCTCTTCATCCTCTGAGTTAATATCTTTTGGTATTTGTTGATCTTCTTGAGTGAGAGTTGGAAAATCACTTTCCAAGTCATAAGGTAACTTGCCCTTCTTGCAATCATCTTCAAACCATGAATTACTTTCATCGAACATCACATCCCTACTAACTGTAAATCCTTTGTTAGTGGGATTGTACAACCTATATCCCTTCTTGTTTTGGTCATAGACAATGAATACACACTTTTCAGCTTTTGGATCAAGCTTCCCTCTAATTTGTGAGGGTATATGTGCATAAGCAATGCACCCAAATATTTTACAATGGTCAAATGTTGGTCTCTTGCCATTCCATACCTCATAAGGTGTCATTCCATCCAAGGATTTGGATGGGAGCCTATTAATCAAGTATGTGGCTATGGAAACAACCTCAGCCCATAAGTAATTTGGTAGTTTCTTTTCATTCAACATTGATCTTGTAGCCTCTACTATCAGTCTATTCCTCCTCTCTACTACTTCATTTAGTTCAGGAGTGTATCTTGTTGTGAGCTCTCTCTTTATACCTCTATCCTTTAACAATGAGTCAAATTCATGTGAGAAATACTCACCACCTCCATCAAATCTGATCCTCTTCAAGCTTCTACCTATTTGGTTCTCAACCAATGCCAAATACTTTTCAAAACAAGTAAAGACCATCTTTATGCTTCATGAAGTAAAGGATTGTCCATCTCCTTTAATCATCTATGATTGAAACATAATACGTTGATCCTGAGATTGATGGCTGTAGCTCAAGCGTAAGCACCACCTCCTTTACTTGTCAATCCGCGGAGACATGAGGACCGGTATGAAGACCACGAGCAAGTGAAGGCACAAGTGCGTGAGTGAAAGCACACAAACATGCACACACATACACACACACGCGCACAAAGTAAGATCAAAGAGAGGAACACTGGAAAGCTTAGATTGCAAAAGAGTTCTCTTACAAAAGTTCTATTCTCTAACGAGCTAACCCCAAAAATGAGCTCTCTAGCTCTTTTTATAGTTTTTTGACTAGTTTTGGCCCTGTCCAGACCTAGTGTCCGGCCTAGTTAAAAATTAGGTTCCAGGGCTTATTTGAGGGCTCAAACGAAGTCAAAAAATTATGAAAATTGGTACGATGGTACTTCTAATACTCCTCAAGCTCGAGGACTCCTCGGCTTGAACAAAATGGAGTTACTAAAAATAGATAATGGTATTTACAATGGTTTTTAGTGATGAAAATCACTATTTTTGTAGGGAATTCTTCTGAAAATTTGACATACACTTCTTGGAGCTCCCTACTTGCTCCCTTTCCTTGTGTGTCCACCTTTTGATGTGCTTCCATGCTTTGTCCTTGACTTTGAGCTTCAACACTCCCCCCCCTCTCGAGTCTGTCGTCCCTGACAGACCCTTGTTGGAAGAGCTGTTCTATGTAGTGCTTTGAGAGGTGGTGTCCATCCGTTGTATGAGCTGTTTCCTTGGATTCCAGCAAGAATGTGTCGTTGTGAGCTTTCAAAACTGCAAGTTGCTCAAAAGAGGTTGTCAAGAGTGATTTGGAGCAACTACTGGCTTCAAATTGCTTCCGAGATATGGATGTTGTTCCCATAACGTCTGCTAGCTCTTCCAAAGATGATGTTGAGAGCAGTCATGCCAACTACTCATAACCCATAATGAATGATGGGTAAGTGTGTTCGTGCTTGGGTTGAAAAAAGTATGTGCCTTGTGCACGGCCCTGTAATGTAGCCCTACGCATGCTTACTTGGAAAATGCATTGGAAGAAGCATGGTGCAAAATTGCGGGTCTTGAGCTAAGTGCTCAAGGGTATGCTGACGAAGAGGTTTCCTAAACTATCATGGTTATGGTGTTTCCAGAGTAAAGATACTTACCATGGAGAAGGTTGATGGATGTTTGTCTCTTCGTGTTGTACACTCGGCCTTTGAGATGGAACATTGTTGATGAATGTCCATGTTGATTGTCCACTGATGAGATCTTTTGAGTGGTGGATCTCCTCTCCTCTTTTCAAAGCAACATTTTTCACTAACAATGTGCATTTCTGAGCTTGGGCTCATGCACGTTCACTTCCCTATATTGACACTCAGAGGAATATTGGACACGTGCCGGTTTCTAAGAGATTACCATGCTGATTGACATAGACCATTCACCAGTGCTACTGTTCCATACTGGTTCAGGAAATACTGAGAATTGAATTGCTTTATATTCCTTGGCAAGCAACATCGGGTAACTACCCCAAGCTGAGTTTCACATATTCTCTTTAGCTCGCCATATGCAGGAGTCTTCTCCTCCAGAACTACCTTTTGCAGATATCCCTTGGATGCTCTGGTACATGAAGTAATTAAGCATCACTCAAGTTGCGGACCTTCAAGCTCTTCATTCCTACCATGGTAAGAGAAAATCATAATTGTAGATGCCATGTTCATGCCAAATGCTTATCATCTACCAGATAAGGCAGCAATAATCTCACTGCTGGCCGAGACACACTTCAATCCAAATTGATAAATGCCTAGTAATCAACAGTTCCACCTTCAACTAAGCATGACTCATTCATGTTTCATAAGCCAAACCTGGGAACAAGCTCTCTCCGCTTTTCTTTCTCCCCTTTTTTTTTTTTTTTTTTTTTGGAACAGGATATCACAAAACAAGAACACAAAAGTTAGTATCAATAGAAATGTTCGACATATGTCACTGTGCTCTTGTGCATGGGATTCTCAAGTGTGTCTATGCACGGCCGTGTAATGTGGCCCTATATTAATGCATACTTTGGAAATGCATGACCTGAATGGTGCAAAAGACAGGGTTGTGCAAGGAGCACACGGTTGTTGCTCGTTCGAGGCTTTCGATGTTATTTGCAGAGGTTGATGCCGACCTTGGTGGAGGTATCCATTGAGTCTCGAACTGATGTAATCCTCCTTATTGGAGTCCATTTTAGAACATCATTTGGCACTGTAGAGGTCACTTCAGGTGTCTTTCTCTTTGGATGCTTTCTGAACTGTGGTATCCAGTGTGGTTGACGCTTTGGTTCGGTGGAGGCTACTTGCACTTTTGACTTCCAAACCCATATCCTTTTTGCATGTCTTCCTACTAATGTTGAAGAGCTGATTTGATCTTCCTTTGGTCTCTGTACGTGGTTCTTACCCTTTTCTCTTTTTGGCTTCTTTGTTGAAACCTTTTGCATGTGGGAGAACAAAGGTTGTTGTGGATGTAGGAGCTTCTTAGGTACCCACATCTGTAATTGCCCTTGTTGAGCTGCAGCTAACTTCTTAGGCACCCAAACTTGTTGGATACCTTGTGATTGAGCTTGTCTGAGCTGCTTCCTTCGTCTTCTGGCCTGGTTGGTTTGCATGGATGGAATTTGTGGGGGCAAGGTTGGTGGTTGCTCTCCTTTGCATACCCATATCTGCTTCATGCTCTGAACTGCTTTTTTATCGAATGGTGTCTTTCTATTTGATGTAGCAGTTGTCGTGAACGGTTGTGTTTGCTTGTGTGGTGGACTCACTATTGTGGCCACTTGATTCTTTGGAGAAGAAGAAAGATCCACCCGCCTTCGAACCTGGTCTTCCACGATTGACTCCTTCTGCATCATAGAGCTTTTGACACATACAACATCTTCTTTCATATGATTAGTCTTGGAAGAACTAAGAGAGTGTGTGGTGCCATGATTTAGGAGCATGCACTTCTCTAATTCTAATGTAATGCATTGTTCATGTACCCAAACTTGAAGAATTTGACTTCTTAGGTTTAAGTTAACTGCATGGTCATAGATCCAATCTTGACCCAAGACAAGTGGTTCTGTAAGGTTCTCATCTTGACATACTAGCGCTTTGACTTCCATTGGAACATCTTGAAGGTAGATGGGAAGTTTCACCTCGCCCAAACAAGGGGTTTCCACACCTCCCAATCCTATGAGATAAGCTTCTATGGGATTGATGTTCAACCCCAAGTCTTGGCAGTAGGAAAGTCTAACTGCACTACTTGCTGCACCTCAGTCAATCAATGCTTTCACCGTCCTTGCACCCTTCCCTTGTCCTATCTCTATGGTCACAAAGGGTCTTCGGTCAATGACCTGAGAAGTCACTATGCCTGACTTTTGACACATATCCATGTGATATTTTGGGGCTTTTGAGTTGACTTCTAGGCCTAATCGCCTTAACTTATTTCGCCTAATACGCTCTCTGGCCTCTACCTGTGCTTCTTCTCTCACTCTTAACTCTTCATCTTTTCGCTTCTTAGCAGTGTTGAGTCTCATTAGCATATCCTCAGTAAGAGGTTCTTGATATAGCTTGACTCTACAGCCACTAATATAGTTTGGCAAGATATCTCCTTCTAGCGTGGCCAACTAAACTGCACCACTAGTGGAAATTCTATTAATGATCATGGGGCCGTATCCTCTTTTTTCCAACTTACGGGCATGTTGTTTTAGTGTGTATACCAACACTAGATCTCCCTCTTTCAATCCCTTATCCTTGATGTGTGCATCAAAGTATGCCTTTTGCCTCTTCTTTGCAGCGTAGATGCCTGCTGCCGCTCGTAGCCTCGTCTCACCCAAGCGTTCGAGATCAAAGATCCTAGAGGATAATTCATGCCCATTCCACTCATACTCTTGTGCTACTTTTAAGGCAGGGATTAAGAAATCTAATGGTAGCACAACGTTCTGTCCGAAGACCATCTGAAATGGGGTGGCGTTGAGTACCGTTTTGTAGGCAACTCGATAAGCCCAAACAGCATGATGAAGTTGTTTGTCCCAATCAGAGTGTTTATTATTTACCAGTTTTGTCAATACGTTACATAGGATCTTATTGGTACTCTCGGCTTGTCCGTTGGCTTGTGGGTGATAGGGGGCAGATTTCTTATGTATCACCAAGAATTCTTGGAGAAGATTTTCAATGACTTCATTCAAGAAGTGTGTGCCTCTATCGCTCACCAACTCTATTGGTAGTCCATATCTCGTGAACACATTCTCGAATAAGAACTTAGCCGTAGTCTGAGCTTCATTCTTTGTTGTGGCTTTGACTTCTACCCACTTTGTAAGGTAATCTGTGGCTACAATGATGTACTCTGCATGGGAGTTTCTAGCTGGAGGGTTAATAGGACCTATGAAGTCTATGCCCCACTTCGAAAATGCACGTCCTCCCATCATTGGCCTCAAGGGCATCTCGTCTTTTCTCATTGGATATTGTGCACGTTGGCATGTGTCACATTTCTTCACATAGGTATGTGCGTCCATATGAAGAGTGGGCCATCAAAGTCCTGAGAATAGAATGGTCTTGATCACTCGGTCAGGACCAAAATGTCCACCTGCAACACCGCTGTGTGCAGTCTCTAAGACCTTTAAATAGTCTGATTCATGAACGCATAGTCTTAAGTAACCATCTTTGCCTCTTCGGTATAGGTTGTCCCCTACTAAGGCATAGCCTTGAGCCTCTTGCTCCATGCTTCGTCTTCTTGCTAGACTAGCCTCTTTGGGTAATCTTCCCGATCTCATAAACTCTACCAATGGAGCACTCCACTCTGGAATTAATGACACTTGATAAAGGGTCGCATGCTCCACTGGGGGTCTCTCTCTGCACCTTGGACAATTCTTAATCCACTCATGTATTTCTTTGTCCATGCTAGGCCAATACACTCCTAAACGCTTTAGATTCTGCAATGTTCGTTGTTTAGAATAGTGATTTCCTAGCATTCCTTCATGGGCTTGTTGCAACCAACTACTATGTTCATCATCCTCCACACAACAAGCTAATACACCCTCAGTATCTTGTTTGTACATGCTTCCTGCTAATATGTGATATTTTTGTGATTTTACAATTTCTTCTTGTGATGTTTTCACATTCTTATTTGCAGGGCCAAAGGTTAGGACTGGTACCAACTTATTTGCCCATTTAGGAACAACTTCTAAATTGAACAGATAAGCATCGGGTAATTCGTCGGACACTCCTTGCGGTGACTCTCGTGAAGTGATGCGAGAAAGGTGATCTGCCCGAAGGTGGGTTCTACCTTTCCTGACAACAACTTCAAAGTCATATTCCATTAGTAAGAGGAACCATCTTACTAAGCGTCCAGTATTGCAAGGTTTATTGACCAAATATAACAAAGCTTGATGATCAGTGAAAAACTTGAACTTGTTGGCCAATAAATAGTGTCTAAACTTCTTCACAGCATATACCATGCCTAAGCCCTCTCGCTCAGTTGTGGTATAGTTCCGTTCAGCTGCAGTGAGCTGTCTACTAACATATGCTATGGGCAAATCTAAGTTTCCTTCACTTGTGGGTTGTGCTAGCACACATCCTATGGCGTGATTGGATGCATCCACATGGACATGGAATGGTTTATTCCAATCAGGAGTGGTGAGTATTGGTGCCGTGCACAAACGTTTCTTCAGTTCGTTGAAAGAATTCTCGCATTCGTCGTCCCACTCAAAATTAGACAACAAGGCATAAAGGGGTCTAGCTATGATCGCGTACATGTGGATAAACCTACGGTAGTATCCACAATGGCCCATAAATGCTTGTACCTCTTTAATATTCCTTGGCCTTGGTAGCTCTGCTATGGCTCGTACCTTATCTTCATCTGTTGAGATTCCATTCTTAGAAACAATATGACCTAAGATTTTACCTTGACGCACCATAAACACACACTTTTTTGGGTTCAGACACACTCGATATTCTCTACACTTGTTGAAGATTTGTCTGAGCTCAGGGATGTGAAACCTTCTTTCTTGGGAATGAGCACATAAATCATCCACATACACTTCTAAGCTCTTTCGCAAGAACTCTTTGAAGACATGACACATGAGCCTTTGGAATGTTGCGGGTGCATTGGTGAGCCCAAATGGCATCACACGAAATGCAAAGATTCCCCACTCTGTAGCAAAAGCTGTTTTGTGTTGATCTTCTGGGGCAATGGCTACTTGATTGTAACCTAAAAATCCATCAAGGAAGCTATAAACTTCCTTGCCTGCAACACGCTCCAATAGGTGTTCTGTGATTGGAAGTGGATAACTATCTCTAATCGTAGCGGCATTAACTTTTTTAAGGTTAATACACACTCGCAACTTCCCGTTCTTCTTGGGTACCACAACAATGGGGGACACCCATTCAGTATGCTCAATCTCATAGATGAATCCAGCTTCAATCAACCTATCAATTTCTTCTTTTATTTTGGCTGCATAGGTATCATTATATGTGTAGGGCTTCTGTTTGGTGGGCTTAGCATCAGCAGTCATGGGGATAGTATGAGAGCAAATTCTTGGATCTACCCCTTTCAAGTCTCTATAGTGCCATGCAAACACATCCCTATATTCCCTTAATAGAGCTATGAGCTCCATTTCTTCTCTTGCACTTAGGTCATCTCCTATATATGTGCATCTCTCTTCGTTCTCTTCAATGGTCACTACAATCTTCTTGGTCTTTTCTTTATTATCATATGATTCTCCTATGATGGCCTCTCGCTTAGGCATTCGTACCAAAATTTTGCGGTCGTCAACTTCATATTTCTTGAAGTTTTCTGGTACTTCAAACAATGATTCCTCCTCTTCTTGTTTCACTGCTTTTCTTTTCTTTTTCTTTTTACTACTCTCACTTCCATCCTTTGAGTTTACTGTTTTAATACTTGTGAGAGGTTCTTCTTCTTTCTGGGTGAACACTCCTATATCTTCTAGATAGTGCTGCTCTGAGTTAAAGCAACTATCCATCACAATAGACTCCAGATCATCGTCATTCTCTTCTTCTTCTATGACATCACTAGGGTCACATTCTTCTAGCAAGGGTTGACACATGAACACTGAGATATCATAACCCTCCTCATCACAATGAGGTGTCCACTGTTCCTCATTGACAACAATGTCCATGGTGGCTAAGATTTCTGGCCAGCCATGAGGCTCAAACTCCTCATCTGGAAAGATCATCGGTGTGTAGGCTGGGTCTCTAACTGGTCTATCTCCTAGCAAAGTTCCTTCTTCTCTTGCCTTTAAACGTTTTTCCTCTTCCTTTGCGACCTTGCACATCCACAAATGAGTATCTTCATGCAGCCATGATGGATCAGGTGAACTTTCAGAATGCACAGAGATGGAATCTTCTTTCGCTTTGTGGATAGAATTCCACTGTAGGGGTGGTACATCTCTGAAGGTGTAATCCTTCAAATTGACCTTGGTAGTGACCCCTAAGTGCTGTAAGTACAAGGAGTTAGCTCCCCAATCCTGTACTATTTGCATTTGTCGTAGGAAGGGTCTTCCTAGGATCATCTCATAGACATTATTTTTCTCAAAGTCACATATAGCAAATGTGTGCTCAAACTCTACACCACAAGTGGTTAGAGTGATCCCTTCTAGCAATCCTAGAGGTCTTTCAAAATGACCATCAGCCATTTGAAGCTTCATTCTAGTTGGTCTTAATGTGGGCTTGCCCCATTGCTTCCACAAGGAGGTGGTCGCAATAGCAACACCAGCACCTGAATCTATGATTGCTTTGGTTGTGTAACCTTGGTAGGTGATTGGAAGATAAGTATTACCTTCTTCACCCTCACACATGTCCCCTATTTTGTCTAGAGGTATCTCTGGTACCCTTTGCTTGGAGCCTGCTTTTGGCATGTTGGACTCAAGTTCTGGAACCTGATCCTTCACATGATTCCAAAGCTCAGGTTTTGCTTTGAGCAGCTCTTCTACAGTGAGATGACATTGAACCTTAGTGTTCTTCACGACATTCGTGTTCCTTGGAACCACTGAGTCTTCATTTCTTACTAGTATTGTGGGAGCTCTAATGTGGAGAGATTCAGATTCCCATGGGCCTGGAAATTGAGGCAGTTCTTCTAAGGTATTAGAGTCAAAATCTAACCTTTCGTCTTCTTGTTGTTCTGCTTCATCTCCGTAAATAGATGGAATGTCTTGGGGAAATTGATCATGAAGATCATCAATCTCAGGAATAGGAGGGGAATTACCCTTCTCCTTGGCCCATTTCTCTTCTTGTATTTCCCGCAAGAATTCTTGAGAGTACTGTTGAATTGAAGGAGGTATTCCTGGATCCATGGAATTAGGAACATAAGCTCCCATTGGTGGGGAGCTTCCTCTTTCAATAACTGGTTGAGCCTGTGGAGGTAAAGAAACTTGTGGTTTGTTTACCAACTGCTCTAATCGTTCTAGTAAGCCCTGGAAATGCAAATCCCCTTTGACAGAGTTTGTCTGATTGAACTTTTGACTAGTCTCAAGTATAGCTTGAGCTTGTTCTACCATTTTCATGCACATTTTCATCCGTTCAATCTCTAAGTCTGCTCTAGGGTAACTCTTGTCTAGGTTTGCAGCTGTAGGCCCTTCTTGAAGTCGAGCCTGGTAGGCCTTGAACATCATGTCCAAGCCTTCTGGGGTTGGATCTGCAAGAACAGACCCTGGTTGTGGTCTATTTACAATGGGTGGTGGGGTGGGATGAGGTGGAGTGGATGGAGTTTCGGCATGGCTTTGAGATGCAATGTCTTCTATTTTTGTTTTCGCTTCTTTTAAGCTTTCTTCTAGTTCCGATAACTTTTTATTCCACTTGCGATTGGCCTTCTCTCTGGTATCCTTCCATGTTCTTGTTTTCCTCTTACTAGGCTCTCCCGATTCACTCGACTCTGATTGTTCTACAGATTTATCCTGTTTTAATGCTTGTGCCCTAGTAACTGCCTGTATAGGTGCCACATTACTGCTACTTGAACTTGAATCCACCACTAAGCCTACCACATTAATGGGTGTAATGTTGGGTGCGCTGGAGGGGTTTCTTGGACAATCTCTAGGGAGATGGTCTTTGCCACAATCAGGGCAAAAAGCTTGTATTGTGATAGCCTGTCCTTGACTCGGAGATGGTGGGTGGGGACAGTCACGAATGAAATGGTCACCTTGACATCTGAAACAAGATCCTCTAGGGGCTTGTGGTCTCATTTGTCTCAACTGGGGCCTAGGGTTAGGATTTGTGTACATGACATTGGAGTATTCTGGCTCCCAATTTTGCTCCATAGGTGGTGCCTCATATTGATACGAGTAAATGTCACTATGTTCAGGTGACTCTGTGTAATACGCATGTGGACTACCTTCATGGGAGTAGTCTGAACTATGAGCATGAGAATCATTATCTGGTATCAATGGGGTTAGGGGCACCAATGCTCTATTTGGATTTTCCTCTCCCACAGCATATTTGACTGGAATCACGTTGGCTGGAGCTGGTGGTTGGTTTCCCAAGACAGGTTGTGGCCTATATGGTACCTGATATTGCTGTTGTGGTCTATAATATGGCTGTTGGTATTGGTTCTGATACCTACCTTGTGGGTAAGGTTGCTGATAATTCTGTCTAACAGCCTGCCTATTGTAGGGACAATCTTGAGTCGTGTGGTTTGTGTATTTTCTCTCAATAGTGCAATATGGAGCATTCCTTTCTCTAATGTTTTGGTTTTGCATTGGGCATACATTAGCCATGTGGTCGCCCCCACAAGTATAACACCAATTCACTGGAGTGACTCTCTGTGTTTGTTTATTTTGGACTCCCAGCTTCTTGGCAACTTGCTCAGCTATCTCCTCTATTTCCGTGGAGATTTTTGAAGTATGACTAGTAGAACTATCTGAATCCTTATAGAGTTTGGATAATCCTAACTCCTCACCCAAGTTATCTTCTATGTCAATGCATGTCCGCACGCACTCTTCTATGGATCTAGGCTCTTTCAAATATACATATGATCTTAACTTTGTGCTCAGTAAGCCATCTAGGAACAAAGCCACTTGTTTGGCTGGTGTGGGTAACTCGGGAGCAGGGCATCTTTCTAGGTACTGTCTAAACCTTCTACCTGCTAGTCGCACTGTTTCTTGGGGTGTCTGCTTGAAACTGTGGATCAAGGATGATGTGTTATGCCTGATACCACTCTTGGAAAATTCTACAATGAATTCGTCTAGCAGTTGACCTATATCGCGATAGTTGCGACTACTCAATGGTTGAAACCAAGTCAAGGCAGTGCCCTTAAGAGTCAAACCAAATGCCTCGTATTGGGTGAATAAATCCTCAACCTGTTCAGCTCTTAACACTTGTTTGAACTCGGCCACATGATCATAAGGATCTCTTGACCCGTCAAAATAATTCTTCATTGCCTTGATCACTTGAGTGGGTCTAAGGGTTCTTGGGTGCTCTCGGGGTCTAGGCAATGGAAAATCATGTTCATCTCTTTTTTGCCTATGTGCTTGATGTCTCTCTCTTTCAGGTCTTTCATTTTCAAATCCTGATCTATTCCTGCCCACGGTGTGTGCAAAACTTACTTCAGGTCTCTCTCTAGTTCTTTCTCTCTGGGCTTCATGAGCGTGGGATGATCCTACTCCTTGGAGGCCATGGGAAACATTGGATCTTGGTGGGGGGAAAATCAATTCATTCTTCCAAGTATATGCATGTCTATCATGTTCTGTTACCAAGAAAATTTTCTCTGATGTGTTATCCAGGTAAACAACTTTGCCTGGCATCTCTGGATCCTTGAACTCGTAGATGATGACTATGCCCAATTGGCTAGGTTGATCTGGCTTGAATCTCCAAAAGGCTTCCTCTGTTTCTCTATTCAAAAATAGTTCTATGCTTTTGTTATCTTGAGGGATCCAGTCTGGAGTGATCACTCGGGTCAAAACTGACTTACCTCTAGGAGTCTGGGGTCCTTGTCCTACATTTCCTTGTTCTAGGTCTCCTATTTCATTCTCAGGAATGACATTTCCAAACTCATCAGCCCTATATGGTAGGTTGGTGACCACATACATGGTTCCTTCCTTATCAATGTATGAACCCTCTTCGAACTTGACCACCGGGTGTTCAAGTCCAAAGAATTGATCTGGATTTTTGAGTTGGACCACTGATCGCCTCAGACCATCCTCATAGATGCGAGCACCTAATTGGTTGGTCCGAATATATTCCAACTGTGTCTTATAGGGACCTTCTGGTGTTTGTAGATGGGCAGTCCCTGAGCCACCTGCAGGTTTTCCCATACTAAAAGACATTTCTGAATCACTTGTGTCTGAAATTAGTAAAAGATGACCACTTAGTTGTTGTGCCCAAGACTTGGATGTATGGTTGACACTAGCCTCAGAAGATCTAATGCTTTGTTTATCCTTGCCTAAGTGTCTACCAGATCTCAGGTTCATAAGCTTTAGTCAAGAGTCCAAATTTTCCCCTTGGTATGGTTCAAAATTCTTTGGAGTCCCCTTGGTTCCCTAGTCCCACTTGAGGGTCAACTTCAAATTATCCTATCTCAAAATCAACGCGTTATTCTTGAAAAAAATAGTTGAGGTCGTGTAGGATTTGAAACGAGCTTTCCAACGAGCTATAGAGCTCAAAAAATGGACTTTGGATGAAAAAGTTATGCCAATTCATGCTCCTGGGGGTCAAAACAGGCAAACAGGACCTTTGGAGAAAAACGCGATTTTGTGAACTTTCAGAGAATCGCGATTTTGTGAACTCAGAAAATTGCGATGTTGAGCACAAAATCGTGTTTCTGAGAATCGCGATGTTGAGCACAAAATCGTGTTTTTGAAAATCGCGATGTTGAGCACAAAATCGTGTTTTTGAAAATCGCAATTTTGACTCAGAGAATCGTGATTCACAAAATCGTGTTTTTTGTTGAAAATCGTGATTTGTGAGAATCGCGATTTTGAGCCCGCTGAAAATCGTATTTTCTCAGAATCGTGTTTTTGGCATGAAAATCGCGATGTTGAGCACAAAATCATGTTTTTAGAAAATCGCGATTTTGACTCAGAGAATCGTGATTCACAAAATCGTGTTTTTTGCTGAAAATCGTGATTTGTGAGAATCGTGATTTTGAGCCCGCTGAAAATCGTATTTTCTCAGAATCGTGTTTTTGGCATGAAAATCGCGATGTTGAGCACAAAATCGTGTTTTTAGAAAATCGCGATTTTGACTCAGAGAATCGTGATTCACAAAATCGTGTTTTTTGCTGAAAATCGTGATTTTTTGAGAATCACGATTTTGAGTAGGGAATCGTGTTTTCTCAAAATCGTGTTTTTTGACTGAAAATCGTGATTTTTTGAGAATCGCGATTTTGAGTAGGGAATCGTGTTTTCTCAAAATCGTGTTTTTTGACTGAAAATCGTGATTTGTGAGAATCGCGATTTTGAGCACAATCACAGAATCGTGATTCTGAGAATGACCATAGAATCGTGATTTTTTTCAGCCAACTTTTAGACGGGAAAACAGAAAATCATGATTTTTCAAAAAATTTTGAATTTTCACAGAATCGCGATTTTCATCACAGAATCGTGTTTTTTGGCGGAAAATTCAAATTTCTGAGCGCCGGCTATGGCGAGCTCCGTATGAGCAGAAAATCATGAAAAAATCGTGTTTTTGAAAATCGCGATTTTGACTCAGAGAATCGTGATTCACAAAATCGTGTTTTTTGCTGAAAATCGTGATTTGTGAGAATCGCGATTTTGAGCCCGCTGAAAATCGTATTTTCTCAGAATCGTGTTTTTGGCATGAAAATCGTGATGTTGAGCACAAAATCCTGTTTTTAGAAAATCGCGATTTTGACTCAGAGAATCGTGATTCACAAAATCGTGTTTTTTGCTGAAAATCGTGATTTTTTGAGAATCGCGATTTTGAATAGGGAATCGTGTTTTCTCAAAATCGTGTTTTTTAACTGAAAATCGTGATTTGTGAGAATCGCGATTTTGAGCACAATCACAGAATCGTGATTCTGAGAATGACCACAGAATCGTGATTTTTTCAGCCAACTTTTAGGCGGGAAAACAAAAAATCGTGATTTTTCAAAAAATTTTGAATTTTCACAGAATCGCGATTTTCATCACAGAATCGTGTTTTTTGGCGAGAAATTCAAATTTCTGAGCGCCGGCTATGGCGAGCTCCGTATGAGCAGAAAATCATGAAAAAAACACAGCGCTTGCTCTCCCTTGCTTCTCCTAACTCCTTCCCACACAATAATGCATGAAAAATGGTATGAAGATGGTGAAAATGCACTAAAAAACAAGAATTTTCTATGAAGAAGAAGATGGAAGAAGGTGGAGATGATGATGATGATGAAGATGAAGAGGAAAAAAACAGAAAATGAACTGAAATGACAGTTTTTTTACCTTCCAACGTCGCAAATCTACGATCTTACCATCACAACGCTCGTCCTCGAAGCTCTCTCCCCGGCAACGGCACCAAAATTTGGTGTAGCTCAAGCGTAAGCACCACCTCCTTTACTTGTCAATCCGCGGAGACGTGAGGACCGGTATGAAGACCACGAGCAAGTGAAGGCACAAGTGCGTGAGTGAAAGCACACAAACATGCACACACATACACACACACGCGCACAAAGTAAGATCAAAGAGAGGAACACTGGAAAGCTTAGATTGCAAAAGTGTTCTCTTACAAAAGTTCTATTCTCTAACGAGCTAACCCCAAAAATGAGCTCTCTAGCTCTTTTTATAGTTTTTTGACTAGTTTTGGCCCTGTCCAGACCTAGTGTCCGGCCTAGTTAAAAATTAGGTTCCAGGGCTTATTTGAGGGCTCAAACGAAGTCTAAAAATTATGAAAATTGGTACCATGGTACTTCTAATACTCCTCAAGCTCGAGGACTCCTCGGCTTGAACAAAATGGAGTTACTAAAAATAGATAATGGTATTTACAATGGTTTTTAGTGATGAAAATCACTATTTTTGTAGGGAATTCTTCTGAAAATTTGACATACACTTCTTGGAGCTCCCTACTTGCTCCCTTTCCTTGTGTGTCCACCTTTTGATGTGCTTCCATTCTTTGTCCTTGACTTTGAGCTTCAACAATGGCTCTCTGCTAGGACCCCACACATCTGTGTGCACCTTTCTAGTCCCATCACCTGTCTGCACTTCATTTTTCCCTTTAGGTCCTTCAAGATCAAATAGCAATTCCACATTTCTAGCCACATGATTGGAACAACCAGAATCAATATAGAAAAGATGATCATCATCTTTACCTTGCTTGGATGTCATGTTCATGATTAGTAGAGAATTCTCTTGGTCTTCTGTGTAATTGTTATAATCTCTTATGCCTCTAAAGCCTCCTTGATAATTGTTGTTGTAGCCTTGATTGTATCTCTGATGATAATTGCTTCCTCCTTTGTTGAACCTGCCTCTTGATTGTCCATAGCCTTGTCTATGGAAGCCTCTTCCTCTTTGATTCCTTGTGTTCTTGAAACACTCATCTGTGGTATGGTTGGTTAGGCCACAAATGTTGCAAGGTGAAGAGGTATATGATCTCCCCTACCTTGCTTTCCTTCTCTGCCCCTTCCTCTAGTACCTCTTCCTCTACCTATGAAGTTCACCTGAGAGGTACTAGCCTCTTCTCCAATGCTTGCAAGCTGGTTAGTCACATCCTTCATCTTCGTTACATAGCCAACTACACTTTGCTTTGGTTGCTTTTTCAAGGTTGGAAACTCCATCCATAGCTAGTTCTTCATGAATAACCAAAATGTGTTTAGTCTATGGATGCTACAAACAATAGCGTTTGCTTTCAAAACTCTACTCAACAAAAATACATTTTATTGCTTTATCATCCGATTTTCTACATTGTTGTTTAGGCACTAATGCATATGCCAGACAAACAAAGACACACTATCAAGAAGATGGGAACGCCCGTTTGGTGGATCAATTCAACCGCAAAGTCCAATGCCTCACATAGTGTGACTTTAGCAAACTCAGGTAAATATCAGATGCTCATAGGAGGTTCAAAAGAATCATAGCTCGAGATATTTGCCAATTGAAAAACTTTTCATATCATAAAAAACTTGTTGTTCAACAATCTTCTTTAGTACCATATCATTCATTGATATAAATAATTTTGCATGGATCATCACATTGTTCCTCTTTGTACTCTTCTATAGTTATATTCAATTCATAAAGAAAGCAAAATAGACAATTCTATCAATCGGCACCTATAGACTACGATTAGAACATGTAATTCATTACTTAAATTCATGTGGCGACGACAAGAAAATTTGCAAAGCATTCTATCCACAATGATATTTTAATATTGTTAATGAGTTAAAGAATTAAATAATGTTGTTTAATCTAGGTATCAGTTGTGAGTTAAAATACTCTATTGTAGTCAATTCTATACGTGGTTGTATCATCAGCTGAATAGATATATTAACTCATGGATACATTTGTAATAGACTTCTTTGTGCTACAACGGAATAGCAGTAGAAAATGCAAGACTTCTAATGACCCTGAATATTAATCATTGCTTCAGATCAGAATATACTTTTCAGTGGCAAAGTGGAGCATGAAGTTGTGAGAGTTATGAAAGAAATATTTGGTTTGACAAAATTATCTTCAATACTTCAGCCTTGATCACTCATTATAGCAGCATATATGGTTTCATAGCAACAAGCATGAGAGATTCGGATGTTGATAGACTTTTGACCTTAATTCTATTTTTAATTCATCATTAAAAGTAATTGAACTCGGACTCTTTGTACAATGTTATGAGTTCGAGAAATATTCAAAGAACGTTACCTCGTATGAGATAGCATCAAAATTAAATTAATTATGTTTCAGTGTCTTGTAATGTCTTCCTTGTCGAAATTGAACAACATGCATCGTCTGTCATAAGTATATCATTGTTGGAATTGAACAATGTGAGTTCCCCCCCTTTTGCCAGAAGATAATTTATAAATTGGCCTCCCCCCAGATTGCTTCATCCAGGTGCTTCAATAATGTGATGATTGCTATAATTAGTGATCATATCTTGACATATAATTAGCAATCATTAGATCATATAATTAGCATAAGTAGCGATATCCACATTTTCTTTTCAAATTTATCATGAGGGAAAAAAAACCCGATCTTTAATAGTTATCTTCAAATCGGAAAAAATTGCCATACACGATGATCTCATGAGTTCTAATAGTTTTTAAGCATCAAAGCATATGAACACCCATCAATAGCCATTAAACATTCCTTGAACTTCTTGAACCATGTAATAGTTGGCATACATCATAGCCAATGTAATGCCATCCTCCACGTCTCGCTCAACCATACTTTAAGATGTCATCATGTAACATAAATGTCAGGTTTGCTGATCCTATGATCGTACAAACTTTGAGAATACATACAGGTATAAACCTCTATTTTCATATAGGTGAAATTCATAAATACCTTTTTGGGGTGAAAGAAGGTAGAAAATTTTGTTCATATTTTTTTAATTTTTATTTTTCTTTTTACATTCACAAATTTTTAGTTTAGAAGGGGAAAGGTTTAACCCCTTAATCCAAGCTAAGGATCTAGATGCATGTAGAAGAAAGACATAGGATCTTAAAGACAAGATTCATGCATCTATATGCTCATACATATATAAAAAATACTTTCATCATTTGAAATGCATTGCAAATACTTTTTGCTCATATCAAATTCGTACTCAATTCATAAATGAGAAACATAAATCAAGTTTTGTATTCCTACTTTGGCTAAATAGAATCACTTCATAATTTGATAACCCAATTTCTAGATCATTTAATTATAATTTTTGTCATGAAATGCAAATCAGATGCATAGATCAAACATCTAAGAATGTAGGCTCATAGTTTATAGAATATGTATCTTGATTTTTATCAATTTTAATTGAATTACCAATCTTTTGTTTGTCCAATTTAATTTGATCATATCTTTTTATATCAATAGATTTATTTGATTGTCACTTTTACACATAAATTTAAGTTTAGGAAGATTTTGCTCATCATTGCTCTTTTTGTCAAAGAATTTACTTTGAATTTCAAATTTAGTCATAGATTCACAAAAACTCTTTTTATCATATCTCTTAAGTTTAGAAAATTTGTTCATATCATAGCTCTTAGGTCACCACTGTTTTTGAATTCTTTTACATGTTTTAGGTCTAAACTTAGTTTGATCAAAGTATTCTCTCATCCTTCGTCTACCTAAGTTTAAATGCAAACATAGATGGGCTTGAAGATCACAAATCTTATGGTCAATTTTAGTGACTAAGTGAAATCTACATGCATCATCATAAGCAAGAAAATCATCATACATATGATCTAATTGATCACACCAAAAGCATCTTATTGGATGTTTCAGTCTCCTATTCATAGCCCTATGGGTGGATCTCCTATGGGCAAAGATATGGGTTTTATCATGCACTTTTGTAGATAAACTTTTAACTTCTTGTTCATGTTTACATTTGCATATGGATAATTCATTTACATGCTTGGTCACTTCATCAACTTTATTCTTCAAATTTGTAACTCCATTCACAATAAATTCCTTCAAAATAGCACACATCACATGACTTGAATTGGAAAAATCACTAAGCTTATCAATTAATAAAAAAAAAGCTTCTTCAAAGTTCTCTTGTTTTGAAAATTTTATTTTTTCTCCTAGGTCTTGGAATTGTGTTTCCAAGTCCAAAATCTTAGTGTTGATTAATTCTTCCATATTTAATTCTTTATAATGTGTGATTACTTGAACTACCTTCTTCTTACCCATTGAAATTTATCAAAAAGTAAGTATCAAGAGATAGATCAAATACCTAGAATATGGCTCAAAGAAGAGGCTCAAAGTGAATTTGTGTATAAAATTTATACAATTTATTTTGATCAAATTCTGATACATCAATATGTAGTGAATGAATGTGTGCAAACATCTTTGCTTCAAATGTTGATGAGAGGGGTGGCGAGAAGAGGATAACGACTTGCCAATTTCCGTGGAGGCACTCAGACCAAATATGCTCAGCCCTCAACACCTAGGAAAGTGCAAGGTTTGGAATCAAGTTGCTGCTCACATGGAAGAAGAAGCCCATGACTATTTGCTAACTTCATCAATGCATATGCAAGAAAATGTAAATTATGTGTATCTGAGTTGTCTCTCTGATTTCTCTATCATCCGATCACCTTTTCCAAATGACTATTGTACTTCGTCTGTTAATTTGTCCTTCGTCTGTTAGAGATCTTCAATGCAATTCTTGACAATGTCAATGCCTCCCTTCTGCCCAATTATTGCCTCCATATAAATGTCGCCATCTTCCCGCAGCAAATATATGCACCATGAATTGCCAAAAAAAAACAATTGTGAATTGACCTTCCATTATGGGATTCAACAGAGATTGACCTCGACCAAAATTAGATGCATTTTCCCTTTCAACATTCGATGGTTATAGTGCCATGATTCTCACGCCAGACAAATAAGTTCATCAGAATTTTGTCAGAAGATAATTTATAAATTGGCCTCCCCCCAGATTGCTTCATCCGGTGCTTTAATAATGTGATGATCACTATAATTAGTGATCATATCTTGACATATAATTAGCAATCATTAGATCATATAATTAGCATAAATAGGGATTGTGATGATCCACATTTTATTTTCAAATTTACCATGAGGAAAAGAACCAGATCTTTAATAGTTATCTTCAAATTGGGAAAATCTGCCATACACGATGATCTCATGAGTTCTAATAGTTTTTAAGCATCAAAGAATATGACCACCCATCAATAGCCATTAAACATTCCTCTAGGTTCTTGAATCATGTAATAGTTGGCATACATCATAGCCAATGTAATGACTGCCTCCACGTCTCGATCAACCATACTTTAAGATGTCATCATGTAACATAAATGTCACATCATGTGACTTAAATGTTACATCATGTAACATATATGTTTGGTCTACTGACTTTATGCTCGTACAAGCTTTAAGAATACATACATAAGTAAATGCATCATCTTCATCAAATTTTCATTGAATTGGGGAGGGAGAAATCTCTTTGATAATGCGAGTGAGTAACATATGGCTTGCAACCATCTCAAGCATCATATGGAGTGATGGACTTGAATGCCTTTGTGGGACACTTGTTAATTGCATATGTTGCACACATAACAACCTCAAGCCAAAAGATATGTGGTAAAGCTTGAGTTTTGAACATACACCTCACCTTCTCCATGAGCGACTTATTCTTCCTTTCAACATCTCCATTCTATTGAGGTGTATACGATATTGTACATTGATGTTTTATCCCACATTAAAAAATCCATTAAAATTAGAAGACATGTATTCCCCCCCTTGACCAAAATGGAGGGTGCCCATTTTACATGCTGATAGATTTTCAGCCAAAACCGAAAACTCTTTGAAGCACATAAAAACTTTGGACTTTGCTTTTAGTGGATACACCCATGTATGCCTAGAAAAATCATCAATAAAAGTCACTAGGTAAAGGTAGTTCCCAAAAGAGAGTGTCTGCATAGGACCACATACATCACTACAAACAAGATGCAATTTCTGAGTAACTTAGATTGAACCATCTTTTGGGAAGGAGGAATGCTACATTTTGGCCAAAATATAGGCTTCATAAACCTGTTTACAAGCTGCCTCAATTTTGAGTAGAGAGGAAACTATTTCAGATTTTTGCAAGCACAACAAGCTAGCATAATTTAGATGACCAAAGCATGCATGCCAAAGCTTTGCATCTAACATAGCTTGAGAATCTTGAATGGCACATGCTGAATCATTCAGAGATTTTGCATAATCTATGAGCTTATACAACCCACAACATAAAATGCTAGAAGCAATAATAATATTGCCATTTTGACAAATCATGAATTGTACATATGTCATCAATAAATTTTAGAACAGAGCCAATCTTGGATAATGCTAAAATTGATGATAGATTTCTCTTGATCCCTAGCAGAAACAAAGCATCTGACAATATGAAAGAACTACCATTAGTAGTAGTCAAAATTATCTTACCAACTCCCATGATATGATAAGAGGAGTTGTTAGTGCATGTGATAGTGTTTCATATAGGGACACACTCAAGTGAACTTAAGAAACTCTCTTTTGAGGTAATATGTTTGGTTTCCCCACTGTCAAAGTACCAAACATCTTAGTCTACTACATACACACACTTTTCATGAGAAGATGGTTCATAAATGCAAATAGTAGTAGATACCCATTCTTCATTCTGCACAAGATTAGCACACTCTATTTTAGGTGTAGAGGCCTCTGCAACAACCATTCCAACCTCTTTTGCTTTGCCTCTTATGGAGCCAGCTTTGGGCAACTCTTAATGACATGATCATTTCCTTTATAGTATTTGCAAAAGAATTCCTTCTTTTCTGATTTCTTCTCATCTTTGTCTTCCTTTTTTGATTGTATAGGATTAGAATATTTCTTCTTACTATTAGATGAGCTCCATTTACCTTTGCCCTTCTGAATAGCTAAGAAAGCTTGATCTACAACATGCATAATGGACATGTTCTACTTGGACTGGTCTTCTTGCAACAAAATAAAGACTAACTCCTCAAAAGGAATTTAGATTGCCTTTCACCATCAATGAAAGAGTAAAAGAAAAACCCTAATATGATTCTAGAAGACCATTAAGAAAGATCTGGTGCAAGTGAACTATCTGGCAAGAATTCATCTATAGAAATCAACTGCTCTTTCAAATCTTTGATCTTTTGCAAAAAACTATCCATAGAATCTCTTTCATTCATATGCTCACTCTCCAAATATTTTTGGAGGTAAGCAACATGAGCCTAATTTCTTGCTTGGCGCAAAGTGGTAAGTGTATACCAAGCATCCTTTGCTATTTTCCAAGAGTGAATATGAGGGATAATTGCACTTTTGTGAGACAAATCTATCAATACATGTGCCTGAGTATCTCTGTGATCCCAAAGAGGTTGCTCTACAATAGATGCAATAGGCACCACAACACGAACAGGAATTTGAGGATCCTTATCTACAATGCAATTTGCATCACTTTCAATAATTGTATTTGCAGGTGTAGTAGGTTGTTTTTCAACACCTTTGACAATATTCCACAATCCTTTTGTGACTAATACATGACACATCATATATACCCATAATGGCCAACTGGCACCATCCAACTTATCCTCAACAACCAACATATATAATATATCATTGCTTTCAGCCATGGCAAATGACTAAAATACCCTAATGCACAAAAATGATTGTATCTCAAATAGTTCAATAGAAATACCCTGTTAGGCCCTCCTAAAACTATAATAGACTTTGAGGCACTTGTACTGGTGAACTTAGAACTATACACATGTTTGGCACAAAAGGATAGAATTGACTGCAAAAGCACCTACGATAGTGCGTTCGAAGGCCAAAACCAAATGACATCAAAATTTTGACACCACAAAGAGAAGCCATTTTAAAGTCCTAATCACCATAAGTATGCTCACCAAATTTTGTGCAATTTTGAAGCTTTGACGAGAGGGGTGTCGATGACACCCTAGATGAAGTGATTGTAAGACAATAGTTACACAATATAACACAGGAGCAATAATAGAGAAGATAAGAGATATAGGAGAATCTCAAAAATTTTCTACTAACAGCAAGTACAAAGATGATGGTGTTGTCCACCCGTGCACTCTCAAGGTAGAGCTTAAATGGTGATCTAGACAACTGTAGATAGGGAGGTACAAGGTAGAGGTATGCTAGCTCAATTCGATGTCTCAAGTAGTTCATAAGTCATGTATATATAGGATCATGGTGGCCTTTCGTGGACGGCTATACATGGGCAATAGAGCATGGGCAGCCACCGCTCGTGTAATTGCCATACACGGCTTAGGCCGGTTGAACCGACCTAACAAATATAAATGATTTCTGACTCCGACAAGAATATTCGATGGAATATTCCCTTTACCATCGCACCAGTGGTGCTGCCTCTGAACCCCCACTAGGGGGCCTGTTGGCCCCTTGGGACCCCCCAGCCAGGGGGGCCACTAGCCCCCTTGGACTCCCCAGCAGGGGCTGCTCACTACTGCCCCAGACCTCACAATTAGAGACCTGGTAACTCCCTTTCCTTACAATACCTTACATGGTCCAATATGACCTTCATCCAACATGCAAAGTTGGGATTCCCATCAACAGGGTAATGCACGCTTGGCTTCTCCTCATAATGGGGGCCTTACAAAATGTGCATACAATCATGAGGGGTAGACATTGATCATATACTAACACCCCCCCTCAATGTTTACTGATGAAAAATCAAGTAGGTCTCAGTCCTATGCCCATCTTTTGAAGATGCCTATTGAGCTCCTCTCTTCCAAGTGCTTTAGTGAATATGTCAGCAAAATTTTCCCCTGTTGGGCAATATTCTAGCTCCACAATTTCATCTTCAATTAGCTCACGAATGTAATGGTACCGTACTTCTATGTGCTTGGTACGAGCATGAAATACTGGGTTCTTTGCAATAGCCATACAACTTTGATTATCACACTTGAGTACAGTCGCCATATTTGATGGAAAGCCTAGATCTGCAATAATTCTCCTTAACTAGACTACCTCACAAGAAGCAAAACAAGCTGCTTTGTACTCTGCTTCAGTGGAGGAGAGTGTGAGAGTTGGTTGCTTTCTACTTACCCAAGAAAATATTCCTGAACGAAGTGAGAAACAATATCGAGAAACTGATTTTCTAGAATCACAATCTCCAGCCCGATCTGAATCACAATATCCTTGAAGTGTATCACCTGTGGTATAAGAAATACCAAAATCCAAGGTTCTGTACCTTAGAATTCGCATTCCAGCATTCGAGTGACTCTCCTTAGGTTTGTTGGAAAACCTGCTTAACACTCCAACAACATAGCAAATGTCTAGTCTAGTGTTGCACAAAAAAATAAGACTTCCAACGAGCTTCCTATACTTCTTAGCATCTACATTAAGCATGTTATCATCCATAGATAGCTTATGATTTACCTCCATAGGTGTGCTAGTTGGTTTGCAGTCCATCATTCCAAATGCCTTGAGAATTTCTTTGGCATATTTTTGTTGTGAGATGAAATGCCATCCTTCCTTTGCCATACTTCAATTCCCAAACAAAAATGGAGTAGACCTAAGTCTTTCATTTCAAACTCAGTTCCCAAGCTGATCCGAGTTTGATTGATGAGTTCTTGATGATCTCGTGTAATGATCAAATCATCTACGTATACAATGACAACAACTAGCTTGCTCTCCCTTTTCGTTACATACAAGTTAGCATCAGAAGTACTTCTTTCAAAACCCATATTTTTGAAAAAATTATCTATCCGTTGGTACCAAGCCCGTGTGGAGCTTGCTTAAGTCCATACAAAGCTTTCTTCATCCTGCAAACTTTATTTTCTGAACCCTGGTGGCTGAGATACATATACCTCCTCTTGAGGTGACCATTCAAAAATGCAGATTTAACATCCATCTGGAAAATAGGCTAGGCCTTTTGTGTAGCTACTGCAAGTACTGCCCGAATAGTTGTCATGCGTGCTGTTGGTGCAAAAGTTTCTTGAACATCAAATCCTTCGTTCTATGAAAAACCTTGTGCAACTAATCTTGCCTTATACTTTTCTAATGTTCCATCTGCTTTATACCTAGCTTTCCAAATCCATTTAGTACCTATTACCTTCTTCTTTGGCGGCAAGTCGGCTAGATCCCATGTATCATTTTTGAGTATACTATCATAGTCAAACTGCATTGCCACTCTCCAACTGGATCATCAAGGGCTTCTTAAATGGTGGTAGGTTCCTTTATCGAGCCCATGATATCTGCCATTAGAGCCATGTTAACAATGTGTTCTGAGGCTCTTCTTTGCTCCTCTATTCTCTTTGATCATCATAATCCATCTGAGGATGATTCTGGTACATCTTCATGTGGATTGTGATCATCAAAGAGCTGTTGTGCCCACTTCGGTAGTGGCTTACGCTGTGTAGCTACAACTGGTTGGCTTTTTACTGAGGAAATTTCTCCATCAGATGTTTCCTCCTCCTCAACTTTAACCTGTCTTTTGTTAGGCACAAGATGAGATATTTGTCCGTTTGATGAGATAGTAGATTTACCTTTATCTTCTGCTAAGTGTGGTCGTTCATCAAACACCACATCTCGGCTGACAAAAACCTTCCTTGCTTTAGGATCCCACAAACTGTATGCTTTAGACTCTTCACTATATCTTAGGAAGACACACTTTTTTCTTTTTGAATCCAACTTTGATCTTGTTGAATGAGGAATATGTGCATAACAGAAACAACCAAAAATTTTGAAATGCAAAAATGAAGGCTTTTTACCAGATTATGCTTCTTGAAGAGTCATCCCCTTTAGTGCTTTCATGTAGCTTCGATTAAGGATGTAGACTACTGTATTGACTGCTTCTGCCCAGAATGAATCAGGCATTTCTTGAGCCTTTAACATACAACGAGCCATTTCAACTACTGTCCTGTTCCTACGCTCAACAACACCATTTTGTTGAGGTGTATGAGCTGTGGTAAGTTGCCTTTTCACACCATGCTCCTTACAGTAATTATTGAATTCTGTTGATAAGAATTCACCTCCTCTATCTGTTTTGAATTTCTTCAGTTTCCTTCCTGATTCATTTTCCACATACTCATGCAACGTTTTAAATTTTTCAAAAGCATGAGCCTTCTCTCGAATGAAATAAACCCACATCTTTCTACTATAATTGTCGACTAACAGCAAAAAGTAGAAAGATCCTCCTAAAGCAGGTGTAGACATTTTATCGTAGAGATCAGCATGTACCAACTCTAGAGGAGCTTGAGATCGATTGCTGGTCTCTCTTGGAAATGCCTTTTGTTGTTGCTTGCCCATCATACAAGATTTACAAGGTTCCTGCAACTCTGAAAATGCAGGCAAATGAGCAACCATCCCTGTTCTTTGCATCTCCTTCAAAACTGCAAATCCGAGATGTCCAAATTATTGGTGCCATAACCTGCTTACATCTTTATCTTCTATAGCAGTTAAGACACTTAACACATACAAGTTATCACGTCTTATGCCTTTACCTACCTGATGAATCCATGATTTCTGCACCACTCTTATTGAAGTGAACTTCGAGTCCACGATCTATTATAACAGAAACTGACAACAAATTTCTTTTAAGTGTAGGTACATAAAGAACATCGGATAGCTTTTGCTCAACACCTGGAGAAGTGATAAAAGAGATGCTTCCAATTCCTTCCGCTAGACACTTGGAGTCATTTCCCACCACCACATTGATGGATTCCTACAGAGGCACTAGGGAACTATACCAATCCTTTTTACTGGTCATATGGCGAGAAGCTCCACTGTATAAAATCAATGGTTCATCAACACGAGCTTGAGTAGATGAGCATACCTCTTCAATAGCTACCCATAGTTCTAGCTCTGTGTTGTTTGCAGACTCTTTGTTCTTCCATGATGATTTTACAGTCCCATTCTGTTCATCAGCTTGCTTCTTTCTACAATCCTTGATGGCATGGCCTTTCTTTTCACAATAGAAGCAACTTCCCATGAACTTTTTCTTCTTTGGCTTCTTCTTCGATCCATCAGAAGAGCCTTGCATTTGTTGAGAATGCAACATCACTTGTAGTTTGCCGATTCTTCAACCACATCTCTTCTTCTAAAAGCATAGCACAAAACTCTTCAAATGTGAGGAGAGTTGGTCTTACCTGAGTGTTAAGGGCTGTTACTAATCCATCATACTTTGCTAGAAGAACACGTACACATCTTTGAGCCAGCTCTTTTGGTGTTATAACAACACCAATTGCAGCCAATTGATCTTGAAGATGTTTTATCCGTTTGATAAACTCTTCGCCTTTTTAGAATCAGAATGCTTTTCATTTGCCGACTGATTTTCTAAATTCTGTATCCTAGTGTGGTTCTTGGTCTCATGTTGATGAGCTAATATGCCCCAAGCCTCATGTGCTTTAGTAGTATGTTGAACTAAAGTAAGCACATAATTACTTACACTAGTGACAATTGCACATAATGCATCAACATTCCGCCTCTTCCAAGCTCATAGAAGATTTGGATCTGGTTGAATAATCAATCTTGAATTTGCTGGATCTTCAACTGGTATAGGCTCTGGATCCAATCCCATCGGTCCCATGACAGTGTCAAGTAATTCATAGGAGTCCAAAATTGCAAAAATTTTGAACTTCTAGAGTGTATAGTTGGTTCCATCCAGCTTCCCTTCAGTGAATGCAGGTGGGTGAATTCGAATAGGTGCAACATTAACATTAGCTGAAGCACCAAGACCAGTGTTCAATGATGAAGCCATCATGTAATCACTCGAATAATCTACTGATATTCTATTCTGCTAGTAGGCTAAAATAGTGATACTTCTTAAGCTATTCGAACCTTATGGCTCTGATACCATGTAAGACAATAGTTACGCAGTATAACACAGGAGCAATAACAGAGAAGATGACAGATATAGGAGAATCTCAACAATTTTCTACTAACAACAAGTACAAAGATGATGGCATTGTCCACTCGTGCACTCTCAAGGTAGAGCTTAAATGGTGACCTAGACAACTCTAGATAGGGAGATACAAGGTAGAGGTATGCTGGCTCAATTCAATGTCTAAGGTAGTGCAGAAGTCATGTATATATAGGATCATGGTGGCCTTCTGTGGACGGCTATACATGCACGGCCACCGCCCGCGTAATTGCCATACAGAGCTTAGGTTGGTTGAAGCGACCTAAAAAATATAAATGATTTCTGACTTTGATAGGGAATATTCCCTTTACCGTTGCATCGGGGGCACTCCCTTGTGGCCCCCACCAAGGGGCCCGCTGGCCCCCTAGGACCCCCCAGCAAGGGGGCCCGTTGACCCCCTTGGACCCCCCAGCTGGGGCTACTCACTGCTGCCCAAGACCCCACAATTGGGGACGTGGTAACTCCCTTTCCTTACAATACCTTACATGGTCCATATATGATCTTTATCCAACATGCAAAGTTGGGATTCCCATCAACAGGGTAATGCACGCTTGGCTTTTTCTCATAATGGGGGCCTTACAAATTTGCATACAATCATGAGGGGTAGACATTGATCATATACTAACAGTGATGACCTACTCGGATACCAAGTGTTGGAGTTTGAGGTCTACGAAAGTAGGCAAAGAGCACAAGGAAGAAGAAGAAGCTTGGAGCACAACACACAATACTAAATGTATTATCAAGTGAATATACAAAGATAAGTAACCCGTTAGGGTTATAGGCATATATGCAAGCCGGGAGAAAAAACCTCCCAAAGAGGGAAGAAACTACCCTGACAATCCTAAGTGTGTTCACACACATCAGTACAAAAATATATCAATAGTTCTTTTTCTTCTGAGGTGATAGAATTTGTCATAATAACATCATATTGTTGTTGAACCGCTTGTTGAGGTGATTGTATCATGTGATCACCATCTTCCAATCCTTCCTTTAATTTATTCTCTAAAGTGTTCACAACCACTATTTGTCCATGGTCTGCATCTTGTTCTAATTCCTTTAGCTTTTGAATATCAAACTCATCTATTTTTTTTCTTGTGAGAAGAATTGTATGTCTTGGAGAAAATAGTAGTCTCCTCCATGTTCTTCATCTCCTTCTTCTTCCATCAACTCCTCTTCCTATGGAGGTTGAGGTACACAAATTGTTTGATCCATCCTATGGATCATGGTTGATTCTTCTTTTAAGAAGACTTCACAAGGAGTTCCAACAGTAGAGGTGGTGGTTGTTCATGCTCCCTACCATCATCGTCCTTATCCCCATGCCTTTTTCTGATGGAGAGTGTTAATCTCCAAAAGAACAAGCTACTCTTGAAATTAGAGCACCTCTATATCAAGAGTAAATTAAAACCTTCACCAATTTGGAGGATCAATACTTAATTTCCAAATTCTTGAACAAACTATGAAGAAGGTGACTACACAGAAAGTCTGCTGCACATAACTCACTCATTGACTTATCGATTGTGTAAAGTTTTTGATAAAACTTTGTACAAGGTGTCACCTATACTTTGCACACCTCCTCTAATTTAAATCATTCAAAAAGACTCAGTAGATCTTGAGAAATGATCTTAACAAGTCACCTATATCTAAAACTATAGTTCTTTATAGTCGACTTTGACACCTGTAACTTCTTAAGCTTGGTTCTCTCAAACTAGAACCCGTTTAATCAAATGCTTTTAGTCATAGGTAGCTTACCTTGCAAGAATGAGTGCTTGCTTGCACAAAAATTTACACTGTGGAAGGAGAACTGACCAAAACATGAGCATCAAATTTTGCACCTCCTGCAACATCATCTCTTTACATTTACACATGTAAATGTTGCTACACTCAATTCTCTTATCTTGAGCACAATTAGAAGCTGAAAATTTGTACAGAGGTCAATCATCTATAGACTTAGAGTTGTACAAAAGCATTTCACAAAAGATTCAACATAGAAGGAGAACTCTAAGAAATATTGGGTGCAACTTTTCTTCAATTCTCGAAAACTTTACATCTGAGTGATGAGAGAGATCTTACTCACTTCTAAAGTGTCTATTGACTCATACAACTTCTAATTTCTCTATTCACATGCTCTCTCATATTTGCCCCGACATTTTCTTTGTATATATAGGCAAATATTTACAAGCTCATGACCATACAAAAGTATAAGTGAGCTATCTCTAAATTAATGTACATATGTATATACATCTTCATTCTCTGAATCATGTAATTTCTTCATGCTTCATACCTGGATCTTTTCTTCAGTCCTTGATTTCCAAACCTTCATCAAAACTTCAATTGTTGATTGCCTTGCACCAACAGCTCCCCCTCAATCATCAATTGAGGTTTTCTCTATCTTCTTTATGCCTGCCATGTATTTGAATCTTTGTAGCTTTGGTCCATCCAAGCTTTTGGTTAGCATATCAGCTATCTGATCTTTTGTTGAAGTATGTACTACTTCAATCTCCTTATCCATCGCCTTCTCTCTTAGAAAGTGATACTGAGTCTCAATATGTTTATTCCTGGCATGAAAAACAGGATTAGCAGCTAAATACAATGAACTCATGTTCTCTCCATGAATAGTAGGTGTACTTTGGATGATGTCAAAACTCTTCATAAGAGTCTTAAGACATATCACTTCCTTTGCAGCTTCCACCATACCTTTGTACTCAACCTCTGTGGATGATAAAGCAATTGTGTGTTGCTTCTTAGAACACCATGAAATTAACTTATCTCCCACATAACACAAGTATCCATAAGTTGAACTTCTATCATCAGGATTACCTGCCCAATCTGTATCACTATAAATCTTGATGTTTGTATATGCTGTAAAACCATAATACAAACCTTCTTTGAGTGTACCCTTAATGTACCTCAACACTCTTTGTCCTGCAATCCAATGTTCTTTCCTAGGACAATGCATGAATTGAGATAATACTCCAACTGCATATGACAAGTTGGGCCTAGTTAATGTAGCATAGATCAGACTACCAACCAAACTTTGATATAGCTTCATGTCCTTGAACTCTTCTCCTCCGTATCTGCTCAATTTGTGATTCACCTCCATTGGAGTAAATGATACCCTGCAATCATTCATCTTAAACTTGATCAACAAGTTTTTCAAATACCTTTCTTGAGTTACATACACTCCATGTTGAGTGTATGAGATCTCCATGCCCAAGAAATATGACAAGTCTCCCAAGTCACTAATCTTGAACTCTTTCTCCATTTGCTTCTTTAGGCTTTGAATGCCTTTCTCATCTGTACCTGTGAGAATTATATCATCAACATATATGCACATGTAAATGAACCCATCATCACTTGCTTTAACAAGCAAGCTACTATCTGCTTTAGATACTTGAAAACCAAGTTCCTTGAAGAACTTCATGTCTATAATTCCATGCCCTTGGGGCCTGCTTCAAACCATACAAAGCTCTCTTGAGCTTACATACATGATCTGGATACCTTTCATCTTTGAATCCTTGTGGTTGCTCCATGAAAACATTATCTGAAATATAACCATTTAGAAGAGCATTCTTCACATCTAGTTGACATAATTTCCAAC
Organism: Ceratopteris richardii; assembly: GCA_020310875.1. Taxonomy (NCBI): domain Eukaryota; kingdom Viridiplantae; phylum Streptophyta; class Polypodiopsida; order Polypodiales; family Pteridaceae; genus Ceratopteris; species Ceratopteris richardii. The sequence continues at coordinate 20,106,059 of CM035429.1, forward strand.
CTTTACATGCAGCAATAGCTATGAGTGTCTTGATAGTTGTCATCTTTGCCACAGGACTATAGGTCTCATCATAACCTATACCATATGTTTGAGCAAAACCTTTCACAACAAGTCTAGCTTTATACCTAGACACACTTCCATCTGCAAACCTTTTTGTCTTGTAGACCCATTTGCCATTAGGGAAAAAAATGAACCCTGCATGGGCCCTTTGGATTAAGGAGTGATTAGTGATGGAACAATGAGAGGAGGGTGGTGGACACAGTCTATAGCCTATAAATCACTAGGTTGAAGGGGGATGAGGGGACAGGATTCCCCTATGTTCAGGTTTTGCCTCTAGAGAGAGAAAGGAATCTCGTAACTTACTTGGGCCCAAAAATTCAAAATTTTCAAAAAGTTATAAAACTCATCATAACATCATTTAATGGTCCCCCACCGACTTTTTAGGATCAAAAGTGCTATTTTTGGGTTCTAAATCAAAATCCGTGCATGAACTGAAGTGAAAAAAGTGACTTTTTCAAAAATAACTCAAAATGCAACTTTCTCCCTCCAAAACCTCACATTTTCATACCCAGGTCCCAAAAAGTCATCTCTTTCCACTACTTTCTCTCCCTAGCACACCATTGCAGCTCCTACATCTCCATTTCTTTCTCTATGCATCATCTTCTTTGAATTCCTACTGTCACTTCCATAGCCTGATCTCCAATGGAGAAACCTAAATCTCATAGATGTCCAAAAGATGAGGTTATCGCGATAAAATGTCACAATATCAAGGCTCCAGAAGGATTTTGGTTAGGACAAGAGTTCTGCAAAGGTGCATGAGTGTACATGCAACCCTCTTTCCCTACCCTTGCAAAAGCGCTTTGTGGTATGAGTAGTTCAACGGACTTTTGGTAGTGTCATATGTCTGCAAAAGCCCTGTAGTGCTTCCTTCGTCTTTGTGGAGCTCTTGTGTTGGGAGGTATGTTTGGCTGGTGTTGAGGTCGACATCGTGGTTGATAGTTTTTTTTCTCCGATGTACACGATGTGAGGGCCCAGCTTCATCTTGCACATTTTGTTGTTGATGTGGTTGTTGACTTTGCTCTCTTTCCTCCTCTGTTGGTATTTGCCTTTGTCCTTGTGGAAGTGTCTTACCTCCATGTGTCACCCTATGGCTCATTGGAATTTTCATATCATTCCACGGTGGTTGATTGCTGCTTTCCTTGTTCGGGGATGACTCTTCTTCGCTCTCTGGTACACTCCTTCTGATCAACTTCTATTTGGGTCTTGATTTGATGGGTGTCCTTGTTGGTGGTGGCTCATCTTCTGAAATGGACTCTGATCGTCCTAGAGTGTAATACTCTTGTCTATTGGACACTTCATTTTCTCGCACTGAATGGCTCCCAGGTGGTGTGCCATCGTGTGACACAGGCACAGATGTGCTCTAGGAACCACTTCTAGGTCTTTGGGGGGGTTGCAACCATGGTGGGCGTTGTGTCCCTAGATGAGGGCTAGGAAAGAAGACGCGATCTTTCCTTGCAGTTTGCTTGGTGCGTGCCATTCTCTTGAGTTGCAAAAAGTGTGAAATGAAGTGAGTTCTCTCTATTTATAGAGTTTTTAAAAAAACTATTTGTTCACACTAGAATGAACAAAACCTATTTAAAACCATACAGAATATTATATATTAAATAATAACACATTGAAACCAAGATTACAATAATCATAGGTATTACCACATGATGGGAAATAACGAATTCACTTTACTTCCAAGCTGAGCCTTCTCGTTGTCTCCTTGCACGCCACTGAGCATGATGAAGAGGACCTAACGATGACTTCCATTTCTCACTGGCAATGTTGTGTTGCATCGTTCTTGCAAGTTTTTCCAATTTTGAATCCTTAAGTCGTTCCACAAAAAACTTTCTCGAGAATGTAGTGCGGTAAAACCAATTAAACATCTCCTCCATGTAGTTTGATTGCATTGGGCCACCACCATGTTGGGTGTTTTTGAAGTAGACACCCCTCGCTTTGTAGTGTGACTTTTCCATTCCTTGGGTACTGAAAATCTCTAATGACCCATATCGATGCATGAAAAAAGCTCCTTGTGCAAACAAAATATGCTAAAAATTGTTAAGTACATTGGAAAAAGGTAAGTGCAATGAACACTTGTAGAAGAAGATTACACTTACAATGTAGTGTGTTATATTGCTCTCTCCCCAAGATTGAATGAAACACTTGGTGAACTCCACTAATGTTTCTTGAAACATTTGATGTTGAATAGCACTAGACCTAGTCAGACCCATTAAGCCTACCAACTTATCAAAGCTCGACCAAACTTTCTTTCTCTTATTACAAAGATCAACTTGAGAGTCATTGTCTGTTGTGATCATGCATAGGTCTTTCCACAACTCATAACGTTCATTATTTTGAGTGCTAGTACCTCTTCTAAAAAAATGTCTTGCTTTATTCCCTGTCATTGACACTTGTTGCAAGCTATCTTGAGATTCTCCAACTTTCTTAACAACTAGGGTTACATTTCCACCATGACAACCAATTGAATTAAGAAGTTCCTCCAATTTCTTTATAGCTTGAATAGATTTATCAACTGGCTTCATGGCAAATGCGTATTCTATATGGAGCTTCAATAGTCTATCAAAAATTCTCATGAAGGCATGCAAGGTGCAAAAGTGGACATTGACTAAAGGAAATGGAATAATGGGATTCCAATCCTTATCTGACATGTCACGATTAGGTGTACCTAACATGGGACACCTCATTAAAGGTGTCTCCCATTCAGCAAATGGAGTTGCATCTGTGTCATCAACTAAATCATCTATGTTGTTTTGTTTTCTCTTTGTTTGTTTATAACCTCGTGTGCAATATGGACAAGGATAGAGAGTAGATGCACCTTGTTTGCACCCTAGCATGCATTTGATAGTCTTTAAGTCTCCACCTAAGTGCCACTCTACTTCAAAATCACCAAGGCTTTCTACATTGATTTTGGCACCATGAATTTGAGAAGTTATCACCTCTGTGATCCATGGGGTCCTATTGAAAATCCATGTAAGAACATCATTGGATTCTTTAGGTACTTCAATAGCACCTAACTACCATATATCTTTCTCGGATTGGACACTATATGTAAAGTGATGGGTAGATTCTTCACTATCATCAATAATAGCATGGGCCATAGCTTCCTTCAGGAGTGTCACACTAAGTCTCTCCATACGGCATCCCTTTATGATTTGACATTCGTCTAGCTTCAATACAAACTTGAGTTTGGAACCACAATCTATATCAAATAACAAACACTATATTATTAAAAATACTATAAATGTAATTATCAAAACAATGGATATACCTTGAAGTGTGGATTTGTAAAATTTAACCATTTCCTTTCGAAGCCTCTCCAAATTGACAAATATGTTGTTGTACTTTGTGTAGATGAATCCCTTTCTAGATGTGTTTTTCAACTCTTTCTTTGATGTAGATGAATGATAAATGGATGCAGGCATAACATCTTCTATATGCAGGTAATTGCCAAGAGTATTGACTACATCCTCATTGTTCATCTTCTTCTTCAGAGATACCTTGTAAGGGCATGGAAAAATGCTCTGGAAAATACCTTTGTTTTGTAGAGCCTGCTTCAAAAGATTGTACAATGCAGTGTACGCTCTAGTACTAACACCTGCTTCATCACATACCATCTATACCTCACTAGGACTAATAATATCTTCTAAGTTGCCTGCAAAATCTTTAATCACTTGGGTTTTGATGTGATTTCCTATTGGTGAATCCAAAATCATAAGCACATGTTTGTTGCTAAGACAAGAATTCAGAAACTTCAATTGATCCTCCATTGTTAAGGAAGCACTCGCATCTTCAACAAATGACCTGCACAATAAGAATCTCAATCTAAAAGTCTTTTAACATAACTAAACAAAGGAAATACATACCTAAGTGCGTAAACACGTGGCTTCCGTGCTCCACCACCAGTTGAAAGAGCTTGAAAGGATGATAATGGTCGTTTCCTAAATCTCATCCCAAGTGGAGTCTCTTTTAGTTGTGTAAGATTGGCTTTTAACTTTGTAATTGTGCTCTCCTTTTCTTCCACATCTTGTTGGAGTCTATTATTGTGCTCATCCAAAGATGTGATAGCACTTTATAAAGTGTGTATAGCACTCTCTAAACTGTGTATCTTGAAATGGTTGTGATGACATTGTTGCATCCAATAATTTGCTATAGATGTAGAATGGTTAGACAATCGCTTGCAATAGCCTAGCAATCCATCTTCACCGCAACCAAGGAATTGTAGAAATGTGGAGATAGTATGGAATCTAGGATGAACATTAGCCATTGGATCCAAGGGATACAAAGCACCATGGACCCAAAGATCAATATTCTTCTCTCCAGCTGCACCTCGTGCATTTTGAGAATCTATGTCATTGCTACCTCTAGTTGTTGGTGCAAATTCTGTAGGAACACGAACATGTATACTCTTTGAGTGAGGAGCACGCGCTGGTGCTGGTGTCATGTTCGTAATACATGTGAGCACCATGATGTTCCAAAACTCCAGCACCGAATAGCACAGAGATGACTGGAATGGCTAGTACAGTAGCTGTGTGCAAGAAAAAAAGTGTGTTTTGGTATGTGGATAGGTCAAAATGACTTTTTCAGTATGTTAGAGGGAGAATGAGTTTTTTTTCAAAAATTCATGTTTTGGGGCAACCAAAGTTACGAGTTTGATGATGTGGCACTTAACTTTTGGAGGGGTTTTGAAAAGTATGTTTTTTAAGTATTTTTTATAAAAATAAGACTAAAAGAATTAAGTTCTGACATATACATAAAAGTATGGGCCATTTTGAATAAAGAATAACTGAAAAAGAGACTTTTTCTGAAAACTCATTTTTTTATTCATAAAGATGGACGGATTTGATGAGGTGGAAAGTGGTTTTTCTCTCTCTCTATGTGCAGAAGAAAGAGAAGGTCCTAGCTCAGCCTAAAAAAAAGCCTACTTCAACCTACCAAAAAGTGCTCTATTAAATGCACTTTGTCCCCTTAACAAAGTACAAGATTAAGCTTAATCCCTAAAAATTAGGAATCCTTACAAGGCCCATGCAGGGTTCACTTTTTTTCCTAATGCATCCAATGATCTTTTGACTATTTGGTTTAGGAACCAAATCCCATGTCTCATTTTCCATCAATGCATCATACTTTTCCTGCATAGCTTTCTCCCAATTTTCCTTATTTACCTCTTCATATGTAGAAGGGTCTTCATCTGCCTTTATCATATAAGCATAATCTTTGGTAGCCAAAAAAGAAGTGTCATAGTTATACCTTGTAGGGCCATTTGTGTCTTGATGACATTCTAAGTTCTCCACTCCTTGAGGTTTCTGGTTCATCATATTCTGGATCAAACCTTGGCACTTCTTCAACTTCAACCTGTACTTCATTGTTCTCCTCTTCATCAAATATCTGAACCTTTGATTTACCTTTCTTTTGATTCATAATTTCTTCATCACCTGCATAAATATTGATTGTACCTGCATACCAAGTACCTTGCTCATCAAATGTAACATCCTTTGACACAAGGAATTGTTTTGTGGATGGACTCCACAACCTATATCCCATCTGCTTATCATCATATCCAATAAACACATACTTTTCAGCTTTAGGTTCCAATTTATGCCTCAATTGAGATGGCACATATGCATATGCCAAACATCCAAATACTTTGCAATGATCTAGAGTAGATCTCTTACCCCACCATGCCTCATATGATGTCATACCTTGCAAAGCTTTACATGGTAGTCTATTTACCAAATATGTTGTTGTATTTACAGCCTCAGCCCACAAGTAATTTGGGCAATTTTTCTCCTTCATCATGGATCTTGGAAACTCAACAAGAGTTCTATTCCTCCTTTCTGCTACACCATTTTGTTGAGGAGAGTACCTGCAAGTAATTTCCCTTTTTATACCTGCATTCCACAAGTAATCACTGAACTCATTAGAGAAATACTCTCCCCCTCCATCTGACCTTAGTCTCTTCAACTTTTGACCTCTAATTCTCTCTACATACACATGATAATGTTTGAATGTATTGAATACCTCTGACTTATCTTTGATCACATAGATAGTGATCCATCTGGTAGCATCATCAACATAAATCACATAATACCTTGAACCATTAATACTAAAATCCTTTGATGGTCCCCACACATCTGTGTGTACCAACTCAAGCTTTTCTGAATACTTAAAACCATGCTTGGAATAAGATTGCTTATGAGCTTTACCTAATTGACATGCCTCACATTTGTATGTCATATGTTGACCTGCAACATTAGGCAATCCAAGCACTGAACCATTATTAACCATATCTTTAATACCTCTTTCATTAAAATGTCCAAGCCTTTTGTGCCAAAGATCTAACTCTGAGATCTTATGTGCTCCATAGGTGTATAAGGCATGACCAATGTTACCTTGAATCTTCAATGTGGACAATCTTCCTTCTTTCTTTCCTGAAACAATTTGTTTATACCCATTGCTAGGGTCTTCCACAAAAACTCCTTCATTAGTGAACCTAACTTCATAACCTTTTTCAACAATTGGTCCTACACTTATCAGATTCTTTGGAATTGTAGGAACATACAAAACCTTAATCAAGAGAGTACTTCCATCCTTAGCCTTCACTGATCCAATTGACTTCACATTGTGCTTTGTATTGTCACCTGTTTGAACTACATGATTAGTTACCTTATTCTCCAAATTAGTCATCAAAGCTATGTTGCCACTCAAGTGATTGCTACACCCTCAGTCAATGTAGAAGACTCTTTGGTCTCCACTTTTCCTTTCACAAGTTGCATTCATTATCAATGTTGAATCCTCCTTCTGATCTGAAGCATAATCGTAGTAGGTATTGTTGTATTGCTGACTTTGGAATCCTCTACCTGCATTTCTTCCAAAATAATCTTTACTACCTCTACCTCTGAAATTACCTCTTTGATTTCTGCCACCTCTTCCTCTTGAATTAAAGTTCTGATTATATCCACCATTATTTTGAGTATCATGCCAACAATCATTAGCTAAATGATTTGTCTTACCACAAATCCAGCAAGCTTTGACTCCATCTTTATTACTCCTGCCTCTTCCTCTACCTTTGCAACCACCTCTTCCTCTTAGGAAGTTAGCTTGGCTAGTTGTACCTTCATCTTCATTTGATTGTTGCTTCCCTTTGCTATTCTTCTTCTTATCCTTTGAATACATTGCTTGACCTGCACTTTTATCACTTTTGCCTTTGACATCCTGCTCAAAGGTTAACATGTGTCCTAGCAACTGATTTAAATCAGGAGTAAAATGATCAAGTGATAATTCAGTAGACAAAATGAATGGCTTCCATTTGTCATCAGCTCTCAAACCTGTAAGGATTTGCCTTACCAATTTATCCTGCTCAATATCTTCATCAACTGCTCCTAATGCATCTGCAATGTGCATCTGCAATGTCCTTCATCCTTGTTACATAATGTGAGATGGATTGAGAAGCCTTCTTCTTGAATGTGGTAAATTCTACCCATAAGGATGGCTTCCTTGACTTTGTGGTGTTTTGGAAATGCTCCTCCAAAGCATTCCATATATCACTTGCACTTTCAAGACCTCTAATGTGAGGTAGCAAGTACTCATTAACTGCCATATAGATAATGCTCCTGGATTGAGCATCTCTCTTCATCCAAGTCTTCAAATCTGACAATTCCTCCCTAATTGGAACACTAGGATCTCTGAACTGAGGCTTTTCTTCTTCACCTGTAATATAACCTATCAAGTCTTTGCTCATAAGATGAGCTTCCATCCTCATTGACCATGCTAGATAGTTCTCTCTATCCAGTTTCTCTATCTGAAGAGAATCTCCCATCCTTTCTTCACCTATGTATTAAATCCTTCAAGCTTTATGAGGAATAAGGTTACCTTTGCTTGGAATGAAGTTCCTTTTGTCTTCCTTGATATCTTCTGGCCTTCTTCTCAAGCTTTGCTCTCAAGCTTTCACCTTTTGAATCTTCAATTGTTCAATTCTTTATGACTGCAGCAGTCGGGGTCCTCCTTTCTTCAATTTTCATACTTCCTGCTCTGATACCACTGATGGAGAGTGTTACTCTCCAAAAGAACAATCTACTCTTGAAATTAGAGCACCTCTATATCAAGAGTAACTTAAAACCTTCACCAATTTGGAGGATCAATACTTAATTTCCAAATTCTTGAACAAACTGTGAAGAAGGTGACTACACAAAAAGTCTGCTGCACATAACTCACTCATTGACTTATCAATTGTGTAAAGTTTTTGATAAAACTTTGTACAAGGTGTTGCCTATAGTTTCTGCACCTCCTCCAATTTAAATCATTCCAAAAGCCTCAGTAGAACTTGAGAAATGATCTTAACAAGTCACCTATGTCTAAAACTGTAGTTCTTTACAGTCGACTTTGACACCTGTAACTTCTTAAGCTTGGTTCTCTCAAACTAGAAGCCTTTTAATCAAATGCTTTTAGTCATATGTAGCTTACCTTCCAACTTAAAGAATGAGTGCTTGCTTGCTCAAAACTTTACATCGTGGAAGGAGAACTGAGCAAAACATTAGCATCAAATTTTGTGCCTCCTACAACATCATCTCTTTACATTTACACATGTAAATGTTCCTACACTCAATTCTCTTAGCCTGAACACAATTAGAAGCTGAAAATTTGTACAGAGCTCAATCAACTATAGACTTAGACTTGTACAAAAGCATTTCACAAAAGATTCAACACAGAAGGATAACTCTCAGAAATATTGGGCACAACTTTTCTTTAATTCTGGAAAACTTTACATCTGAGTGATGAGAGAGATCTTACTCACTTATAAAGTGTCTATTGACTCATACAACTTCTAATTTCTCTATTCACATGCTCGCTCATATTTGCCCCGACATTTTGTTTGTATATATACGCAAATATTTACAAGCTCATAACCATACAAAAGTATAAGTGAGCTATCTCTAAATTAATGTACATATGTATACACATCTTCATTCTCTGAATCATGTACTTTCTTCATGCTTCATATCTGGATCTTTTCTTTAGTCCTTGACTTCCAAACCTTCATCAAAACTTCAATTGTTGATTGCCTTGCACCAACATTTTCTGCTCTTTTTAATATTTCTAATCCTTTTCTCTTCTATAACTACTTCCTGTACTTCTTTGTCTTTGGTGGACTTGGAGGGCTTGAATTTCTTCGGTGCCACAATGTTCCTCTACTCTTCTGCCATACACAACATATAAAACTTCTTTAATTCCCCTCTTTTACAAAGATAGCCTTTGTTTTTTAACTTATTAAACTCTCATGAAGATTTTTATACACCTGGAATCTTCTTCAATCTAGTTTGTTGCTTTGTCTAAAAAATCCTCCAACTTTTTTTGATATTGTTCCTCATAATTCTTTCTTTTATCTTAACTCCTTTGCACATAACATGTGTAAAGTTTTTGATTTGCACTCATGGGAGGATGAGGTTCTATATCTGATTGGACCTCTCTTTGAGGAGCTATCACCTCCTCACTTATAGGCTCTTCTAAGTTCATCACTGCTTTTCTCAAATCTTCTTTTGCTCTGATAGTGATATCACCATCTTTAGATTCTATTAGCTTTAATCTTTTCTTGAGTGGTATGGCTCCCACTACTTTAATCATCTTGGGCATCGATTTACCTATAGTTTGCCTTGTAGTTGTCTTGGGAGTCATTTCCATCTCCTTTCTCTTTTTTCCTACTAGTTTTTGGGCTTGACTAGCCTGAGCTACTATATATGCTTCTATTTCCCTATAGTTCATCATAGGCTCTAGCTCTTCCTCTTCTTCCAAATCAACATAAGTGATTCTTGTTAGGATCTGACCACCACCTAAGAACTTCTTGTCCTTCTAGTGAGTTGCTTTTTCATAGATATATTTAATAATATAAATCAACATGTACATCTTCTTAGATCCTCCACCCTTCATAAAGGCTAGTGTCATAGCCTTGTGAGGTTGAGTGTACTTGGCCATCTAAATAGAACGAAAGTGTTGATGGAATAAACTCATTGCCTAGTTAACTGCCTCTCCCTCAAAGTCTATGAACTTCTAAATGTCTTTGTATAAGTCCATGCCCTTCCTGATGTCATTCGGGTTATAATTTACTCCTTCTTCCACATGAAGGGCTTTTCTCATCAATTGTTGGTGTATATGGATATCTATTTATACCTTCAAAGTCTATTAGAAAAAAAGGTGAACCCTGCATGGGCCTTGTAAGGATTCCTAATTTTTAGGGATTAAGCCTAATTCTGTTGTTGTCTAAGGGGACAAAGTGCATTTAATAGGGCACTTTTTAGTAGGCTAGAGTAGGCTTTTTTTAAGGCTTACTAGGCTCCTCTCTCTCTTCTTTTAGAGAGAGAGAAAGGGAATCTACTTTCCACATCATCAAACTCGAGCATGTATGGGAATAAAAAAATGATTTTTGTTTTTAAGTCTCAATTTCAGTGTTTATTTACTTGAAAGGGCTCATTTCTTAATATATATGTCAGAAGTGACTTTTTTTGAGTTTAGTTTTTAATTTTCCTTTTGAAAAAGTAATATTTTTAAAATCCCTCCAAAACTAGAGTGCCACATCATCAAATCCGTAACTACTCTTCACCCAAAAAATGACTTTTTCAAAATTTCAACATTTTTGGCTATTCTCAGTGGAAAAACACACTGTGACCCATCCACATCCAAGAAAACAAACTTTTCCTGTGAAAATCATGTTCTAGCATCTCTTCCAAACAAATTTTTGGTCTCTTTCTCAGTATTGTTTAATTGTTGGAAAAGATGGTGTTGACACCTATGGAAATCCTCATGCCCCAGCATCAACAAGTATCCATGTTCGTGTGCCCAAAGAGTTTGCTCCAAATACATAGTGCAACAATGATGTGAACTCTCAAAATGAGCATCGTGAAGTTGGAGAAAATAATATTGATCTTTGGACTCATGGTTCATTATACCCTCCTGATCCAATGTCTTCTTACCATCCAACATTCCATAACCTCTCAACTTTACTTCAGTTCATCGGTGCCGGTAAAGCTGGGCTCTTAGGTTATTGCTGCTCGATTACTGATGAGGCGGGAACTTTTGATTCCAATATCCTTTCTTGTGCATTACTAAATTGTTCTTCTGTGATATGTTCATGTTCACTTGTGAGTATGTCATTGCAAACCAATTTTATTGTGTCGGCCACTGAGTCACCAAATGGCAAACACTTTTTCTCCAACAACTCAGAGGTACTATCCAAAGGACACTCTGACAAAGTACAAAACAAACTTAGGCATTCATCCAGCCGTAGCCCAAATGCCTTCTCTACATCATGTAAAAACAAATATTCTTGTCCCTCGACAAGAACCACTGAAAAAGTTTCAATCTCCACCTCTGGAATAGTTGCTTCTAGCTCCGAAGAGGTGGATGGCTTAGGCACTTCTTTCAACTTATCATCCACACCAAGAGGATAAGTTTTCTCAATAGCTTCTCTCTCTAATAGGAGATTCAAGGGTTCTTGAGGTGGTTCCTTTTTATCCTCGACAAAACCACCTGTAAGAAGATGAGGGATCTCATGAGGAATTGGTTCTGGTTCCTCATTCACAAAGAAAATTGTGGCAGCAATGAATGAAAGATATTTTGCACCCATCTTGCGTTTCCTATCCAATTTCCTTATAAGTGGCACAGTTTCATCAAGAAGGTGCCCTGCTTCCTCTGCAATAACCTGGAACCTTTTCAATCGTTTTGCAAATGCCTCATCACCTTTGTGAATGTAGGTGAGAAGGTCACATGGAACCCAAGTTCCATCATATGGTGGTATTTCGATGGAGAAACTCAATATATGAACTTGCATATATTGAAGTAGCTCCTCCAAAGCACCGGCATTCATTTGCACGGTTCCATGGAGGTCAGGAACCTTGGAGAGAAGATCATATAGGTCATGTTGACCTTTATAATCTGAATCCTCCAAAAATTCTAGAAACTTGTGGCGTGCACTCTTAGTAGGTACAGAGGTGGAAGCCATAGCTTGCAAATGCAGACTGCTCTAACACTCAATGTAGTTGCAAAAGTGAGAAATGAGGAGAGAGGACTCCTATTCATAACTTTTCTAGAATTTTTAAGTGATGGGTCCCACTTTTTCATAGAAGTGACTTTTCCTTAAATTAAAACATAAGAGTCTTGGAAAGGAAAACTTTGACATTTGAGACCACATCAAAGAAAATAAACAATAAGAATGCTCTTTCAAGAAAAACCTTGAGAATGTACAGATACAAGTAGAATGTGGCCAAAATATCCTTGAAGCAAATGTGAAAAATTTTTCATTGCAAAAATAGGTTTGTTTACAGGTTTCACAGTATCTTTACAAAAAAGAGTTATGACAATGAAATTTCAGTTCCATCCATGCTCCAATCTGCAAGAACCTTGATTTTGTCTTCCAATCTCTTTCCAATCTGTGGACAATTCATAAAAGAGTAAAACATTTTCAAATCATGAACAATAGTGATAGAATAATATATATATATATATATATATATATATATATATATATATATATATATATATATATATATATATATATATATATATATATATATATATATATATATATATATATATATATATATATGTATATATGGAATACAACTCTTACCTTGTTCCCTCGTATTCGAAATTTGAAATCATGAAGATCATCATATCCCATGATAAGTAAGTGCTCTCTCAAGTTGGCCAAGTTCCAATGTTGATTAACTAAAACCACCTCCATATCATTGTTTGGTAACTTCACATTAATTTCAAATGAAGCTAAAGATCCCTCCGAGCTTTGCAAAGGTATCCACTCTCCTAGTTTATACATCCAACGATCATAATAAAATCTGATGTACAATGAGGTGCGATGTTTTAAATAGCGAAACCCTATACCTGTGTCACCAATTCTACAACGATATCTATCCCCTTTTGACAATCCTTCTACATAACCCCAATTTTCCCCAAACAATCCTTCTACTGCTTCGTATGTAATATCTTTACATAGGAACATTGTAGGAGTTTCTACAAAAGGAATGACTTGAAATATGAAAACAAAGCAATGGATTGGTAGAGTCCAATGAAGACTTATTGATCTAGACACTCGTGTGAATTTCAAAGAGTTATGTATGTCCATCACCATCTTACGCTTGAAAGATGATATGGACCAAAAATCAGGTTTTGGCCACTCTAAACTAAGAAGAGAGTCAACTTTGATAATCTCCAACCTTCCATATTCACCATCTATGGAAGGAACAATGTACTTGTGAGTATAAAAGAAGATCCTTTCACGAATAAGTTTAGCAGGAGGTACATCTGGAAACACTAATGCCCCAATGTCTACATGTAATGCTTTGAAAGTTCTTGTAAGACTATGAATTGGTTGCTCTTCCACTAAACTAGAAGGAAATATGACTGTAGCAATGAAAAACATATGAGATGAGTAATTAAGACATTTAACACCATGAAGCATTGAAACAATAGAGATACTCACAATGGATTGGATATCTAATTCTATTGGAGTTTTCTAACTTCATGGTTGAAACTGTGAAGACATGTTGTACAATAGCAACCATCCCACCATGTGTTTGCTTCTTGAAGCCTAAGAGCTTACCTTTCCAATGAAGATCCAAATTTCCACGATCTCAAACATGATGAGGACCAAGTCCATATGGCTGCATGTACACCCATGCACCTTTGCAAAACTCTTGTGGTAGCCAACTTCCTTCCATTGTTTTGATGTTGTGGCATGTCATTGTGTGAACTTCGTCTTTTGGTCTCCTACGAGCTCTGGAGCTTTCCATGGGAGTAAGAGTTGTTGTCATTGCTGCAGAAGTTGGGAGAATGGTAGGAGGAGAAACAACGCTTCTGTTGTATGGTATGGAGGGAATAGAGGTGAAAAATATGACTTTTTGGGTTTTGGGTATGAAAATGGGAGATTGAAGAGGGAAAATAGAGTTTTTTGAGTTATTTTGAAAAAAGTTACTTTTTTAGTTCACAAACATGCACGGATTTTGAATTAGAAGTCAAAAATAGCACTTTTGACCCTGAAAAGTGATATGGAGGTCATTTAATGGTATTATGATGAGTTTTACAACTTTTAAAAAATTTTGAATTTTTGGGCCCAGCCTGATTACGAGATTTCTTCTCTCTCTAGAAGACAACCCTGAACATAGAGGAATCTTGTCCCCTCTTCCCCCTTCAGCCTAGTATTTTATAGGGTATAGACTGTGGCCACCACCCTCTTCTGATTGGTCCATCATTAATCACTCCTTAAGCTAAAAGGCCCATCCAGGGTTCACCTTTTTTCCTAATGTATTACATTGCATCTTAGGTACTCTTTCTAGTCATTCTCATTCCAAGAATGCTTGTCCATTGACACCATGGCTTTAATACATCTTGGGATATCAATAATCATTGTTATTAATTCTAGGAATCCTTTGATTCCTACTTGCTCCCAAGCCTCCATAATAAACTCACTTTTGTTTAATTTCTGAATATCTTTGGTAGCTATGATGAACTTGAAATTTTCTGACTTTAGTATACTTGGATACTGTAGCCAAGTGCTTCTTGGCCTCCTCTTAAATCTCTCCTACATCTAAGAACCAATGGCCCTTAGCTGGAGTGATCATCATCCCCTTGAGCATTTCTTGAGCCATTTAAAAATCACTCCAATCTACTTATGATCAGTTCTCATAATCAATTTTTAGCATTTTGCTTTTTTTTTTTTGAAAAATAAGATTCCAAAAAACATCACATAAATAAAAGAAAAATACTTACATATAAACTTCTTGAACTCTCTTGATTGGAAAAACATAACAAATTCCTAGATAGTCTACCCTTTTGTGTAGGCTTTTATTCTATAACTGAAAATATCAATTTATTTCCTTAAGAGAATTTACAAAATATTTTTTCATCATTTTCTCTTTATTTTATGCACAAGATTTCTCTAAAAAACAAGCCTTTATGATTGTATTTGTCTTTTCCATATTAAAAAATATTTATAATAACTATTTACAAAAACAAATAATAAAGTTCTATTTTTTCTCTTTTTTTAATATTTTTTTCTTTCTTTATTTTAATATTAGTAACCAAGTGGAGGCTAGCCTATTAATTCATATATGATAAATTTTATTGATACATTAATCAAAGACTTGTATGATGTACAAGATTATACAATAATTGTACAAATCAAAGTTTTGAAAATGATAGAAGCATGTTTGGAAAGCTTCTCAAAGGTCAACATAAGGACCATGAGATTTTTGGACTTCCATTATGGCATAGATACCTTACTTTTTGATTTGAGTGAGGCATGAGATAAAAATGTATGATGGCTTATTTTTTTGGGTTATATTTATGCAAAGCATTTACCTTCAAACATTTGAAGATGCTTTCACTAATGGCTTCTTGAGCAGGAAACAAAGATTTTTGACATAATGTCTCTAGGACATGAGGCGAGAATTATAGCATATGAAAGTATATGTTTGGAATATCATAGCAAGAACACAGTGGATGCTCTAGAAGCTTCTATCAACTGGAGAAAAGCTATGATAGAGTTTATCAATGATATTGACTCAGAGGAAAGACAAAAGTATATCAAACATGAACAAGTGTATAATAGAAAGTAAAGACAAAAAATAGAAAGCCAAAGATTGTACATAGATTTTGATGAGGAAATCAAAAGGTTTAGAAAAGATTTAAGAGACTATTGGAAATGGATAACTTTTCTTTTGTAAATAGCCAAAAAAGAGGGTTAGAAAGCTCTAAATTTTGTGAAACTTAGGAAGAGTCTTCCTTCCTTGAGCTATTATGGACCTATGTACAAAGCTAGAAGGTCATTGGATAACTAGAGATGATAATTTAGGAGCCTAGAAGTGAGAAACTAGCTCATTTTGGAACTAGCATGTAAGACAATGTAAGAAGAATTAGGGGACATAATTTTATTTTTAATCTTTATTCATTAGGAATAGAGAGATCTTCTCTGGCTATCATCTTCATCTTCATTGTGATTCCCTTATGTAATACCTTGTGTGACTTATTGTCTGTTGTTTGTTTGATCATTTGGTTGTGAAGTGAGTTGAGATTTGTTTGTGAGATCCTTATTGAATATAATGATCTGAACATATATGTTTTCTTGGTTTGGAGAAATTCTTCTATTTCAAAGTGGTCGCATCCATTCCTTTTAACTAAATATAAGTAGTTTTTAATATGAAATGTGATTCTACATGAAAATTGGCATGAATTAGGGACTTCAATCGCTCAATTTGGTGCTATATTCATGGAGTTATGAGCATTTGAAGTTTCCAACAATATCTTCTCAGAGAGTCATGTTTCCAAAAAATTGTGTTTTTATCACTCTTACTTTTTGTCAAATCTTTGAGGATCTCATATCAAGTTTGGATTGTATTTTTTTTAATAATTGATTTGTGATTTATTGCATCAATCTTTTAGAAAGAATTGGGTTAACATTGTGGGAGCGATTCATGACGGCTGCTGGATCAAGTCAACCGTCTCGCTAATGGCGCACATGGGGTGTCTATGGCAGGGCACATATTTTTACTAAGGACCATAAGGACGTGCATTTCTATACATATTAACCGCGTCTTTATAAGATGGAAGAATTAGCTTTTCACTAGTTACTCTATCTTTAACAATTTCAGTTTGGTTTAAATCTAATTGGGAACTTATTTACGAGTGGAGGAAACAAAACTTCACTATTTTCAGAGTCGAGTAAACCAATTGAAATCAAAGGTAATGCTCTAGACAATCGACGATCATAATCTAGCGAGTATAAAGTTTCCTCTATGACACAATCCTTAAATAATTCTTCATTAATTGTATTATTTACTGTATTTTGTGAAACATTAACCTCTAGTGGAATAGGAAAAAGTGTTTCTAATGAAGAAGAAGGTAAATCACATTCAATAGAAGTACTACTTGTAGATGCTTTGTCAGACATGTAAAGATAAATGCAAATTAATGGATTAAAATTTTTAAAAACTGTGTTGTATAAATGATAGAAACTAAAATTTGTCCTATACAAAAGCTAAGAAATAGAAACAAGCAACAAAATCCCAGCCTCGTATTTTTCATCCAATCTTTTGTTCATCAAATTCATCTTCAAATGATGTGCAAAATAACATGAGCTAATAAGTATGTTTTCATGAATAAAAAACACTCATTTATAAATTTAATATTCAAAACTTAACATATTTTAAACTCATGCTAACATAAGTTAATTAACTTTTTTATATATCTCATAAGCACATACATTCATTCTTATTACCTATCTACTTGATATATACACATGCACTCATGCACTCATGCACTCTTACACTCTTACACATATGCATACATTTATCACTTCTATACATGCACATTTCTAATATACATGCACATGCATACACCTTTCATGCACGCATGCACACTTCACTTATGCTCACATACATTCATTACTTATGCATACATTCTAACATACATGTTTTACTCATGCACACATGTACCTATCATATGCACATGCATAAACTTCACGTGCTTACACTAACTTCACATACATAAAGAGACTTCTCATGCATACACATGCATACACTAACTCCACATGCATACACATGCATACACTAACTCCACATGCATACAAATGCATACACTAACATGCATTCATCTAACATGCATACATCTAACATGCATTCATCTAACATGCATACGTGCATACATCTAACATGTGTACATGCATACACACCTAACATGCATACATGAAAACACACCTAACATGCATACATGCAAACATACAACCTAATATGCATTCATGCTAATTAATTAAATCCGATGCATTTATCATACACTTAGTATTATAATAAATATCCTTCTATCATGTCTAAGCTAACAAGTATGGGTTGCAAAAGATAGGCCAATGGATAGGAAAAGGTAAATGAATAGATATGATCAGATGGGATAAAATCAAAAGCTAAGTGAATACTAATGATTGAGGATGGAGAATTCGGATGAATAGAATGAAGCCTAATTCAAGGAGTTAGGAAAGGTAAGAATGGAATATAAGATTAGGGAAATATCTTGGAAAGATGAGGAAACATGGCTACTTCCAATCCCTTCTTCTACTATCCTGGAAAACATAAAACAATTTTAGGTATGCATATCAAACATTTAATTATGTAATCAACTTAATCATATATTTATAAACCTAACTACTATATTCAATATTTATCTTTTCATTGCATTCAAACATGAACCTAAATAAGTTACCTATTGGAAAATCTATTAATTAAAAACACACACACACATAGACATTCTTAATAAACACATACTAATCACATGCACTAAACATACATATCACATACACTTTTTCAAACATCAAACACACACATACTAAACATACATATAAAATACATAAACACACTAATCATATAATTCACACATACACATATCACATAAATACCATACATCTCAAATATATATAATAAATACACTTTCCACACATACATTACATAAATAAAATGAAAGTAAAATATATAAAAATAAAAAAGAAAAGAAATTAAAAAATATATATATATATATATATATATATATATATATATATATATATCTCCCTCTCTCTCTCTCTCTTTCTCTCTCTCTCTCTCTCTCTCTCTCTCTCTCTCTCTCTCTCTCTCTCTCTCCCTCTCTCTCTCTCTTTTCTCTTGCGTGCAGCGTGCGATCGGCTGCAATAAAGGGAGGGAGAAGAGAGGGAAAAAGGAAGAAAAATAAAGTAATAAAATAAAAATAAAATCTCTCTCTCTCTCTCTCTCTCTCTCTCTCTTTCTCTCTCTCTCTCTCTCTCTCTCTCTCTCTCTCTCTTTGCTCCTGCGCGCAGCACGTCGCTGGCTGCAATAGAGGGAGGGAGAAGAGAGGGAAAAAAGGAAGAAAAAAAGAAATAAAAGGAGGAAAAGAAAAAACAAAAAAAATATGCATTCAATGATCTTTCAAAAGTAAGAGAGATTGCATTCTCTCTCCTCCTGCAAGAAAGGACAGCATGAAAATGTGAGTAGCCCACCATAGCCCACAATTTCCTAAGTTAACTCATTCATGCAGCCCACATTCACTCCATATTTACTCAAGCACAACTCAACTTAAAAAAAGGTGTGGGATTTTCTTCTTTTCCTTTTACTATAAAAAATCAATATCCACTTTTATAAAATAAATATTCACTTGACCTTTTTTATTTTCATATTTTTATCATCCTTTAGAATTAATGAAATACAACCTTTCAATTATTTAATTAAACTTTTAATAACCTTAATATTATTTAAATAATTTCAATAATTAATTAACATATTTAATATTTTATTTAATTCATTTATATTTAAAATATTTATTAAGGTTTCAATTTAACATCTCTTGCCCTATACATTAACTCCTTCAGAGAACAAAAATCTAGTTAATTAACTCCTTCACCATAGATTTACCTTAGACTACCCTTAAACCATGTATCTAATCAATCAAAACCTTTTATCTTAGTTATATATCTCATCCAAACCCTTAACTATCCCATAAACTAAGCTTCTACCCTATCAAAACCTTTTAGTTTTCTTTTAATTATTATCTAAACCCTTAATTATCCTTTAAAATTATACTTTTACCCTATAAATCATATTCAAACCATATATTGGACCCTTGAATAACCTTCAATTTTCATTAAAACCTTAATTAAATCCTTAATCAACCCTTGATTTTGCATCAAATACCCACAACTACATTTGAAAACTCCTTCTAAATACTTTTCATCTTTGCATTGAAACCCAAATCATCAAAACTTCATGCTTGCAAAATTAAAAATCAAACATAAGTTAAAATTTCATAAATTATTAAAACTTATTTTGATCAATTAATCTTTAATTTTTTAATAATATTTTAGGAGGGATAAAATCCTTCCAACATCTGCCCCCACTAAACGTGCACATCGTCACGATGGGCCAACCTGCAGATTCAAGTGGAACATATCAAATTCTTTGTAATTAAATTTTAATTTTTAAAATTTTTATTTTATCATGTATTCATACATCTTTATGCAATTAAAAAGATTAGTACAAATCTCCTAAAAAAAACAAAGTAGATATAATTCATATAAATATCATGTTATATCTTTGAATCCACATTTAAACAAGCATTTATACGAGTAAATCATAAGTGTCATAGTCCTTCTGTTCATGTAACTTGTTTGGATTAAGTAACTTATCCTGCATAGCAGCATATACCAAAACTTTTTCATCAGTTAATAGAATTCTTTGACTCCTACGTTTATTTCGTATGGTCTGACTCTCCATTCATTTCTTTTTCATTTTTCATTTCATTTATTTTATTTTATAATTATTACTTCATCCCAACTCAGCTCTTTATTTATTTTAAACAAATTGGCCTATACCAAAATTGGCTGCGACTCTTGGACTTGTCCACCCGGCCAAGTTTATCCCACTTGTTTGCCAACCCGGCATAGCACACGACATAACTACGTCAGCCCTACATGAAATCAACGTTGGCTCATGGCTCTGGCCGCCCGACCAGAGTGACTCCACCCGCCTACCGACCCATGCAGGCACATGAAAACATAAAGGTTAGGCCTATGATGAAACTAGCGTCAGCTCATGGCCTTGATCACCTGACCAAGGTTGTTCCACCCGCCTACTAGCCCATCATAGCGCACTAACTACAAACACATACATATAGGCTAAATTAGGTATGAAGTTTTATCTTTTAATTCATTTGGAGGTCAGATCTCATAAGGAATAAATAGTAAGATACAAAAATCCCACTTACTAATGGTTAAAATTTTCAGCATATACATGTACTCATGCCGCTTCCATCAAAGATCAAAGTGGACTTGGGCGAAGGTGTATGGGAGCAAGACATCAATTATAAAAACCTTCCCAACGCGTGCTTTCGTTGTGGCCAACAAGGTCACATGATTAAAAATTGCCCTTTGAGACAAAAAAGCAAGCGAAATCAGGAAGCCTCCAAAAACGCTCAAGACAACAAAGGTGCTTTGACCCACTCAACGAAGGAAGAGGAAGGCAAGGGCCCCAAGCTTAATCCAGAAGCTGACGCAGACGGGTTCATCAAAGTCAGAAGAAGAAGGAAAAGAAGCCCTAGGGCGACCTCTGAGCGAAACAACATGTCAGTTACCCCCTCTAGCAATTTGTATTGCAATCTAGAAAAGGAGATCAATGAGTTTGACTACCCAGGTGGGAACCAACTTGAGGTGGACACCATCAACAAAGCCCTAGAGATCCTTGACAATAAGGAAACCTCCCAGGAGGGCTACACTACAAGCAAAGAAGACGGATTTACCACTAGTAATGAAGATAACATGGATAGTGAAAGTTCCATCATCGGATCGACTATTTCGGAAACGGTGTCGAAAACGGTGCCCAAGTCTTCCCAGCAGGAGACATCTCGCAAAGGAAAACAACCTATGGAGTTACCCTCGAAAAGCCCCCACAAGAACCTACTGCTAATTCGGGACCCGATCCCAGCGAAAAAGAAAGATGAATCCAATTAAAGAAAGGACAAAGCTCCCTCCCGCAAAGAGGGCTCACTACGACAATGATCATCATCTCGTTAAATGCTAGAGGGCTAACAGGCCCCTCAAGAGCGACCATCATTGGTCAATGGCTTCGCGACATTAGCCTAAACCCAAAATTTATATGTATCCAAGAGATTAAAATTGACGGAGAAGACCTCCAAAAACGGCTTAGACAGGTCTCCTCGACCCATGTTTGGATTTCAACGGCGCACCAGTGGGAGTCCGATGGAACGGTAATCGGTATTAATCAACTCTGGTTTGAAAAGCTTGAGAACTCCATTGAAGATGAAAGCCATCGATGGATTGCTGCTTCTTTTGGTGCTCCTCTTTGTTTTACTCTGGTTTCTTTGTACGCTCCTAATGGAGAATTAGAGAGATTGAACACATGGGCCTCCTTGGACTTGCTCCCCCACAACGTGCTTATCTGTGGCGACTTCAACATGGTGGAGGACCCTATGGACAGATGGATGGGCAAGGGCAAGGTCATTGATAGTCGGGAGAAAGAAACGTGGGACAAAACCAAACTTCACTTGGATTTGGCCGAATTCAAAGACTCGAATGGCTTTTCTTGGTCAAATCTCCAAGCAAGCGAGGACCTGAGGAAAGCTAGACTTGATAGATGTTACATCTCTCAGAGTTTTACTCATCAGTGGGGCCATCCATCCCTTGCACAACGCACCAACCTCACCATCTCTGATCACTATCCGATTGTTATCACTTTCCAACCTTCCAACAAGATCCGTAAGGCTCCTTGGTTCCACGCTAGTGCACCCACCTTCTCTCTCCCCTCCGTCCATCAAGAAATTGCTGATGTGTGGAAGGAGGCGTTTGCCTCCGGCTTGTCCCCAACCAAGTGCTGGAGAAGTGCGGTCGATAAGTCTCGACAGATCATGATTAGATCCAGGAAGATGCTTGAGGCTGTGTGGCGGGCTCGTAGAGAAGATCTTTACCACAGACTCTGGAGGCTCGAGGAGGAAGTGAACAAAGGAAAATCTCAAGCCCAAAAAGGTATTCGAAAAATCAGAGCACTGTTGAGATACGAGGAAGAAATACAAAGGAAAAATTTATAAATTTTCTTCAAGGAGTGGTGGGCTGGCAAAGCCGACAAACCCACCAAAGAGATGTGCTGTATCTTTAAAAGGAAACATAACAGAGATTCGATCCCCTTATTGCTAGACTCAAATGGAAATGTATGCAATACCGAAGAAGATAATTTTGGGATCATTGAAGGGCACTTCACGAGACTCCTGGGGACCTCAAACCCCCTCTCCCACCATAGAAGGGACTGTATGGCAGCCATATCTAGGGTTTCCCCCCACAGGATACCACTCAACCTTCGCTCCCTGCTACATGCCCCTATCTCTGAAGCAAAAATCATTGAGGTCATTGATGCCCTCCCTCCCGGTAAAAGCCCGGGACCCGACGAGCTCACTAATGAGTTCTTTAAATCCTTCAAGTTGGTGGTTGCCACCCCTCTTCGTCTGGTTTGGCAAGAGGCGCTCAAGTTTGGCGCACTTCCTTCTTGCCTCAACAATGGTATTATCAAGTTAATACACAAAAAAGGGGAAAAGAATAGAACAGAGAACTGGCGTCCTATTACGATGCTCCAAACAGGATACAAGATCATCGCCAAAGTCATTGCCAACAGAATCTCTTGCCACTTGAGAGCGTGGTTAAGCGAGGACCAAAACGGTTTCATCAAAGGCAGGTCAATTTTGGAAACCATCATAGATATTTGGGAAGGTCTTGAATTTGCAAATGAGTCTAAACAAGATGTGGTCTTCCTCAAGATCGACTTTGATAAAGCCTACGATAGGCTTGAATGGGACTATATTCTACAGTCGCTCCAAGATCTTGGATGTAGTCAGAAATTCACCAAGATGATCGCGACCCTTCTCGGAAACGCATCGACCCAAATTAACATTAACGGCAAACTTTTGAAGGTGATCAAACTTAGAAGATCTATCAGACAAGGGTGTCCATTGGCTCCCCTTCTCTTTGCCATCTCCACGGAGGGGCTTAGCAGGCTTGTGGCACACCAAGTGGAAGCTGGTAATATCAAAGGCCTCCGTTTGCCCCACGACAACAAGCAGATCACCATGAGACTTTTTGCTGATGATATGAATGCGTTTGTTCACAATGATAGTACCAGCCTGGAGACATTCTGGAGGTGTCTTGCTACTTTTTGTGAAGCCTCTGGTTCCATAATCAACCACTCTAAGACCGCCTTTAGAGCTTTTGTGGGATCTCAACCCCACCTTCTCATTGATCATGGCTGTCAAATCATTCCACAGGGCCAAATTTTTCGGCTTCTTGGGATCCCCTTGGGGTTTGGCGTCTCTATGGAACAGCGGTGGAATTGGGTGCTGGCCAAACTCGAAAACAAGCTTAAGTATTGGAGAGGTATGCAAATCAATCTTGCTGGTCGTGCTATGGTTATCAACACGTTCCTCCTTTCTTCTACCATTTATTTCCTTTCTTGTTGGAGACCAAAAGAGCAAGATCTGGCCAAACTAGATAGCATTTGTAGAAACTTCCTTTGGACGGGCGATCACAATAGAAGGGGGGTGCCTAAAATCAAATGGTCCATCTGCACCAACCATAGAGATAGTGGGGGCCTTGGTATCCTAGACATTGGGTGCATGGCTAACAAACTGGCATCCAAATGGATGATTAAGGCTTGGTGCAATGGGGAGGCCTCGTGGGCCAAGTTGATCTTCGGAAACAAGAACGCTTTGGCTCTCATGGGTTTCCGAAATTGGAAGAATCTCGACATCTTGACCTTGTTGTTTTCCCCGATCCCCATCTTCCCGAAAGGCTCTAATCTCGTGTGCTCCCTATGGAAGAGTTGGAATAAAGTCAAAAGCTACATAAGAATTAGTGAAGACTGGAAGTGGGCTGCCAATATCAGACAAAACGACTCTATCTGGTTTTCGATCCATGGCATCCGGAGTGTGGAATCTTGGAACATTCAAAATGCCAAGAAGTTATGGAACAAAGGCTTCAAAAAATGGAAACATCTCTGGAAACAAGATACCAACCGCTGGATCAACTTCGAGGATATTGACCCTTGCGTCAACATTTCATTCGAAGAATGGAACACTTTGCAAAGCAGATGTCTCACCTGGGATCAACACAAAACTCGCCTTCTCATGGGACATGACACACCGAGCTCGCTTGGTCTCAAATGGCACAATGGGAATAGCCTATCAAAAATCCCAAACATCAAAGAAACAATTGACTATCACGTTAACCTCAACAAGAAGTGGTGCCTGTCATGGACGCCCCCTCATAGAAATAAAAAAGTCTGTCCTCTTATGACAAATTCTTCATCATGGAATCTGGACCAACCTTAAGGCTAGCAAACTTTGTGGGATTCCTCCCTGGTGCAAATGTTGCTACCGGTCTATCGAAGATGTTCCACACATCTTCTTTACCTGCCCCAACTCCAATAGACTCTGGCAGATAGTTGGAAAGAAAATTAGACTTCAGAAACATCTCAGTTGGCAGGAGGCCCTACTGGGAGAGGCGATCAGCTGCTCCGCGACTCTCTGGAACGCCATCAGAGGGGAGGTCCTATGGAAAATCTGGCGGGAAAGATGTGCGCTCAACTTCGGTGACTCCCCCAAGGAGTGGTCAATTGAAAATTCGTTGTTCCTCCTTGGTAAAAGGATTGTTAACTATAAGAAATCCCCCCCCTTCAGGCATCATCAAGTTCTCCTTTTGATCAATAACAAGCTTAAACCCAAGTGGGCACCTTATGAGGATGATGAGAGGGTGATTAACCTTCTTTGTAATGCCATCTAAGCTATGTAAAAGCTTCCTCTGCTTTGTGGGATTTGGGGGGTCCCATGGGCGCTAGTCCCCTTCTCTTGTACTTTTCTTTCTTTATTTAATTCAAGTCTAGGAGAGTAGGCTAATGCCGAACTTCCTTTACATAAAAAAAAAAGTCTACCATTTCTTTCACAAGTATCCAATTCCAAAAGTTTCTACTTAACTATCTTATTTAATTCATATAAATACAAATTTTTCATGCATCAATCATAAAATATATCAGATATTTAACGCCTTAAATTCTACTTGATTTTTTTTTTAAATTTGATTATATCTTTTTAACTCATTTAGAAATGCAGTGCATATACACAAAAAATCAAACAAATCTTTAATTAAAACTTTTTCACTTGATTTAAAAAAGATCTTTTATTCTTCATCTTCATTATTTTGTTTCTTGAATAGTTTAATCCTTTTCCCTGCAATCAAATTTTGCAAGAAAGAACCATCAAATTCCCTATGTTTAAACGTACCATTATCAAAAACAGTTACTACTACATATGGACTAAACCATCTTTTAATTAACTTCTTCCTAGCATCATAATGTGTATCAAAAGTACTATCGTAAACTAATACCCAATCATCTATTTCTATAGTATGAGGCCTAAGTCTATGTTTTTTATCAAAGTAAATTTTATTTTTAAGTCGTGATTCTCTAACTTTTTGTACAGCTTCTTCAATCATGTTATTTCCTACATCTAGCTGCATAATCCTAACAGAAATCAGATCTTCACGAGTCATCACATTATTCCACGGAAGCATTGTCCATGAAATAATCTGGGTCTGGATAGGAAAAATTAGCTTTTGACAGTACATTAGTTCTGCAGGCATAAATCCTGTAGACTTAGTATACATCATCCTGTTTGCCCATAGTGCAAATGAAAGGAACCTAAGCCACTGCTTTGTATCTCCATTGCAGGCCTTAGATATTGCTTTCACAATAGATGGATGACCTCGTTCAATCTTACCATTAGACTCCGGATTATAAGCAGTTGTGAGAGCTAATCGAATCTCATGCTGGTCAAAGAATTCTCTTGCCTCTCGAGCATCTAACTCGCCCCTATCTACTGCTATTTTTTCTACATAGCCAAATCTAGAAATAACCGCTTCTAATAAAAATCTACATATGTTATAAGTAGTTTTAGTACGAAGAGCTCTACCCTCTACATGATGGGTCAAATCTTCCCTAGCTAATACTATATACCTCATCCTATTTGAGCCTTTAGGCATGGTCACTAAGTCAACTACCCACTTGTAATGAAAACAAGGAGGGTAAGTTGGGTGCAGTGGTTCCCTATGTCTAACTGATGAATGTACCTGGCAAGTAGTACAAGTACTTACAAAGTCATGTACATTCACATACATACCTGGACACCAATAAGCTTCTCTAATTTTATCATACGTTGTCATCAGGTTCATGAATGGAGGGGTGGACGTATTAGTGAGGATAGTTTGCAAATGGCCATAATCACGTTTGAGAGTGGTAACTTGCGAAAATTTAACAACCAAGATCGATGCAAGGAAGAAGAGCACTAAGTTAGACAAGTTATCCTAAACCTTAAAAAAAAAAGGGAGTAGCTTAACATATCAATTTGATTAAAAATGACTTTATATCGATTCAAGTCCCCTATCTCTCCACATATCTAATCATCCAGTCATCACGACAATATCATAACACCTTCATCTACGGTATATAGTCCATTACATATGCAGTTATGCTCTCTAAAGATTTTGGATTTACATGCCAATCACGTTGTGGTCAGGTTGTTTTGTCTTTAATTTTTGAGCTTCTTAAAAAATTATATATTGTTAGTCTTCAGTCAACGCTGTAGCAGTCTAATCATTAGATATTGATAATCCATGGCAACTTCACAACTTCTAAAAGGTGCAACAATGGTGTTGTAACAACTAACTTACATACTTCGAAACAACCTGAGTCATGCGCCAACATGGAAGAAAACTTTTCGCAGTATTATAATGAATTCTGGAAACAAGTTTGCTTTTTGAATTTAAAGAAGTAAATTATATTGGAGTGTCTCACTTATCCAACCAGAATATACATGCTTAGAAAATGATCATAAATTCACAAGCTTTTGTTATACAGAGAAGAAGAAAACAAATGGCAAACCAGTTCATCTTGAAGTGATTGTAGAATTCTTTTGAAATCAAACACGAATTGTGACGCATCTTTAGATCTATATGTCCTAAAAAAACTTTACTGGCCGAACATTAGTATGAAAAAAAATCGTGTATGATTTTTCACTGCTCATGAATTTCTCACACAGAGAAAGTTCCTACACATTTTTTTTTCTTGATATTAACATTTGCAGTTTGTACTCCTTCTGTACAAGCAAACTTCAATTCCTCTTCTTGATAGGAAATCTCATATGGCAGCTTGCTCGACAAATTTCGTGTCCATTCTCTCTGATTTGTTGTAATCCTTGCAAATCATCCTATGTGTAGGCTATTAAGATATTACAGAAGAGATCAAGTAGCGTCATCTTACTATTATGCAATTGCAAAATCTTTGAAATTCATGATTATATGAACATCATGCGCATAGAATCCTTGCAGTGCATAGTATGAACATCATGCACAAACAGATTTTCGTTTCATTAGAATTCCTTTAACTGCCGCCTATGCGCGCGTTTTCAATAGCAAACTTACTATCAGAATAGAGAAGATAGAGATAAACGTACATTGACCTCCTATATCTCCTCTGCTCAACATTTACTCCAACACCTTCGACTTCCCTTTTTTTTTTGCTAGCTGAAGTTGAACGACCACTGTCATAAGAATCACTGGACACTTTGCATACATCGGTTACGCTTCCTAAATCTCCGCTTGTGCGTCCACTTCTCTCAGACAAAGTCTCAACTCTATGCGAGCCTTAGCGCAAATCAGGTATTATTACTATAAAAAATGTACTATGTAGGAGAACTGAAGATCCATACCAAAATCTCTAATACAGTACACATTTGGATAAAAAAAACAGAAACTGAAGTGATCGATTCGCTGAATTCTGATATAGCGCTTTTACATTAATATGCTATTACATCAAAACTGCGTATAACTTAAATTTATCATGGAAACAGAATTGTTTCATCATACCTTCTGCCATGAAACTATTCGCATCTTTGCACATGATACACTTATAATTTGAGCATCCTCCTACTCTTCCTTTGATAATCTATTCCCAGCACCGTACAAAGACGATGACCCTCCTCCGCAAGATTGCTCCGCTTCAGCTTAAGCGTATATATAAAGATTTAGCTCATCAAACAGCATATGTTCCCGTAAAGTCCAATCAGTTGCATGAAATCAAGTCAGAAGTTCGATTCCTTTTCCCAAAAATTACATCGCACTTTAGTCTGACAACGAATTACTTGTCTGCTCTGTACATCAGAGAACTGTGTCTATATTTTTAGCTAGGCTTTACATCCTTTTTGGCAAAGAACTCCCGCACACTTTAGCCGGCCTCTTTCTTTTTTTTTATTTTCTTAGCAGTAGCTCGTCGTCACCCGATTCCCTGATAAGCTTGTAGATTTCTACCCAAACTAATCAGAAATTTGGTAGTATTTTCGTATGTACAGCGCAGGATATCCTTTTCTTCCTCTTTACTCCTCTCTTTTCTTGTTTTTCTTCCGCGAATCTCCTATCTTCGATGAACAACACGTCTCTATCCTCTGCCACCTTCGACTTCCATTCCCCAAAATCCTTCCTCTAGCAGCGAACCTTCCTCCTTGAGACATTCACGTGATCCGTCGCCCCAAATCATCACTCCGTCTCTTCCTTCCATAACAGCACCCAAAAAAAAACGTGAAAACTTCCCCCTTTATCCATATGAAATCTATCATATCCATTTTTCTTTTGATTTAGCATGTACTTTTTGCACATTCATATGAATTTAGATTCTTTAAATGCAACATACAGAAGGACACGTCTGGTCAAAAATCATATGCGATCTTATGCGTTTTCATGCACATTTTTGTGCACACATTTTCATTTACTCATACATATATAGATGCTTATAGAGAATACACATTTGTTCTCTTAGGATCGCAAATTTCATATGCACGCATGCATAAATAAACACACATTAACATATGGAACACATCATTTACACATAGATAAATTCACATAATATCATATATTTCGTCGATATGCTTTGATTAAGAAATTTATGGAAAGAAATCATTAAATTGGAACTTAGCCTTGTTCTTTATAAGATTTGATGTTCACGTCTCTTCGGTTGAATTTCTATTGGCTTTGCATCATCGATTTGATTTGATACTTTATAACAGTTCGCGAACTTAGAAATCGACTCTCGACCACATCCACCTCCTCTCAACCTGTACATCCTTCGGATGTGCCAATCTGCATATAAACAATAAGCAAGAACGAGCATCAAGTAGTCATGTAAAATAAACTCAAATTAAAGAGAATATACATAACAACTGAAAATGCATTAAATTTGGCATAAATTAAGAGAAAAAAGTAGACAAAACATCCCATACAACATATCAGAATACAGTAATGCACTTAGACTAGAAATCACATGAGTAAATCAAAAACTTCTTAGCTCTCTCATTAACTTGACCCGATCAGATCTAGTAGCCTATTCGAAACATTTGCATATACCAGTCTTCACTAACTCGATTTATGAGACTTCCTTCTGGCTTCCCTATTGATCTCCCACCATCCGAATCCCCATAAGACCTCTTCTTATTTTTCTCTTATTTTTATTCTGTTTTTCTTTATTTTATTTCTTTATCCTAGCTCAGCCTTTATATTTTTGCTTTTATCTTTATTTATTTATCCATTCATATCGGCCTATGCCAAAATTGGATGCGACTCGTGGACCTGACCACCCGGCCAGGTTTAGCCCACCCATCTACCGACCCGACATAGCGCACGATGCACAATGTCAGCCTCATACAAAATCAACGTCAGCTCGTGGCTCTGACCACCCGGTTAGAGTGACTCCACCCGCCTATCAACCCGTATGAGCGCGTAACAACATGTAGGTCAGGCCATACGACACAACTAGCATCAGCTCGTAGCCTTGATTGCTCGACCAAGGTAGTTCCATCCGCCTACTAGCTCATCGCAGCGCCCAACATCACATACACATACACATAGATAGCTGGCTGGTATAAGAACTCTTTTCTCAAGATATAATCTATCTGAAGATCAGGTCAGATGAGAGATCAAGAGCAGAAGTCGAAGTGTCTCACTCATCAAGTGTCATAAACACTAGTATATAGAGATACTTAGTCCAAGTCTTCCCTTCTCCTTCCTAGGTCTTGTTCTCGAAAGTTCTAGTCCATCTTCTAATCTTACTCATATAATCCTGGTCCTTATACATCACATGTAATCTAATTAGTGGTACGCGATTTTTGTTCTACTCAATTTTCTTAATTATGCATTCTTTTACATGTCATATGCCCACTCATGTAGTCTTTTCATATGGACATATATACATACATACACATATATACAAGAGGAAAAAAAAGAACTGAAACAATAACATCTCACCAATATAAAGTCAGAAGTCACTCGAGCTTGATGTCTGCAATTACTCTTTCTTTAAACATCTCTAACTTAGTCATCCTGCATAAAATAGAAGATTATTTCACAAGAATTTATATAGAAACAGTTATTCAAAAGGAAAATATTACCTGGTTTTATTTATATACATTGGTAATCGTTTCCTTGCTGATTTCCAAAGATCTTTTCTGGTTTTATTCTTCATAAAAAAAAGCCTAACTTGATTAAAAAAAAATAAACAGTATTTACACATAGGTTTAACACAGCTTTTTAATTCATCTTCAAGACAGCTCCTCCCCCTCACGTTCCCTACGGAACAAGGCAAGTTGTTGTGAAAGTTGCGCATATTCCGCTAAGTCGCGACTATAAACAAGGAGTTTTGTTGGGTCCACTTCCATATATGATTCACGGTTCATTGAAGTGTCATTTTCTCCATATGTTCGTGCTGCTCGATACCTGAACACACTCCCTTCGTGTGACGATGAGATCAAAGTCTCACTAGTAATGCGATCCTTAACAAACTCTTCAACATGAATTCTTTCTTCATTTTCGGGTGTAGGGAGCAAGTAAGTCGATATGAAAGAACTATCTAAGGTTCTTCCTTCAGGTACACTCCTTGATGTCTCTCTAAATCTATCAGGAATGCTACCCTCAGGGATGGATGTATCATTGGAATCTTCACTATCCATTCTGGAATCTAAGATAGTCAAATCGTCCAATCAAACCTAAAAGATTTCCTTTTAATAACCTAATCACAAATCTCCGTCAGTACCTTGCAAGGAACAAAATTTAACATTAAAGGAAGGTCATATGTATATTTATATACATACATTACCTTATGATATAATTCATTTTAATCATTGTCCTTATCGATATCTTCATTTTCATCTTCCCCACTTCCTTCTTCCTCGTCTTCATTTACCATCGTCTCATAATCCTCATTCTCTCTTCTTTTAAAGAGCTTAACTCTCTTCCAAGCGATTAAATCCTCTAACTTAGTCCCATCTAATTCCCTAAGTGAGTATGTTGCATTGTCAAATACTTTACATACTACATAGGGACCAAACCATCTTTTTACCAGTTTTCTTTGAGCTTCATATTGCATATCCAAAGAGCTATCATAGACAAGTACCCAGTCTCCTTCATTCAACTTTTTAGGTCTTAACCTGTGGGACTTGTCAAATGAAGCCTTATTTTTTTCTCTAGATGCTCTGAGCTTAAATGCAGCTTCTTCTACCAGATTTCTTCCTCTCTCTAGTTGAAGAATCTGCACTGTTAGGAGATCTTCTCTTGACATCTCATCTTCCCAAGGCAAGGAAGTCCATGCTAAAGCATGTGACTCCGTCGGCAAAATAGGTTTTTGACAATACATTAGTTCTGCTGGCATATATCCAGTAGTCCTAGTGTATGTCATCCTGTCTACCCAAAGGGCAAAGGGAAGGTAATTTGGCCAATTCTTTATTTTTCCCTCACAAGACTTAGCCAAAGCTTTAATAATCGGAGGGTGTCCGCGCTCAATTTTCCCATTGGCTTCAGGATTGTAAGCAGTGGTGAGCGATAATCGAATTCCACATTGCTTGTAGTTTTCGTCCTCAGAGCTCTTCCTTCAACATGATTTGTTAGATCCTCTCTTGCCAGCACAATAAACCTCAGATGATGCACCCCTAATGGCATTGTAACCAGATCAACAACCCACTTATAGTGGATATTAAGAGGATATGTTAGATGTAACTCATCTCTGTGCCTAACATTGGAGTACATCTGGCAAGGTTTACAAGTGGCTACATAATTTTGGACATCCACATACATCCTAGGCCACCAGTATCTTTCCCTTATCTTTTCGTAAGTTCCTTGAAAGCCCTTATGACCGGCCCATAATGAGCCATGCATTTCACACATAATTCTACCTCTCGTTTCATCGCAACCTACAAATCGCTGGGGTATCTTACCTATTCCAATCTTTTGCTTCCAAAGTAATCCATTTTTTAGGAAATAATTACTTGACTTTCTCCGAATGGAACGAAACTTTTCTTTACTCCAACTAGGATCAAGAGACTTCATACTTAAATATTTTCTGATTTCCTTCCGCTCATTTTCATATTCGTCTTCATTAAATCTCTCTGTTATTCCTATGTGAATTTCGTAAGGTTTTTCTTCTATCCTTCTGTTATCTTTCCCGCTTCCTAAGCTTCTTTGAGCTTCTCTTGAAGACTCAATATGAGTTCGAAGCCTTTTAGTTTGACGCTTAGGCTCTTTTCTATTTAGTCCAGTAGATGCTTCACTAGGCTCAAAGTATGTACATGTGAAGCATAAAAGTCCAGACCTATCTCTTCATAATTAGAAATCATTGAATCTTCATCTTCATATATACCTCGTGATAGCATATAAGGCCTATTCACGAAAAATGGGACTTATTCATGATTTTGGGACAATTCTATATTTTCCAATTCTATGTTTTTTGAATGATTCATGTTATTTAAATATCTTAAAAATAGCTCGACATTGATATTCAAGCATCTCCAGGTAGTTTCTTCTCTTGTTGATAACAAAATCTTCAAATCTTAGCTCAGGCCAAATATTGCAAATTGGAAGGGCTTAAGTTGCTCCTAATTTTGTAACTAGGTTTGAACTTTGAGCCTCTTCCTAAGTGGATAAAAATACTCATATTGTCAATATACATATTACAATTTATAGTTGTTTAAGGGATCAATATTAGAGTTTCAACCTCATATAGTCTCATTATTCTAGTCCTTAAAAAGAAATAAAGCTTTGAGTATATATAAGAGGCTCTTTGAACTCTCAAATTAATTATAAACCATATTAGTCACACTAAGATTAAACTTCTATATAAGAAGCAAAATATTAATTCGAACCCTCAAGATTGAGCATATTAATGAGATAGGTGACAAAATTCAACATTGAGCAATTTATTATGACTTTACACTAGTTCATCAATGGAAATTCCAAGAAAAAGAAGATTGATCTTAATATTACAAAAATGCAAATTGATTATCTTAGTTTTATAAACATATTGAAAATTAGATTAAAAGATAAAACAAATGAAATCTTTTAAAAGTAACAAGTACTTTTAAAATTATATTAAATATTGATATTATATATACGTATATACATACACATACATACATACACACACACATATATATATATATATATATATATATATATATATATATATATATATATATATATATATATATATATATATATATATATATATATATATATATATATATATATATATATATATATATATATATATATATATGTGTGTGTGTGTGTGTGTGTGTGTATAATATGTGTGTGTGTGCGTGCACTGTGTATGTGTGTGACCATGTGTGTGTATATATGTACATAACCATATCAATTATTTAATTAAATATTTTCAAATTATAAAGATATACCTCTTTCGAGAGAACCCAAAACATTTAATATTATATATTGATATATTTATACATAAAGAAATTTCAACTTATATATATATATATATATATATATATATATATATATATATATATATATATATATATATATATATATATATATATATATATATATATATATATATATATATATATATATATATATATATATATATATATATATATATATATATATATATATATATATATATATATATATATATGTATGTGTGTGTGTGTGTGTGTGTGTGTGTGTTTTCAAATTATAAAGATATACCTCTTTCCAGAGAGCTCAAAATATTTAATATTGAATATTGATATATTTATACATAAAGAAATTTCAACTTATATATATATATATATATATATATATATATATATATATATATATATATATATATATATATATATATATATATATATATATATATATATATATATATATATATATATATATATATATATATATATATATATATATTTATATATATATATATATACAAACACACACATACACACACACACACACACACACACACACACACATATATATATATATATATATATATATATATATATATATATATATATATATATATATATATATATATATATATATATATATATATATATATATATATATATATATATATGTTTTGAAATTATAAAGATATACCTCTTTCTAGAGAACTCAAAATATTTAATATTAAATATTGATATATTTATACATAAAGAAATTTCAACTTATATATATATATATATATATATATATATATATATATATATATATATATATATATATATATATATATATATATATATATATATATATATATATATATATATATATATATATATATATATATATATATATACATATATATATATATATATATATATATATATATATATACACACACATATATATATATATACACACATATATATATATATGTGTGTGTGTGTGTGTGTTTACATCCAATCATTTGAATCAATATCTTCAAAATATAAAAACAAAATGACTTCAAGAAAACTCAAAATCTATGAATAACATTGGTGCTAATGGAGAGCCATCTAGTCAACATTATTTCCTTCACAAAAAGTTAGCAAAGCCATCTAGTTGACATTAATTCCTGCAACATAAAAAGTTAGCAAAGCAAAAGAAACCACAAGCTTGGGATGATTTACAAAAGAAAACACATAGGCTATTATAATTGAGTTACAAATTACAATCATCTTCATTAGAGGTATTACAATTGAATTACAGATGACAATCATTTTCATTAGAGAAGTAGCTCAAATGTTCGAATACTTCATTTTCTTTCCCTTGGCTTTGTTTTACCTTCGATATCACTGTTGTTGGAATTTTGTATATATGTATATATATATATATATACATACATACACACACACATATATATGTGTGTGTGTGTGTTTGTGTTTACATCCAATCATTTGAATCAATATCTTCAAAATATAAAAACAAAATGACTTCAAGAAAACTCAAAATCTATGAAAAACATAGAATATTATTAAATGATGAGAAAATATAATTGAATCTATAACTATCCATTTAAAGCAAATTATCTCAAAAACATATGGTGTTTAGAAACACCTAATTAAATTTAATGTACGGCTAAATATCCACATAATTGAATGATCTCGACATTGTATGGTGTTTAGAAACACCGAAATAAATTAAATACATAATAATAATCCCTCTAATTGAATGTAGTCAATACTATCCCTTTGTAGTGAACAACATTGGTGCTAATGGAGAGCCATCTAGTCAACATTATTTTACAAAAAGTTAGCAAAGCCATCTAGTTGACATTAATTCTTGCAACATAAAAAGTTAGCAAAGCAAAAGAAACCACAAGCTTGGGATGATTTACAAAAGAAAACACATAGGCTATTATAATTGAGTTACAAATTACAATCATCTTCATTCTAATACTTCATTTTCTTTCCCTTGCCTTTGTTTTACCTTCGATATCACTGTTGCTGGAATTTTGGTTTTATTTGGTTTGTGCCCACCTTTTGGTGTCCAAGCCCAAAGAACGGAAGAAGTATTCTCCCAACGTTGAGGATCAACAATATTTTCTCTCCAATATTTTGTCCAACAATCCCTGTATAGTTCTTCATCACTGATGTTTTTCCTTTTTGAAATAGGTATCCAATATTGTATCTGAACCTTGAGATATGTTTCTGATTCTCTAGTTTGATTAACTTCAGTTTCTGCCATGCCAAGCCACACAGGGTACATTACATCGCATGGTTCTATGAGAACGAAGTCTCCTTTTCTCACATCAAGGCATGGATCGAATTCCTTTGCTGGTTTGTTACGCAATGGACCACAAAAGTGTACATCATTTTCATCTGCATCTTCATTATCAAATATATTATCTTGCACAAGATTTGAAGATCCAAATGTTTTGCATCCACTTTTTGGCCAAAAATCATGATAAAATGTATCCTTCCATATTATTTGAGATTTCAAAACCTCCATAAGGTTTTTCCAATAAGTAAGTACCGGATTAATCCATTTTCCATAATCTGAGTTATCCCCCTTCTCTTCCAGATGCATTTTCCACCAATTGGCATATCTCAAAAGTCCTTCCATGACCCTTTCATTATCCTTCACATACTCACTAGGTGGCAATAATTTTGGAACGCCTTCAGGAAGCTTCGATATGCCATCTTCATTTTTCTTCCATAGCTCTATACCATTTGTAGGTAACCAATCAATATTTTTTGGATGCAATTTATATTGCATCAAGGGCACCCCTTGGCTCATGTAGAATCTGAACTGCAATGGTTTCGAATGCCCAATAAGAGTATCTGCTCCATCATTTAAGTACCCTTTGACAAAATTTTTGAAATCTGGTACTTTCTGTATAAGAAAAGGTGTCGGATGCATGCTGCAACATTCATTAAAAGTTCTCATAAGATGTGGAAAACTAAAAATAGATTGTTTTCTGAGCTTTTCTGAAAAGTAACTAAATAAAGCATCAATATCCTCATGTGTATGTCCAACCATAAGGAATCCAAGTTGCACCATATCAAATATCCCATTAGCAACTAACAAAGACAAATATGCAAAGACATAGTGATTCTTATTTTCTGAACCACAATTATCAAGTTGCAAAAATAATGTTCTAGGTAATTCCTTGAATGAATTACTTTGATTTTCGCATGTAATATTACATTGTGTTACATTGTCATATAAAATTTGCTCCTTTAATACATCCATATGATGATAAAGTGCATTAGGCCACAACAAAGAATCAAATAGACTCTTTGTGTAATTCACACCAGAACTCTTCAATCCCAAATCTCCATACAACTGACTATCTTTTTTTTCTAAGTTTCTTAAACACATTGAAATAGATGCAATTGTGAAATTTGGATCACCGGGCCATAATCCTAAAGCAAAATGACCATAAGCACATTGTCCATGTCCATGATTAAGCATTCATGTTAAAGATATTGGAAATCTATCAATGCCATTAAGAGATTTTGGAACTGGTCTAATCTGTGGTATAGCTGTTTTACTTTGATCCATTTTATCATGAATAATGCATAAATATTTATCTGGAAATAATTCTGAGGAAACTCTCCAAGCATAATATAGATTTCTACAACTCATTTGACGTAGCATATGAGATCTTCTTTGTGCTAAATATCTTGCACGTTCTTCATGGTTTTTAGTAGATTGTAACTTTGCTTTTATTCCTGTACAAAAGTCACATTTGGAGAACGTACTTGACGTTGATAAAGAAACTGTTCTAAATTCTGTATTCCACATTCTTGAAAATGTTGGTTGAGATAATTTATTATATCCCAAACTCTCTAATGTCAT
Source organism: Ceratopteris richardii (assembly GCA_020310875.1). Lineage (NCBI taxonomy): Eukaryota > Viridiplantae > Streptophyta > Polypodiopsida > Polypodiales > Pteridaceae > Ceratopteris > Ceratopteris richardii. The sequence goes on from CM035429.1 coordinate 20,144,367, forward strand.
ATTCACCTCTCGAAGAATATCCACTTGTTTATAATGTGATGGAAGCACTCTTTGTGTTTCACGAGAACCATCAGTACATGTTCTCAACTTATGTGGCATTTGATCTGCATTATTATCAATGAAATCATGTATCAAAGCTTTTGCTATTTCTACATGTTTGATACTTTTCTAAGTATTCCATTATTCCCATGAATGGATACCTTTTGACCAAGTAGAAATTTTTCTCGTAGCCTATAAAATGAGCTCTTTCCAATACCATGAATTAAATACCATGCCTTGATACATACTTCTTTTGCATCAAACATGAAATTAAAACTCAAGCGCTGACTTGAGTTCACAAAGTTACCTTTGTACACCATACTCATGCAATCCAATACAGATTTGCATCTATCTGAATAGCATTGTCCCCAAAAGTTTAATCTTGCATCCAGTATTTTAGCCCTACTAGCTACTTGACAACATCTCTGTTCACAACAATCATGCATTGAAACCATCTGAATTCTCTCAAATGAGCATCTCTTATTAGGAGCCAATGTAGTACTTTTTCTAACCTTGTGGATGTAACTTCTTTTTTTTTGGTTCACTTCAAAATATCCACAGTTACTATTTTCCATATGAAAATCCTCTTGTTGATCTGATTCCATTCGAAGAGGAGAAACAACTTGTATATCATTAAAAAAATCTTGAATATCAATTGCATGAGAATAATTCTTATCAACATCTACATCCTCAATACCATTGCAATTATCATCATCGATGTTGTATGATGATGTAAAGCAAAAATTTGGATTCTCTCCAGCTTCAAGATCCACATCCTCAATACCATTGCAATGATCATCTTCACTGTCATACAGTGAGTTAAAGCCTAATTTTTGTATCATAGGCTCACCATCTTCTGTAATGATTTGGAGTATAGGCCAACTGACCAATTTCAAAGTTGAATCCAAAGTTGATGCATCCACAGTTTCATCCATAATAACACCTAGGCAACTTTCTCCCAACTCTTTGCAATTTATAGCATCCCATGGATTTACCAATAAAACAATAGCAGTTGCAAATCTTTCATGCTTTTCATGATCCAACAAGATGACTCTCTTTCCTTTCCACTTTTCTCTTTCTTCAAGTTGACTAGATATAGTTTGCTTTGTTGCCATCTTGATTTTGCCTGTAAAGAATAAATGAGAAATTAACAATGCTATTCAATTTATCATTCTTTCAATAATTATTGTAAAAATAATCAATTGAATTAAAACTAGATACAAACATCATTTCCACAAAAAATAATCCATATTTGCATATACAAACATTCACTAATTGAACTTAACTTTGAGTCTAGTCAAAAATCAAGGAAACTACAAGAATAAAAATCTCTAACTTCATTTTGATGCTAGCATGTTAAGAGGCACTCAAACCATCCCTGAAATGATATTATGTATGTCTTTGTACGTGTGTATTTTAGTTGTACAATACTATCATGTTTGGCTCACTTAATTTTGAGATTCTTCTATTATACATTGAATAGAGGCTCAAACTTAAGTTCGAGCCTTTCAAACTGCACATTGAATGGAGCTTCAAACTTGAGTTTGAGCCAATCAAGAAAACTACAAGAATAAAAAACTCTAACTTCATTTTGATGCTAGCATGTTAAGAGGCACTCAAACCATCCCTGAAATGATATTATGTATGTCTTTGTATGTGTGTATTTTAGTTGTACAATACTATCATGTTTGACTCACTCAATTTCGAGCCTCATTTATAACTAAACAAATTGAGACTTGACATGATTCAAAGCAGTTCGAGCCTCATATTATGTGACACAACATAAAATTCATGGACCGACTCTACGTTCAACAGACATTCAATTTTAAACTCCAACTTGAATCGACATCCAAACCTAAGCTTCACCTTCAGTTAGTTCTTTTGGATGTAAGAGAGTATTCAACGTAATAGTAGGCTCAAACTTAAGTTCGAGCGTCTTTTATTAAAATTTCAAAATAGAGGCTCGAACTTAAGTTCGAGCCTCATTTGTAACTAAACAAATTGAGACTTGACATATTCAAAGCAGTCCGAGCCTCATTTATGTGACACAACATAAAATTCATGGGCTCGAACTTAAGTTCGAGTCTCATATCACGTGAAGACTCAAACTTGATATGATTCTAAAGGTGCGAATTTAAGTTCGAGCCTCTTAGCTCTTTTGGATTCATGAATTAAGAGGCTCGAACTTAACTTCTAACAACTTTTGGAAAAGCTGAAAAAGTCTGAGCTTCATAACTCAGCTCATATGATTCAGAGGCTTAGCTTTTGTAGATGCAAGAAGATTTTGAGTTAAAAATATTAGTGTTTTTACCAGAAAACTTGAGAGGCTCGAACTTAAGTTGAAGCCTGTTTTTGCCGGAAAACTTGAGAGGCTCGAACTTAAGTTGGAGCCTCATATCATATGAGCCAACAATCTTAAACTTGATATGACTCACGGGCTCGAACTTGAGTTCAAATCTATAAGTCCTTTTGGATCCAATGTTGTGTTGAACTTAACATGCTCGAACTTAAGTTTTAGCCTTTCTCAGTCTTAGTTGAATAAAGACTGGAACTTAAGTTCAACCTCTTCGATTCCAAGGTCAATAGAATCTTAAACTCCAACTTGAATCAATATCCAAACTTAAGTTCACCTTCACTGACTTGAAGTTGAATAGAGGTTTCCATCTCACTCTTAGTTGAATAAAGTCTGGAACTTAAGTTCAGCCTCTTCGATTCCAAGGTCAATAGAATCTTAAACTCCAACTTGAATCAATATCCAAACTTAAGTTCACCTTCACTGACTTGAAGTTGAATAGAGGTTTCCACTATAAATTTGAACATATCGTGAAAAAGTTAAATAGAGGCTCAAACTTAAGTGCGACTCCAAATTGTATATGAGAGGCTCGAACTTATCAAGAGGCTCCAAATTGAATACAAGCTCAAACTCTCTCTATCCAAGTTGAAATGAAATTCAAACTGAAGTTCAAAGTTTGAATTTCAACCCAAATCAGATCTCTATCCAAGTTGAAATGAAATTCAAACTGAAGTTCATAGTCTGAATTTCAATCCTATCTTATTTACAAACTTAAGTTTGGGTTTCTCAAGTTTTCTGAAGATCATATCATGTGATCCAACAATCCTGAACTTGATATGGTTGGAAAAAGCTGAGAGGCTCAAACTGCTCTTTGTTCTTTTGCACATAACACACAACAATCCCAAACTTGATATGACTGGAAAAGCTCAGAGGCTCGAACTTAAGTTCGAGCCTCTTTGTTCTTTTCCTCATATCATGTGACCAAACAATACTAAACTTGATATGGTTGGAAAAGCTCAAAGGCTCGAACTTAATTCTTTTGCACATAAGACACAACAATCCTAAACTTGATATGGCTGGAAAAGGTGAGGCTCATATCATGTGATCCAACAAATCCTGAACTTGATATGGTTGGAAAAGCTCAGAGGCTTGAACTTAAGTTCAGGTCTCTTTGTTCTTTGCACATAAGACACAACAATCCTAAACTTGATATGGTTGGAAAAGCTGAGAGGCTCGAACTTTGGTTTGAGCCTCTTTGTTCTTATGCTCATGTGATCCAACAATTTTAAACTTGATATGGTTGGAGAAGCTGAGAGGCTCTAACTCCTCTTTGTTCTTTTGCTCATATCATGTGACCAAACAATCCTAAACTTGATATGGTTGGAAAAGCTCAGAGGCTCGAACTTAAGTTCGATCCTCTTTGTTCTTTTGCACATAAGACACAACAATCCTAAACTTGATATGGCTGGAAAAGCTGAGGCTCATATCATGTGATCCAACAAATCCTGAACTTGCTATGGTTGGAAAAGCTCAGAGGCTCGAACTTAAGTTCCAGTCTCTTTGTTCTTTTGCACATAAGACACAACAATCCTAAACTTGATATGGTTGGAGAAGCTTAGAGGCTCGAACTTAAGTTTGAGCCTCTTTGTTCTTTTGCTCATATTATGTGATCCAACAATTCTAAACTTGATATGGTTGGAAAAGCTCAGAGGCTCTAACTCCTCTTTGTTCTTTTGCTCATATCATGTGACCAAAAAATCCTAAACTTGATATGGTTGGAAAAGCTCTTTGTTCTTTTGCTCGTATCATGTGATCCAACAATTCTAAATTTGATATGGTTGGAAAAGCTCAGAGGCTCGAACTTAAGTTCGTCCTTTTTGTTCTTTTGCACATAAGACACAACAGTCCTAAACTTGATATGGTTGGAAAAGCTGAGGCTCATATCATGTGATCCAACAATCCTAAACTTGATATGGTTGGAAAACCTCAGAGGCTCGAACTTAAGTTCGAGCCTCTTTGTTCTTTTGCACATAAGACACAACAATCCTAAACTTGATATGGCTGGAAAAGCTGAAGCTCATATCATGTGATCCAACAAATCCTAAACTTGATATGGTTGGAAAAGTTCAAAGGCTCGAACTTAAGTTCGAGCCTCTTTGTTCTTTTGCACATAAGACACAACAAACCTAAACTTGATATTGTTGGAAAAGTTGAAGCTCATATCATGTGATCCAACAATCCTAAACTTGATATGGTTGGAAAAAGCTCAAAGGCTCGAACTTAAGTTCGATCCTCTTTGTTCTTTTGCACATAAGACACAACAATCCTAAACTTGATATGGCTCGAAAAGCTGAGGCTCATATCACGTGATCCAACAATCCTAAACTTGATATGGTTGGAAAAGCTTAGAGGCTCGAACTTAAGTTTGAGCCTCTTTGTTCTTTTGCACATAAGACACAACAATCCTAAACTTGATATGGTTGGAAAAGCTGAGAGGCTCGAAATTTGATACGGTTGGAAAAGTTCAAAGGCTCGAACTTAACTTCGAGCCTCTTTGTTCTTTTGCTCATATCATGTGATCCAACAATTCTAAACTTGATATGGTTGGAAAAGCTCAGAGGATCTAACTCCTCTTTGTTCTTTTGCTCATATCATGTGACCAAAAATCCTAAACTTGATATGGTTGGAAAAGCTCTTTGTTCCTTTGCTCATATCATGTGATCCAACAATTCTAAACTTGATATGGTTGGAAAAGCTCAGAGGCTCGAACTTAAGTTGGATCCTCTTTGTTCTTTTGCACATAAAACACAACAATCCTAAACTTGATATGGCTGGAAAAGCTGAGGCTCATATCATGTGATCCAACAATCCTAAACTTGATATGGTTGGAAAACCTCGGAGGCTCGAACTTAAGTTCGAGCCTCTTTGTTCTTTTGCACATAAGACACGACAATCATAAGAGCTAAAGCTCATATCATGTGATCCAACAATCCTAAACTTGATATGGTTGGAAAACCTCAGAGGCTCGAACTTAAGTTCGAGCCTCTTTGTTCTTTTGCACATAAGACACGACAATCCTAAACTTGATATGGCTGGAAGAGCTAAAGCTCATATCATGTGATCCAACAAATCCTGAACTTGATATGGTTGGAAAAGTTCAAAGGCTCTCTTTGTTCTTTTGCACATAAGACACAACAATCCTAAACTTGCTATTGTTTGAAAAGCTGAAGCTCATATCATGTGATCCAACAATCCTAAACTTGATATGGTTGGAAAAGCTCAGAGGCTCGAACTTAAGTTCGAGCCTCTTTGTTCTTTTGCACATAACACACAACAATCCTAAACTTGATATCGCTGGAAAAGCTTAAGCTCATATCAGGTGATCCAACAAATCCTGAACTTGATATGATTGGAAAATTTCAAAGGCTCGAACTTAAGTTCGAGCCTCTTTGTCCTTTTGCACATAAGACACAACAATCCTAAACTTGATATGGTTGGAAAAGCTGAGAGGCTCGAACTTTGATATGGTTGAAAAAGTTCAAAGGCTCGAACTTAAGTTCGAGCCTCTTTGTTCTTTTGCTTATATCATGTGATCCAACAATTCTAAACTTGATATGGTTGGAAAAGCTCAGAGGCTCTAACTCCTCTTTGTTCTTTTGCTCATATCATGTGACCAAAAATCCTAAACTTGATATGGTTCGAAAAGCTCTTTGTTCTTTTGCTCATATCAGGTGATCCAACAATTCTAAACTTGATATGGTTGGAAAAGCTCAAAGGCTCGATCTTAAGTTCGAGCCTCTTTGTTCTTTTGCACATAAGACACAACAATCCTAAACTTGATATTGTTGGAAAAGCTGAAGCTCATATCATGTGATCCAACAATCCTAAACTTGATATGGTTGGAAAAGCTCAGAGGCTCGAACTTAAGTTCGATCCTCTTTGTTCTTTTGCACATAAGACACAACAATCCTAAACTTGATATGGCTGGAAAAGCTGAGGCTCATATCATGTGATCCAACAATCCTAAACTTGATATGGTTGGGAAAGCTCAGAGGCTCAAACTTAAGTTCGAGCTTCTTTGTTCTTTTGCACATAAGACACAACAATCCTAAACTTGATATGGCTGGAAAAGCTTAATCTCATATCATGTGATCCAACAAATCCTGATCTTGATATGGTTGGAAAAGTTCAAAGGCTCGAACTTAAGTTCGAGCCTCTTTGTTCTTTTGCTCATATCATGTGATCCAACAATTATAAACTTAATATGGTTGGAAAAGCTGAGAGGCTCTAACTCCTCTTTGTTCTTTTGCTCATATCATGTGACCAAAAAATCCTAAACTTGATATGGTGGGAAAAGCTCTTTGTTCTTTTGCTCATATCATGTGATCCAACAATTCTAAACTTGATATGGTTGGAAAAGCTCAGAGGCTCGAACTTAAGTTCGATCCTCTTTGTTCTTTTGCACATAAGACACAACAATCCTAAACTTGATATGGCTGGAAAAGCTGAGGCTCATATCATGTGAGGCTCATATCATGTGATCCAACAATCCTAAACTTGATATGGTTGGAAAACCTCAAAGGCTCGAGCTTAAGTTCGAGCCTCTTTGTTCTTTTGCACATAAGACACAACAATCCTAAACTTGATATGGCTTGAAAAGCTGAAGCTCATATCATGTGATCCAACAAATCCTGAATTTGATATGGTTGGAAAAGTTCAAAGGCTCGAACTTAAGTTCGAGCCTCTTTGTTCTTTTGCACATAAGACACAACAATCCTAAACTTGCTATTGTTGGAAAAGCTGAAGCTCATATCATGTGATCCAACAATCCTAAACTTGATATGGTTGGAAAAGCTAAGAAGCTCGAACTTAAGTTCGAGCCTCTTTGTTCTTTTGCATATAAGACACAACAATCCTAAACTTGATATGGCTGGAAAAGCTGAGGCTCATATCATGTGATCCAACAATCCTAAACTTGATATGGTTGGAAAAGCTGAGAGGCTCGAATTTAAGTTCGATCCTCTTTGTTCTTTTGCACATAAGACAGAACAATCCTAAACTTGATATGGCTGGAAAAGCTGAGGCTCATATCATGTGATCCAACAATCCTAAACTTCATATGGTTGGAAAAGCTCAGAGGCTCAAACTTAAGTTCGAGCTTCTTTGTTCTTTTGCACATAAGACACAACAATCCTAAACTTGATATGGCTGGAAAAGCTTAATCTCATATCATGTGATCCAACAAATCCTGAACTTGATATGGTTGGAAAAGTTCAAAGGCTCGAACTTAAGTTCGAGCCTCATTGTTCTTTTGCTCATATCATGTGATCCAACAATTCTAAACTTAATATGGTTGGAAAAGCTAAGAGGCTCTAACTCCTCTTTGTTCTTTTGCTCATATCATGTGACCAAAAAATCATAAACTTGATATGGTGGGAAAAGCTCTTTGTTCTTTTGCTGATATCATGTGATCCAACAATTCTAAACTTGATATGGTTGGAAAAGCTCAGAGGCTCGAACTTAAGTTCGATCCTCTTTGTTCTTTTGCACATAAGACACAACAATCCTAAACTTGATATGGCTGGAAAAGCTGAGGCTCATATCATGTGAGGCTCATATCATGTGATCCAACAATCCTAAACTTGATATGGTTGGAAAACCTCAGAGGCTCGAACTTAAGTTCGAGCCTCTTTGTTCTTTTGCACATAAGACACAACAATCCTAAACTTGATATGGCTGGAAAAGCTGAAGCTCATATCATGTGATCCAACGAATCCTGAATTTGATATGTTTGGAAAAGTTCAAAGGCTCGAACTTAAGTTCAAGCCTCTTTGTTCTTTTGCACAAAAGACACAAAAATCCTAAACTTGACATGGCTGGAAAAGCTGAGGCTCATATCATGTGACCAAACAATGATATGGTTGGAAAAGCCCAGAGGCTCGAACTTAAGTTCAAGCCTCTTTGTCCTTTTGCACATAAGACACGAGGAATCTAAACTTGATATGGCTGGAAAAGCTCAGAGGCTCGAACTTAAGTTCGAGCCTCTTTGTTCTTCTGTTCATATCATGTGATCCAACAATCCTGAACTTGATATGGTTGGAAAAGCTCAGAGGCTCGAACTTAAGTTCGAGCCTCTTTGTTCTTTTGCACATAAGACACAACAATCCTACACTTGACATGGCTGCAGAACCTAAGGCCTATATCATGTGATCCAACAATCCTAAACTTGATATGGTTGCAAAAGCTCAGAGGCTCGGACTTAAGTTCGAGCCTCTTTGTTCTTTTGCACATAAGACACAAGAAATCTAAACTTGACATGGCTGGAAAAGCTCAGAGGCTCGAACTTAAGTTCGAGTGTCTTTGTTCTTCTGTTCATATCATGTGATCCACCAATACTGAACTTGATATGGTTGGAAAAGCTGAGAGGCTCGAACTTAAGTTCGAGCCTCTTTGTTCTTTTGCACATAACACACAACAATTCTAAACTTGATATGGCTGGAAAAGCTGAGGCTCATATCATGTGATCCAACAATCTTGAACTTGATATGGTTGGAAAAGCTCAGAGGCTCGAACTTAAGTTCGAGCCTCTTCGTTCTTTTGCACATAAGACACACCAATCCTAAACTTGATATGGTTGGAAAAGCTGAGAGGCTCGAACTTAAGTTCGAGCCTCTTTGTTCTTTTGCTCATATCATGTGATCCAACAATTCTAAACTTGATATGGTTGAAAAAGCTTAGGCTTATATCATATGATCCAACAATCCTGAACTTGATATGGTTGGAAATTCTCAGAGGCTCGAACTCCTCTTTCTTATTTTGCTCATATCATGTGACACAACAACCCTATAACACACAACAATCCTAAACTTGATATGGTTGGAAAAGCTCAGAGGCTCTAACTCCTCTTTGTTCTTTTGCTCATATCATGTGACCAAACAATCCTAAACTTGATATGGTTGGAAAAGCTCAGAGGCTCGAACTTAAGTTCGAGCCTCTTTGTTCTTTTGCACATAAGACACAACAATCCTAAACTTGACATGGCTGGAGAACCTGAGGCCTATATCATGTGATCCAACAATCCTAAACTTGATATGGCTGGAAAAGCTCAGAGACACGAACTTAAGTTCGAGCCTCTTTGTTCTTTTGCTCATATCATGTGACCATATCAAATTTAGGATTGCTTGGTCACATGATATGAGCGAAAGAACAACGAGGCTCGAACTTAAGTTCGAGCCTCTCAACTTTTCCAACCATATCAAGTTTAGGATTATTGCGTCTTATGTGCATAAGAACAAACAGGCTTGAACTTAAGTTCGAGCGGTCACACAACAGATTCAAACTTGACACAACAGATTCAATCCTATATTCTGTTTTAGAGATTTTGAAACCATTATTTCATAATTATGCTTTGTTGATTTTCATATACATACATACATACATTCTCTCTCTCTCTCTACTTAAAACATACATGCACACATACATAAATACAGCAATGAATTATATATATACTGCTATGAATATATAAACAGCAGTGTGTGTGTGTATATATATATATATATATATATATATATATAGTATATATATATATATATAATATATATATATATATATATAGATATATATATATATATATATATTATATATATATATATATATATATGTATGTGTGTGTGTGTCGTGCGTGTGTATGTATATACTGTAGTGTATACAGACACTACAGTTTATACATAAATGCATCCATACATACATACATGCACACATAAAACAGTAATATACATATGTATATACATACATACATATGTATATACTGTTGCGCATATATACACTACAGTACATGCATAAATGCATCCATACATAGATAGATAACATGCACACATCCATACATACATCCATACACACACACACACACACACACACACACACCACACCACACATATATATATATATATATAGTATATAATATATATATATATTATATATCATATATATATATATA
>CM035429.1:20174694-20177194 GCA_020310875.1 Ceratopteris richardii
ACTCTACCATTTCTGGATATCTCTATCTGCAGCTGCATCCACATGGAATAAGGTCTTCATCTCTTGTTCATAGACCAATGCAACATATGCTAGTTTCTCTTTCAGAACAACATTTCCATACAAATCCTTTCAGATATCCACATCACACTTCATTATTGAGTTATAAGTAGTACTACTTTTTCCCTTAAGACTACTACAGATGGTGCTTTTCCCTCATTGTCCAGTTCTTCTCCTTTCTTGAGAAAATTGATGAAGATGGCATTCCAACCTACGTTTCCCCTTTTGATTGATTCCTTTCTCCTAAAGTGCATCAAAATGCAAACTTTGAGAGCTGCCTCTTATCCGTAGCCATCAATCCCTCCAGACATCTCTTGTTCCTTGTCTTCATTACCTTGCAATCAGCAAAAGTTGGAACCCCTATCCTCCTCCTGATCCAACTACTGAATTCACTTGCTCACTGCTATAATCTAACACAAATCATGTTTCCTAGCTAGATGATGGCTGTGTACTGTGCATCCCCAAAAGTTTTCGAGAACTTCCTGCCTCTCTCTCTCTCCCCCTCTCTCTCTCCCTCGCTCCTTCCTCCCTCTCTCTCTCTCTCTCGCTCCCTCTCTCTCTCATTACCTCTCTCAACTATATAACATTCATTCTCTCTCTCTCTCCCCCCTCTCTCTCTCCCTCGCTCCTTCCTCCCTCTCTCTCTCTCTCGCTCCCTCTCTCTCTCAGTACCTCTCTCTCTCTCTCGCTCCCTCTCTCTCAGTACCTTCGATGTGGATTCTCCACGTTCGTGCGCGCTTCAAGTTTGAATTACAAGTTTGGAGGCACACTTCAAGTTTGATTCCTCCCTCTCTCTCTCTCGCTCCCTCTATTTCAACTATCATATGATGGTGCACCACTAGTTAGTGAGCAGAATGAGAAAGCCTCTATTTTACAAGGTCTTGGCAAACTTTATGGCACATTTGCGGATGCAATCAAATCCAACAAGAGATCATAACGAAATGTAAATGAAAAATTCCTTGTGTAAGGAATAGCTTACAAGCAAGAACACTAGAGAGACATAATGAAATCAAAAGTGAAGCAGCACACTCACACGAGAGCAAATTGTTAATATGAGAACATATTTATAATGAAAGATGCCCGAGAAAGTGGAAAAAAAATCAATGTGGATGATTGATGACTTGATGTTTAAGCACACCTTTTTAGACAATTTGTGAATATAATGAGGGAGATGAAGGGAAATTTGGCTTCCCTATTCAACTTAATCAAATTCAATCTAGGATGGGCTAATGAAGCAACATCAAGCTCAAACCTTGAAGAAAAGCCCCCAAACGATATGATTTCGGGAGATGAAAAAGAGAGACAAAAAGATGGTGTACATTTTTCCAAAAGATGTTATAAATTACATGATACTGGTGAGAACCTTAGAGAGCTTATACTCCAAGTCTTGCAAAAAAACAAGGAAGATACAAGTAACATAAATGGGAGTTTTAACAAATTCACGTGCAACTAAAGAGTAGTCACTCTCATTGAGAAGAGAAAGGGAGTTCAAAAGCCATGGTCAACCAAACTATGGACTAAAACTAAGAAGTTAGTGTAATACTAGCAAGGATAATCTTGTATTTATTGGAATTGGGATCAAAGCTCTATGAGAATAATGGGAGATGTTTATACTCCAAAGCACTCCTCTAAAACTTTGGCTATTGGTAAGACTTATAGATCGGCTCAAAGAATTATTTAATGGCATTTGATTGAACACATCTATGCTACATTTTGATTAAGCTTTTGTAATGTACAACTTCACTCAAGCAAATAGCTTTAAAATGATCCTCGGTATGACACAATTAGTATTATCATCTATGAAGATACCCAAAATAGTAAAGAAGAAGAACTAGAATGTTTGTTTGATGATATGAAACGACATATTCATAGAAACCGTTTCATTAGGATAATTTACCCTTTGAAGCATATAGCCCTTCATTTAGGCATGCACGTGTTCAGCATTATGACCAATCTTTCACGCTCTCCTTCGCCACTTTACTCTCATGCATATGAATTAGTATACATAATTTAGCATTAACATTTAAGAATTGAGTGCACATCATCTCCGTTTCATGCATTACCACTGGAATTCAATGTCAAGAAAGAAGTTTAAACATGAGAGCACCTCAAATCATTTAGCCTACAAGCTAAAATCATTCTCTTAATTGGATCGATTTTGATGACCTCTCATTAATGCTTTTACCTCATCAATTAGTGAAGCAACACATATTTATTATTTACACCTTTGCAACTCAAAATCAAGAAGCTCACTTTGATTTAAACAAACTAATGATCACTTTCCTTGATCAGATTAGTATGAATGATACTTAAAGATCACAAAGATCATTGGTTGGTACTCCCTCACAAGGGTTTTATCAGATTATGCTTGGCTGATGATAAGTTTTCATTTGAGTAGGGATAGCTCGGAGTAAGCCTCCATGATCTCTCAACCTCTTTCTGC
>CM035429.1:20194694-20229694 GCA_020310875.1 Ceratopteris richardii
CACATGATATAGGCCTTAGGTTCTGCAGCCATGTCAAGTGTAGGATTGTTGTGTCTTATGTGCAAAAGAGCAAAGAGGCTCGAACTTAAGTTCGAGCCTCTCAGCTTTTCCAATCATATCAAGTTTAGGATTGTTGTGTATTATGTGCAAAAGAACAAAGAGGCTCGAACTTAAGTTCGAGCCTCTAAGCTTTTCCAACCATATCAAGTTCAGGATTGTTGGATCACATGATATGAGCCTCAGCTTTTCCAGCCATACCAAGTTAAGTTCGAGCCTCTGAGGTTTTCCAACTATATCAAGTTCAGGATTGTTGTGTGTTATGTGCAAAAGAACAAAGAGGCTCGAACTTAAGTTCGAGCCTCTGAGAATTTCCAACCATATCAAGTTCAAGATTGTTGGATCACATGATATAAGCCTGAGCTTTTCCAACCATATCAAGTTCAGGATTGTTGGATCACATGATATGAGCCTCAGTTTTTCCAGCCATATCAAGTTTAAGATTGTTGTGTCTTATGTGCAAAAGTACAAAGAGGCTCGAACTTAAGTTCGAGCCTCTGAGCTTTTCCAACCATATCAAGTTCAGGATTGTTGGATCACATGATATGAACAGAAGAACAAAGACACTCGAACTTAAGTTTGAGCCTCTGAGCCTTTCCAGCCATATCAAGTTTAGATTTCTTGTGTCTTATGTGCAAAAGAACAAAGAGGCTCGAACTTAAGTCCGAGCCTCTGAGCTTTTGCAACCATATCAAGTTTAGGATTGTTGGATCATATGATATAGGCCTTAGGTTCTGCAACCATGTCAAGTTTAGGATTGTTGTGTCTTAGTGCAAAAGAACAAAAGGCTCGAACTTAAGTTCAAGCCTCTGAGCTTTTCCAACCATATCAAGTGTAGGATTGTTGGATCACATGATATGAGCAAAAGAACAAAGAGGCTCGAACTTAAGTTCGAGCCTCTCAGCTTTTCCAATCATATCAAGTTTAGGATTGTTGTGTATTATGTGCAAAAGAACAAAGAGGCTCGAACTTAAGTTCGAGCCTCTAAGCTTTTGCAGCCATATCAAGTTTAGATTTCTTGTGTCTTATGTGCAAAAGAACGAAGAGGCTCTAACTTAAGTTCGAGCCTCTGAGCTTTCCAAACCATATCAAGTTCAGGATTGTTGGATCACATGATATGAGCAAAAGAACAAAGAGGCTCGAACTTAAGTTCGAGCCTCTCAGCTTTTCCAATCATATCGAGTTTAGGATTGTTGTGTATTATGAGCAAAAGAACAAAGAGGCTCGAACTGAAGTTCGAACCTCTCAGCTTTTCCAATCATATCGAGTTTATGATTGTTGTGTATTATGAGCAAAAGAACAAAGAGGCTCGAACTTAAGTTCGAGCCTCTAAGCTTTTCCAGCCATATCAAGTTTAGATTTCTTGTGTCTTATGTGCAAAAGAACGAAGAGGCTCGAACTTAAGTTCGAGCCTCTGAGCTTTTCCAACCATATCAAGTTCAGGATTGTTGGATCACATGATATGAGCCTCAGTTTTTCCAGCCATATCAAGTTTAAGATTGTTGTGTCTTATGTGCAAAGTTCGAGCCTCTGAGCTTTTCCAACCATATCAAGTTTAGGATTGTTGGATCACATGATATGAACAGAAGAACAAAGAGTGTTGGATCACATGATATTAACAGAAGAACAAAGAGGCTCGAACTTAAGTTCGAGCCTCTGAGCTTTTCCAACCATATCAAGTTCAGGATTGTTGGATCACATGATATGAACAGAAGAACAAAGAGTGTTGGATCACATGATATTAACAGAAGAACAAAGAGGCTCGAACTTAAGTTCGAGCCTCTGAGCTTTTCCAACCATATCAAGTTTAGGATTGTTGTGTGTTATGTGCAAAAGAACAAAGAGGCTCGAACTTAAGCTTTTCCAACCATATCAAGTTCAGGATTGTTGGATCACATGATATGAACAGAAGAACAAAGAGTGTTGGATCACATGATATTAACAGAAGAACAAAGAGGCTCGAACTTAAGTTCAAGCCTCTGAGCTTTTCCAGCCATATCAAGTTTAGGATTGTTGTGTGTTATGTGCAAAAGAACAAAGAGGCTCGAACTTAAGTTCGAGCCTCTCAGCTTTTCCAACCATATCAAGTTCAGGATTGTTGGATCACATGATATGAACAGAAGAACAAAGAGTGTTGGATCACATGATATTAACAGAAGAACAAAGAGGCTCGAACTTAAGTTCGAGCCTCTGAGCTTTTCTAGCCATATCAAGTTTAGGATTGTTGTGTGTTATGTGCAAAAGAACAAAGAGGCTCGAACTTAAGTTCGAGCCTCTCAGCTTTTCCAACCATATCAAGTTCAGGATTGTTGTGTGTTATGTGCAAAAGAACAAAGAGGCTCCAACTTAAGTTCGAGCCTCTGAGCTTTTCCAACCATATCAAGTTCAGGATTGTTGGATCACATGATATGGTTGGAAAAGCTGAGAGGCCTTAGGTTCTGAAGCCATGTCAAGTGTAGGATTGTTGTGTCTTATGTGCAAAAGAACAAAGAGGCTCGAACTTAAGTTCGAGCCTCTGAGCATTTCCAACCATATCAAGTGTAGGCTTTTCCAACCATATCATTCTTTGGTCACATGATATGAGCAAAGAGTCTCGAACTTAAGTTCGAGCCTCTTTGTTCTTTTGCACATAAGACACAACAATCCTAAACTTGATATGATTGGAAAAGCTGAGAGGCTCGAACTTAAGTTCGAGCCTCTTTGTTCTTTTGCACATAACACACAACAATCCTGAACTTGATATGGTTGGAAAACCTGAGAGGCTCGAACTTAACTTGGTATGGCTGGAAAAGCTGAGGCTCATATCATGTGATCCAACAATCCTGAACTTGATATGGCTGGAAAAGCTTAGAGGCTCGAACTTAAGTTCGAGCCTCTTTGTTCTCTTGCTCATAATACACAACAATCCTAAACTTGATATGATTGGAAAAGCTGAGAGGCTCGAACTTAAGTTCGAGCCTCTTTGTTCTTTTGCTCATATCATGTGATCCAACAATCCTACACTTGATATGGTTGGAAATGCTCAGAGGCTCGAACTTAAGTTCGAGCCTCTTTGTTCTTTTGCTCATATCATGTGATCCAACAACCCTACACTTGATATGGTTGGAAATGCTCAGAGGCTCGAACTTAAGTTCGAGCCTCTCAGCTTTTCCAACCATATCAAGTTCAGGATTGGTGTGTCTTATGTGCAAAAGAACGAAGAGGCTCGAACTTAAGTTCGAGCCTCTGAGCTTTTCCAATCATATCAAGTTTAGGATTGTTGTGTCTTATGTGCAAAAGAACAAAGAGGCTCGAACTTAAGTTCGAGCCTCTGAGCTTTTCCAACCATATCAAGTGTAGGATTGTTAGATCACATGATATGAGCAAAAGAACAAAGAGGCTCGAACTTAAGTTCGAGCCTCTCAGCTTTTCCAATCATATCAAGTTTAGGATTGTTGTGTATTATGTGCAAAAGAACAAAGAGGCTCGAACTTAAGTTTGAGCCTCTGAGCTTTTCCAACCATATCAAGTTCAGGATTGTTGGATCACATGATATGAGCCTCAGCTTTTCCAGCCATACCAAGTTAAGTTCGAGCCTCTCAGGTTTTCCAACCATATCAAGTTCACGATTGTTGTTTGTTATGTGCAAAAGAACAAAGAGGCTCGAACTTAAGTTCGAGCCTCTGAGCTTTTCCAACCATATCAAGTTCAGGATTTGTTGGATCACATGATATGAGCATCAGCTTCTCCAGCCATACCAAGTTAAGTTCGAGCCGCTCAGCTTTTCCAATCATATCAAGTTTAGGATTGTTGTGTCTTATGTGCAAAAGAACAAAGAGGCTCGAACTTAAGTTCGAGCCTCTGGGCTTTTCCAACCATATCATTGTTTGGACACATGATATGAGCGTCAGCTTTTCCAGCCATATCAAGTTTAGGATTGTTGTGTCTTATGTGCAAAAGAAGAAAGAGGCTCGAACTTAAGCTTTTCCAACCATATCAAGTTTAGGATTGTTTGGTCACATGATATGAGCAAAAGAACAAAGAGGAGTTAGAGCCTCTTAGCTTTTCCAACCATATCAAGTTTATGATTGTTGTGTGTTATAGGATTGTTAGGTCACATGATATGAGCAAAAGAACAAAGAGGAGTTTGAGCCTCTCAGCTTTTTCCAACCATATCAAGTTCAGGATTGTTGGATCACATGATATGAATAGAAGAACAAAGAGGCTTGAACTTAAGTTCGAGCCTCGGAGCTTTTCCAACCATATCAAGTTTAGATTTCTTGTGTCTTATTGCAAAAGAACAAAGAGGATCGAACTTAAGTTCGAGCCTCTAAGCTTTTCCAACCATATCAAGTTTAGGATTGTTGGATCACATGATATGAGCCTCAGCTTTTCCAGCCATGTCAAGTTTAGGATTTTTGTGTCTTATGTGCAAAAGAAGAAAGAGGCTCGAACTTAAGTTCGAGCCTCAAAGCTTAAAATCAAGTCTCTTATCTTTTTCAACTAAGCGAATAGTATTTTTAACTCAAATATATTTCCAAATTTAAACACAATGGGAACGAACTTAAGAGGCTCGAACTTCGTAAATATAAAGTATGATAATTAGAGAGAATAGTATTGATTATAAATTTGATGACTATGAATGAGAAATTTGATGTTAATATATTCATATTGTTTGTTATTATGTTGATGTGATTAAAAAAAAGTTTTTTTTGTTTTACTTTCAGGAGCAATGGAAAACACAAATGAATTTCAAAGCAATGTGATCGATAATGTATTTTCATTGGAAAATTTATCAAAAACAAGTGGGATGAAGGTTCCTTCAAATAGGATTAAGGTTCAGAAATCTTTTGATTTGACACACAAGGAAGACATGAAATGGTTTGCTGATACTTATGATCATGAAGGAAACTTCAAAGGAGATGTACATTTATTTATGACAGATGCAGGATCTACATATGGTGATATGGGAAATATTGTTCATGTTAAAGAAGATGTAAATGCACAAGGCACACCATGTTTTACTTGTAAAGTGCTTCCAGATGGTGAGAATATTAATGCGAATAAGTTTTCCTTATCATGGGAGACTTTGTGTTTGGATGATATGAAAGATAGTATCTCAAAGTCTGATCGATCATTAGGTTCAATTGGATCGATCGAATCGATCGAATCAATAGAAGAATTAGTGAAAATTATAAAAGAAGCCAAAAGATTAACACAAAAGTCAAAATCTTTGAAGAGAAGCTCATATGTATTTGAGAGATCTAAGAAACGAAAGTTGAAAGGTTCTTCAAATAAAGATTTAGGATCATCATCAAAGTCTGTACAAAACGATGAAGGTGTATCAATCCGACATTTAGATAATAGGAGTGAAGAAACAGAGGATACAGTAGTGCAGCCACAAGAAAATAAAATGATGGATTTACTACTTCAAAAACAAGAATACTATGCTTTTGGTTCTGATGCAGTATTTAATGTTGATGTAAAAAGATGTTTTCCAGCACCATCGAATTATGTATATCGGAAATTAAACAGAGATTGGGTGCGTACATTAATGAATGATTTTGTCTTGGCTCCGAAAGAGAATGAAGTTCTTGCAGTTGTTATGCCTATTGATCCAAGTGTGAGAATACCTCTAAAAACTTTATCTCATGATGATATTGATAAAGTTGAGTATTGGATAATATCTGGACAACATTCAATTAGTGCAGCGAAAACTTTACAAACTGTTAATTCTCCGATGGTGACATTACAGTTACGACAACAATTTAGATATAGAAAAGCAAAAATTATAGTAAATTGTCCTCCAAAAATTTCAAGGGAGATATCTAAAGAGGCTAATTTGATGGTGGCAAAGTCATTACAGAAGGAACCATTTGTGGATCAACTTTTACAAGCTAGATCTCAATGGAAAGCCAATGGATGTCCATCCAAACCTCCTCCAGGTGTTAATCAGAGCAAAAGAGAATTTATATCATGGCAGGTATGTTTATATTCTTTGTATTTTTTGTGTTTTAGTTACTATATATTATTATTTTTTAAAACTTGTATTTATTTAAAATATATGTTTTTTTTCAGAATTTTCTAGAGACTACAGAGCAAACTTTACAAAAAGGATTTATAAAGAATGATTTGCATCTTCTTTTATGTAATGATGAGGAATGGAAGAATTGGATATCAATAATGCGTTTGTATAGTCAAGGGGCACTACTTAATACAAAGGGTGAAGTGTCAAATAACAAAAGGGATTCAACAAAAGATGTTATATCGACATCCGCAAAGATGGTAGCAATGAAAGGTGGTCAATTGAAGCAGGCACCAGGGACAGTTATATTAGGTCCGACATTGTTCAGATGTATTGCAGGTTTGGACAATAAAGAAATTTTAGAACTTCAAAAGGCAATTTTAGAGAAGAAAATTTTGTTAAAAAAGGCAAAATCATTGAAGCACATGGTTGACATGGAAGAAATGGCATGGAGATTAAAGACAGATCGTGTCTTGAAAAATGCTATAATTGCATTTTTTATTGATTTAACAACAGAGGTTTTGACTTGGGAAAAGCTCTGTGAGAAATACAATATCACAGATGTACAATATGAAAAAATTAAAAGTTACAGTGAAACATTTGTGAAAGACTCATTAAACAGGGCAAAGAAGTCTCCTCCTTTACCAAAGGCCGCCATAACTTTGTTGAGTCATTTGTATAGAGTTGCAATGGGAATAAAGACCACAGCAAATGTTATTCCATGGTCAATCTATGGATTTGGTTTCGATTTGAACAAGGTGGAAAGTTGTTGTGCAGAGCAAGTTCTTCCATTCAATATTGTTTTCTTAAGGTTTGATTCAGAACTGTACAGTTTACATAGTCGGGAATGCATTTCAGCAACGTTCTTTTCCAGATTGCTTTTTGCACTCAACGCGATGAACTCTGAGACAGAATATGTTCTAGTATCTTTTATTGATTTCCTCTATGTCCATATGCTTGTAGAAGGAGTTCAACATACAGCTACAAAAATGACTTTCAAAATTGGAGCCACTCAGAGTAGTAATCCTTCCATCAAAGGAGAGATGGATTTTGCAATAGTGCTTATGTACATTAGCAAAGAGGATAATTATCAGATGATTGATAGAATAGATCAAGCAAATCTAAATATTTTTGCTCATAAAGGTCTGGATGGATTCATAGAAAAAAATTTCATTGATGATTTCATTAATAGTTTTGCTCGTGAAGACAGCTATGTTGTAGAGTTGTATTGTCGAGGAGTTGTTCTTCAAAGAAGTTTATCTAAGAAACGCAGATGTTTTGGTATATGTTTAGATGTTGAAGAAAAACAATTAGAATCAATTTGCTCTTCAGTTTTTGAGAATGACCCTGCTTTGCATCAATGGTGTGATATCAGTAATCAAGATACAGATATCAGGAATCAAGATACAGATAATACAAATGTGTTCGAGAATGTTGATGCTGAGATTGATGTACAACCTAGTGGAGAAGAATCAGAAAGTAATCAGGATGATACAGAAACCGATGAACATATTGTTACAATGGATGAAGATACTGCAGGTACTTCAAATGTATGAGGAAAAAAAGAAGGTTGAGAAAATATTGATTCCATGTAATGTAATAAATACCATAATTTTCAAAGTATATTTTTCTTTATATGCTAGTGATGATTGCATTTCTTGAACAATAGATTTTTATTTTGAACATATTACCTTGTTGAGTAAAGTGATGTGAATCGATTATATTTAAATCTTTTTATCTATTGTTAATATCATATGTTTGTGAGTTAAAGTTCGACATCTCTTGTCTATTCGAGTAATTTAAAAATTAGATGCATAAATTCACATGTTATAATTTTTAAATTGATATGCATGATTTATGACTCCTTTGTTTGAAAAAATTTGAAACATATTGTTTTTAAAATTATGATGCATTTGATTAAATACAATTTTGAAATGTACGGTTAAGATGCAAATATTGAACTGTGCAGTTTTTAAAATCGAAAGCTTATTGTTTGACGTAGATGCACAGTGAAATTAATTATAAGTTTTTAGATAGAGAAATTAATAGATAGATTTTTATCATAAAGAGAAATTAATTGAGAAAATAAGTATTGATATGACTGCATAATGTATTGATTCTTATACATCTTTTGGATTTCTTTTTATTATAGATGTTAACAAAAATAAACATTTCATAAGTGATGATGGTATTGGAAAGCTTATTGGCCACTTTGAGGATGAAATGAGTACTCTACATGAGCAAAGCTCTTTTCAAACATCAGATAAGCTATCTAATGTTATGGAGAAATGACATGCTAGGCCTTTTTGGATTTTACCAGGTATATTGTGTAATATTATGATTATTTTATTCATATTATAACTCATTTATTGTAGATATATCAATAAGTTATCTTAAAGCACTCTTTTTAGTTATTGTGTATAATAAACCTCATTGTTTGATATATGCAGATAATATCTATCATCTTCATATAAGCAACAATTTTCTCCTTCTCGATCTAAATGCCCTTTTGTTCAAAAAAGATATAAGATGGAACATATCAGAGAAAGATTATGTAAAAAATAATTCAAATATTGATGACAAAAGATATTCTTTTCTTATGGTGAGGAGCCAAGAAGATTATTATATGGATCACATTGAAGAAATATATAAACCAGATCAACTTATCATTAATGCTAGTTTCTTCAAAGGTTCTATCCCAATAGAAAATTGCAGCGACATTACCCCTTATCAAGCAAGACATGATCGTTCAGTACCAAGTGATATTCTATCCTATATTTTGAGCTTCATCCAAAGAGATGATATTTTGCTCAATCGAATCCGACAACCACATATCATCAAAGAACATCTTATATTTCCTATGTTTCAACTTGCAATGGAGAATTCATCTTCTATGTTAGAACATGATATCTTGAGTGAATCAAATGATCATTCAAATAACTTGAGAGTATCTTCTTTTGATGACTATGAAGTACATAATAATAGTGAGAAAAATGTAGATGTTCCATTGATTTGCAACGAAATTGAAAAGGAACATACAACAATAGCATCGACAAAGCTAGAGGTTCCATTGAATTGCAAGGAAATCGAAAAGGGAGATCTAGCAACAATAGCTTCAACATTTGGTGTTCCACTTTTAAATAAAGAGCAGCTAAAACTGTTACAAATGTGCTACAAAAATAAAAGCATGAGAGAAAATCATGCAATAGTGTATGCTACAAGATTGGGCTATCGACAAAGTCGTTTCATAAGCGGAGTTGCAGCAAAAGCATACATAAAAAGGTTACAAAAGGCATACCTTAATTTAATAGGTAAAGAAATTCGTCATACAATATTTATGTTTTTCTTTAATATCTACAGACAAATATTTATAAAATTTTTCTTTTGCAGGATAAAGAAAAACGTTGACGGCAAGGTGGATTATTAAATTTTCTCAAGATCTTTTGATTGGTTTGAAGATAACCCATTTTTTTAATGTTAGTTTCCTTGTATCATGAAAGATTGTTTTTCTTCACAAATAAACACACATACACATACATACATATATATATATATATATACACACGCATATATATGTGCACACACACACACACACACATATGATAACCCATTTTTTTAATGTTAGTTTCCTTCTTTCATGAAAGATTGTTTTTCTTCACAAATAAATACACACACACATATATATGAAGTTTTTTCTAGGCTTAGTCTACTTTTAATTATATTGATTATAAGAAAAACTATAAAAGGAAATTGGAATCCCCATGAATATAAAATCATGCATTCAAATCAATTTTCCTACATTTTCTTATGTATTATCAATTTTAATTTACTATAAGTTTTAAATATTGAGAGAAATGATAATGGCTTAATTAAACATATCTTTAGTTACTGTGATTATGAAGTAATATAGAATGTAAAACAATTGATTTTTATATAAATCTAATTAACTTCAATTTTATTTTGCAGAACAAAATGCTGATTTGCATATGAACTACAAAGAAAACCCAAGCTTGGCATTGATGTCTTGCTGGTCTTCACACATATATGAATCTTCATCAAGAAAGCAAGGATTTTCTTCATTCCCAAGAGATGAAAGAAGGGTATTGATACTGGAAATGAATGGCATTTTGCTCAAGACAATTGACAAGGAAAGGGGTGATCTATTACTTGAATCTTTGCAAAACCATATGAATTTTATTGAAGAGAACACAAGAATTGCGCATTACATTCGCAAGGATGCATTATATTTCTTGGATTTTTGTATGGATCTTTTTGAAGTGTGGATTTGGACCACAGAAAGAGTGTCGATAGCTCAAAGAACACTTGCAGTATGTTTTCCAAAACACCATCAAAGATTTCATATTATAGCAGGTCAGAGTGCATGCCAAAAAACTGATATCCGTATCGGATATAAGTTTGTGCATCATAAAAACTTGGACACAATTTGGAAAATTTTTCCAGATTTGGATGGAAATAATACCATTATTTTTTATGATACATTATATCATGTGATTTGGAATATGAAAGGCACTTATGTAATTCTATCGAAGCTGTGGAGGCAATCATCGAAGGAGTTGGAAAACTTTTTATCCAAAACAATGATTCCGTGGCTTTATGGATGGATTTGCTCAAAGAACAGACGTTCTTATACATGTAATACAATTGTAAATCAGAAACCTTGTGATAGAGAAACATATTATGTACTTGAACAATATATTCAGAAACGATATCAATGATTTTAAAATATTTGAACATCATGTATTTTATTGGTGTTTTTAAACACCACATATTTTTGGGACTGTTCAACCAAGTGAAAAATTATTGAAAGCCTAAATTGTATATATTTGAGTAATTACTGAATTCGATTGTTTTTCAAAGCCCTAAGTTAGTATGATAGATTTATTATAAAACTATATGAAACAATCTATAGTATTGACATAATTTTCATATCATTCACCTAAATGAACAATTATTAGTATGTCAAATTGCATATTATTAAGTATTGTTAAATTAGATCTAAATTCATGTGGTTGGTTTTTTTTTTAAATGGAGGTTCAGTAGAGGCATACTCCTCCAGGATTTAACTTTGAATTTGCAACTGTATAAGGAAGGGCATAGTATCCGTGGGACCCACCTTATCCCACAAGATATACTTTCCATGTTAAACATGTCCCTTACATGTGATGATGGGGGTTGAACCCCCCGTCCCCGCCTCAAGAGTCGAGAGGCCCAACCACCCGAATGCTTTTCTTTGTTTATTCATACTCCTTGGTGTTTTTTTAAATAAGCTCATCAACTAATATTATTGTTTATCTATTGAAAGCTTAAAACATTTTAACAAAAAGAAGATGTATTCATGAATTGATCTTTGTAAGAAGAATATAACATAGAAATTATAAGTTAATTCCATCACTTGGTATTATAAATGGGACTTGAATAATTCCCAAATTTCGTGAATAGGCCTTATATCAACCACCACATTATTCCTTCCAGCTATATGAACGAACTCAGGATTTAGCGACTTAATGTACGCTATCCATCTTAACATGGCAATGTTTGTAGTGGAACAATTCATGATCATTCCCAACAATGGTAAGCAATCTGTTTCCACTACCACATTTGCCCCAATCAGATATTCTTTATCATTCTTTAGCGCAATCACTATTCCCCAAAGTTCTCGCTTAATTTGAGGGTAACCTCTCTGGCAAACATTTAGAACTTTAGCTCCAAAACGAATTGCATATCTTTTTCCTTCATCATCCTCTTGGCCAATCGCCCAACCTATACCTGTCGGACTCGTATCTATGGTGACATAAATTTCTTTATTGTCACTGTAGTCGGCCTTTCTAAGCAGTGGTGCTTCTACAAGTGCCTTCTTTAATTTTCTCACAGCTCGAGTATGGATATCGTTCCATTGAAATCTTTGCCCTTTTCTAAGCAATTGATAGAGTGGGTCTGCAACATGGGCAAAATGAGGAATCCACACAACATAGAAAACACATGCCCCAAGACATCTCCTCACCTCAGTGATTGAGGAGCATACCTCTTTCATGTGCCGAATGGCGTCTACTTTCTTCGGACATGGCTTCCTTCCTTTAGGTCCACACAAACGTCTTACAATTAAAACCTCTTGCACTCCAAATATTGATTTTTTAGGAGACAGTGTCAAATGAACCTCTTCCAGCCGATTGAGAATGGATTCACAATCCATTATGTGTCTTTTAACAAATTTCCTACATCCATCCTCATCAAGAGTCCCATCTTTATCTTTTTCCTCACAGACTTTAATAGGGACATCGTCAATGAACGGCATAGTCAGATGCAGAATTAAATCCCTAAGCACCTTATGCATACCATTCATCATATGTGCCACCGAGTTCGTGGCACCTTGTGGCAAAGTGCACATGCGCACAAGCCCAAGTGGAGTCCTCATAGTCGTCAAGTCGCGGCTTTCGAGAGCTAGCTGGAATTGATCATGCCCAGAGTGTAAATCTCCCATTGAGTAAATAGATCTTCCTGCAAAGGCTTCTGCATACTCATCTACAATAGTCCCAGTTCCCATATTTCTAATGGTCACTTTATTTACTGGTTCTAGATCCTGAATAAATCTCAATGATCCGTTTTTCTTTGGTATGGTAAACCAACGGTTAGAATAGGGAGCACTTGATGGCTCAAGAATCCCCATTCTAATCTTCTCATTCAACAGGTCAATTAGCTTCGAAATATGATCTTTTGGTACCAGAATCGGTCTGAGATTCCAAGGTACATGTGGTATCATGAAAATTATCATAGGTGTCATCACAGATGGATCTACACATCCAATTTCCTGGGCATTGAAAGAGAAAGCCTTTCCATGCTTAAATATCATCCGAGAGAATACATTCTTCTCTTTTTCACTGAGGAACCCATCTTTTCCTAATTCAATTTGCTCAAGAGTCTCTTTAGTGAACTCATGACCTAAGAGCCGTCTTCCATTACTTTCGTTTCCATTCGTGTTTCACAAATAAACGATTGTCCTAAAATGATTTCGTAAGAGCAATTATCTTGAATAAGAAAATGAAATGTTTCAATTATTCCTCCTATTAAAATTGGGATGTTTGCACAAGCTCCTAAAAGTGCACCGCATCCATTATCTGCCGTTCTCATTATCCACCCATGTTGTTTATCTATTGGCCATTTAAATTTATCATACAATTCTTTTGAGATTACATTAATTTAAGAACCTGAATCTAATAAAGCTAATGTTATATATGAATTTCTTTTCATCTCCTACGTTTACTTTTATTTCTGGCGTTCCTCTAGCCCAAAAACTCTTTTTATAATTACTTTCAAATTGTTCATTTACATTATCTAGAAGAATCGGACCTAGAAAATTTTTATTGACATAACCTTCACTTTCTTCCTCATCATCAGAGTCAGAAGAAAGAAGAACTTTTGATATGTGGGACACATCTACATTTTCTTGCATTTCAATATCAGGATTAAGTGGGAATCTTTTTCTCTTAATCATTTTTATAAAGTTCTCTTTAAATTCAAGTTTGGCTGTAGAAAATAATTGTTCAAGTGACATAGTCACTTGACTTTTCAAAAGTATGTCGTAAAGTATTTCTTTTGCATTATTTTTCTGTTCTAATTCTGAGGTTAAAATGGCTTTAGGGATTTGTTTAGGTTTCTTTGTGTTTTCCTCACTTTGTTCTATTTGTTCACTAGGCTTTGAATCTAAAAGTTTGTTTGATATTTCAGGTTGTTTCCCCTCCCTTATTTCTCTTCTTTTTTGTTCATTTGAGTCTAAATTTTTATTTTCCTTAAACTGAATATTTTTAGGTTCTTCCCTTAACTGTTTTCTAGTTACCCTTCGATTGGTTTCATCTATATCCTGAGTTTCATCCTGTTTTCTCTTCTCTTCCACATTTTCTATATGTGAAAAGATCAAGAAATGATTGACAGGTGAGTCCCATGTTGTTTTATGCATTACATCATCCTTGGCTTTTATTAGTGCTTCAATTGAATAATTTTTAATTTCATTAGAGTTTTCATCTTCTAAATCGCTCTCATCACATTCTAACCTAACTGCGGAAGAGTTTTTTTGAGCTTCAGATAAATTTTCATATAATTTTTGCATACCCCCTTTTCCCCAATTTACAGCTAATGGAAGGTGGGTTCGATAATCACATAATTTTTTATCTATATCTATTACTAGTTTCCTTTCCTTTGCTTCTTTTAAAGCTTCACAAGCGTAGGACATGTGTTCTGTAGAGTTGCACCAAACACATCGTCGGATGGGTGCGCCCCTCCATTCATTACTTTGAGCTATTGGTTGATTCATAAAAGGTGCTACATGCATTGGATTTATTTGAGGGGCATTAGTAAATTCGGGTCCTAAAATTGTCCTATCTTGAGAGGTTAATGAATAAATTGTATTTTGAAGTGTAGCTACTTCTTTAGACATATTTGTATGCATCCTCATTATATTATTTAATTTACTAAATAATATTTCAAACTGTATTTCACTAGGAATTTTTGATGTAGAGGCTTGTTCAGTGGTACTAGGATTAATATTAACTTTAGGAATTGGAGTAGTTGGACATACTGGTGGGAAACTTAGATTGATATCATAAAGTAATGTTTGCCTTTGTTTCATTTGGGCTAGTGCCTCTACTACTTGTTTTAATGCTCCCCATTCATCCGTAAGGCCATATCTTTTTCCGGGTTCCTCAATCCTCCTTTCAACTTCACTTTTAATATCAGAAGGTAATACCTTTAGAAAATATAGGACTATGTCAGGTGTGAGTGCAGTCCTATCCTATTCTGGCAACTTTGAAAACCTTTTCATAAACTCACCGTGCAATTGTGTAAGGGAAATCTGAGTCTTAGGAGTGCTAAGCCATTTCATGAACCCTTCTCTACTATGCTGACTATAATCTTCAAGGTAGAACTCATTATGCATTTGTTTCCTATAGTCATCCCATTCAAGCTCACTATGAGGTTCAATTACACTTATAGCTGATCCTATGGCAAGTTTCCCTAGATAAGTTACCCACTTAGATACAGGCAAACCATGCAATTTTGCTATATCTTCAAATGTATCTAGATAATTAGTCGTATTTACCCCAGTGAACTTCCCTTTTTCCTTAAGCATCACCTCTACTACTTTCTGCCCTTGAGTTTCAGACATCATATTTCGAAACAATTCATCCATTTTATTTTGTATATTTGAATTAGACTTAAGTTTTTTAACAAGATCTTTAATTTCCTCTTGTACTCTTGTTTTTTGGTCTCTTACCAAGTTAATTAAATTATTTGATTCTAGTTTTGCTAAAATTAAAACCCTTTTATCAATTCTCGTAAAGTAGCTAATAACTTTCAAATGAAAGTTCTTTTGAAATTTCAAACTAAAGTCGTACTATTCTAAATCAGATTTGAAAAAAAATCCTAATATTTTAAATTCTTTCTCCTAAAGACTATTTTTCTAAGTCCCACTAAAATAGCAACAAACAAATTTTAAGTTTAGTGAATATACCTGACGCTTGATGATGAAGCTAAAGTGCATGTGATAAATTCAAGTATACATTGTTGAGTAAAAAAAATGTCTAATACAAAAAAACTAAATGCTATGTGTGCAAATGTAATTTTCTCTTCAAGTTCTTGATGGTAGGGGTGGCGAGACGAAGCTAAACTACTTGCCTATTCCGGTGGAGGCACTCAGAGCATAAGCCCAACCCTCAACACCTAGGGAATTACAAGGTTTTTGAGTACTGCCTCTGCAAGATGAACCACTACAAGATGCTGCAACCGCTTATCCTAAACAAAACTATTGCATATGCAAAAAGAAAAGGAATTATACCTATCTTGCCGTGCCGTAGTCCACATCGGGTTCAAATATGTGGGAGCGAAAGTGACGATCGGTGGATCAGTTCAATAGTCGATAATATGGCGCACGTCGGGTGCTTCGAGTAACCTCAAGTAAAGTTGAGACTCGGAAGAACAAACGATGCACACTTTCCTCCTTCTCGAACTTCGTGTTTCTATCAGATTATGCTTCATTTCTTCATACTTGATGTAAGCACAATAAAAAAAAGCGCCTTCTTCGCACCACATGAATGAAGTTTTTAGCAGTGATGCTTGTTTTTCCTTCCAAAACGTACGCGTGTGGAGCCTCTTTCTTCCACACTCACCCTCAAAAGCTGGAGCACCAATTTGCCGAGTGTCTGAAGCTTCTTCCATCACAACAATAGCAGCCTGCTGATCGCGAGGATCTTCCTCCCTTGTGTGCCTGATTATTATTCTATAAATTGGCCTCCTTTTTTCCTAAGATCTCCCTCTCTTTTATGCTTTCTCCTCCCGAATCCACATCAGCCATGCAAAACTCCCGATTATCCCTCTCTTTTCTTATTGTCCTCTGCATGCACCACTTTCTTTGTCCAAAAGCTACTCGTTCACTCGTTTTTTACTACTTTGCCAAAATCAAAAGGTGTAAAGCCCTTGCATTGCTCACTTCAATGTTAGAACCATGATTTAAAAGAACATTGCAAGTTCCAGATTTCCTAAACGTGTTCTTGAATTGACAATTTGAAGATGTTTCCTTTTCCTTTAGACGTTCAATCAAGTCACTATTGCTACATGGGATAGATGTTCTTAATAGAGTGGGATTAACACATATACATATACATTTACATATACATATACATATACATATACATATACATATACATATACATATACATATACATATACATATACATATACATATACATATACATATACATATACATATACATATACATATACATATACATATACATATACATATACATATACATATACATATACATATACATATATGTATACATATACGTATACATATACATATACATACACATATACATATACATATACACATACATATATACATACATATACATATACATATACATATAAATATACATATACATATACACATACAAAAATAGATACATATGCATATACATATACATATACATATACATATACATATACATATACATATACATATACATATACATATACATATACATATACATATACATATACATATACATATACATATACATATACATATACATGTACATATACACATACATATACATATACATATTTATATACATATACACATACATATACGTATACATATACATATACATATACATATACATATACATATACATATACATATACATATACATATACATATACATATACATATACATATACATATACATATACATATACATATACATATACATATACATATACATATACATATACATATACATATACACATACATATACATATACATATACACATACATATACACATACATATACGTATACATATACACATACATATACGTATACATATACGTATACATATACATATACATATACATATACATATACATATACATATACATATACATATACATATACATATACATATACATATACATATACATATACATATACATATACATATACATATACATATACATATACATATACATATACATATACATATACATATACATATACATATACATATACATATACATATACATATACATATACATATACATATACATATACATATACATATTGTTAGCAGTGGACAAGGGAGAGAAAGCACAAGCAGACAAGGGAGTCAACGAAGATCTGGCAAGTAGGCCAACAATTTTCTTCAGGAAGAAGCACTTATGAACATTCACGCAGATTTAGCACTAAGGCAACCTTAATCTTTCAAAACCTCTACACCCATTAAAAGTGATTATCATCACTAAGCACCATTGTAAATATCATTTCATCTTTTTGTAGCTCCATTTTGTGCAAGCCAAGGAGTCCTTGAGCTTGAGGAGCATTAGAAGTATCTACCTGCCAAATTTCGTATTTTTTAGATATCGTTTGAGCCCTCAAATAAGCCCTGGAACCTAATTTTTAACTAGGCCGGACACTAGGTCTGAACAGGGCCAGAACCTAGTCAAAAACTATAAAAAGAGCTAGAGAGCTCATTTTTGAGGTTAGATTGTAATTGAAACAAACTTGTAAGAGCTTTTGAAAGTAATCTAAAGAACTCCATTGATTCTCTCTTTGTCTTGCCGTGTGTGCGCGTGTGTGTGTATGTGTGTGCATGCTTGTGTGCTTCTCACTCACGCACTTGTGCCGCCACTTGCTCGAGGTCTTCATACCATCCTCACGTCTTCCCGGATTGACATTAAAGGAGGTGCTACTCATCACTGAGCTACACCAAATTTTGGCGTCGTTGCCGGGGATCGAGCTTTGAGGACGAGCGTGTGATGGTAAGACGTAGAGTTGACGCGTTGGAGTTGTAGGTATTTTCTTCACTCTCATCGATTTTCTTTTACTTTCTTCACCATTTTCATCACCATCATCATCATCACCATCGCCCACCTCCATCTCCATCATCGCGACAATTTTCAGTTTTGATCATATCACCATCTCCACCTCATTTCATCCATTCCACTTGTGAGAGAGAGCGAGAGAGCGATATTGCTTGCACTGTTTTTGCATGTTGTTGTGATTCTTGCAGGTACTGCCATCATCATCATCCCCAGCACGCTGCCCGCAGGTACGAAATTCGACGCAACTGTCTCGCGGTCGCAGGCTTCTGTCGATCGCGACTGACAGAAATTTTTGACTTTTCACAAAAGTGTGTACACCACTAGAACAAGCACAAGGAGCACATTCCAAAACACTAAAAACAGTAGAAAAATTCCGAGGTTTTCTGTCAATCGCGACCGACAGCCTCTGTCAATCGCGACCGACAGACCCTGTCAATCGCGACCGACAGACCCTGTCAATCGCGACCGACAGACCCTGTCAATCGCGACCGACAGACCTCCACGATCGACTGACTGCCACGTAGGACCCTGTCAATCGCGATTGATACCGTCGATCGCGATCGACAGCCACGACCGACACCTCTGTCAATCGCGATTGACACCGTCGATCGCGATTGACTGAAATTCCACGATTGATTGACTTTTACGCGTAGCCACGTGTCCATCGCGACTGATAGGCCCCCGATTGACTGAAATCTCGGCGAAAAACCCGGAAAACGTGTCGATCGCGATTGATACTATCGATCGCGATTGACAGCCACGATCGACTCTGTCGATCGCGATTGACACCGTCGATCGCGATTGACAGCCCTGACGGACACCTCTGTCAATCGCGATTGACAGACCTGTCGATCGCGATTGACAGGCTTTTCGGCCAAAAAAATTAGGGTTTTTTATTTCAAAATTTGGGGCAATTTTGGGGGCACAATAGTCAATCCATTAGCATTTTTGAGGTTCCTACACTTGTGAATTGGGAGAAAACTCTAGGATCTGTCAGCCAGTTTGAATCCTGTTTTAACCCCCTAAACCCTGAACAGTCATAACTTTTCCATACGAAATCCATTTTTTGAGCTCTTGGGCTTGTCGGAAAGCTCGTGACATATACTACAAGCCCTCAACTGTTTTTTATAAAGATAATGCGTTGATTTTCAGATAGGGTATTTTGAAGTGGACCATACCCAGGGGGATCAAAGTCAGGGATCTCTAGAATTATTTTCCAAAAAATTCATAGTGAAAATTGGTGTTGTGCTACCTGAATGAAAATCATTGGTTCTGTCTTTGGAGTTTAAGTCTTGAGCTAACTTTGGAACTCTTACAGATCTATTGAGAGCATCGCAAGGCGTTTGGAGCAAGTGTAAGTGCAAGCTTGGGAACACACTTCTTGGGCATCCAAAGGCAACCAAGCAGGAAACAAAAGGTTGGAAATTCTCAACTCCCTTTGTCAATTCCTAGCTTAGGCTAAGAACGACGAGAGGTAGGAGTAAGTCAGAGCGACGATAGGCAGTTATCAAATTGAAGACCACCTAAAAACTCAAGTTCAAGCAAAAAACCTAATCTCTGTTCTATCGATAACCTAAAGGAAAAGAACCTAACGTGGAACGATCAACCTAAAGTACGAAGAGCATTCAAGTGTTCCTGATGACGTGATATCAGACAAGACCATAAACACAATAAATAACTAAAAGGAATCAAGTGACTGGTACCAATTGATCGGCAACGAGGTTGTACTCTGGAAAAAATTGGGCTAATCAG
This sequence comes from Ceratopteris richardii, assembly GCA_020310875.1. Lineage (NCBI taxonomy): Eukaryota > Viridiplantae > Streptophyta > Polypodiopsida > Polypodiales > Pteridaceae > Ceratopteris > Ceratopteris richardii. Next base: position 20,214,900 of record CM035429.1, read on the forward strand.
TTAGGCATATGAACCTTAGATCAGGACGACACCTAGTAAGGGAAAGACAAAGCCTTAGATCTTCAGAGGCTAGTGTTAACCACACTGCTAGGTCTTGGGCCCAGCAGTTGAGCCACCACTCTCACTACCCCAGCTCTGATACCAGTGAATCAGGGATGTCTCAAGGTATGGACAGACCTACGGGAAGTTCAGGTGTGCCTTACTTGTACAGGGTAGAAGGCCCTTACAAAACACAGTTGGAATACCTTAGGACCAACCGATTAGGTGCTAGCATCTATGAGGACGGCCTAGGAAGATCCGTGGTCCAGATTAAAAACCCTGACCAATCCATAGGACTAGAGCACCCAGCTGTCAAGTTTGAAAACGGTGCATATCTGGACAAGGAAGGAACCATATACGTAGTCACCAGTCATCCAGATAGGACAGATGAATTTGGAAATGTAATCTCAGAAGCGGACTTAGGTGACCTGGAACAAGGGAACATGGGCGCGGAACCTAGAACCCCTCGAGGTAAATCAGTTCTCACTAGGATTATCACACCTGAGTGGGTACCCCAGGACAACAAGAGCATAGAATTGCTCCTCAATCGGGAAACTGATGAAGCCTTTTGGAGGTATAAATCCAATCAGCCAACTGATATAGGAAATATCATGATCTATGAGTTTAAGGATCCGGATAGCCCAGGTAGAGTGACCTACTTAGATCACACTTCGGAAAGGATCTTCGTGGTGACGGAAAATGATAGGCATGCTTACACTTGGAAGGGTGAATTCATTTTCCCTCAACCAAGATCAAACGTATCCTATGGTCACCCTGGGGCTGGAACATCCCAAGCTCATGGTATGCAAAGAGACAGAAGTAGAGATAGACCATAAGTAAGTTTTGCCAGCCCAGTGGGCAGAGAAAGAACGAGGACAGAGACGAATAGGGTAGAACCTGAGATACTTAGAGCTCACAGGAATCAAAGAAATGTGGATGGATTCCCGTTGCCGAGGCCTAGAGAGCACGCAAGAACCCTGAGACCGACTCAGCTAGTTAAGTCCATGAAGAATTACTTTGATGGCACAAGAGATCCCTATGATCACGTGGCGGAATTCAAGCAAGTCTTGAGAGCTGAACAAGTGGAGGATCTATTCACGCAGTACAATGCCTTCGGTTTAACCCTTAGGAATACGGCACTTACATGGTTTCAGCCATTGGATGAGCGTCAGTTCTGGAGCATAGACCAACTCCTAGAGGCTTTCATTGTAGAGTTCTCTAAGAGCGGCATAAGACACAATACCTCCTCATTAATTCACAGCTTCAAACAGACCCCCCAAGAGACTGTCAGATTGGCTGGAAGAAGATTTAGACAATACCTTGAAAGGTGCCCTGTTTCGGAGCTACCCACATCTGCTAAACAGGTAGCCTTATTCCTTGATGGATTGCTGAGTACGAAATTGAGATCCTATGTGTATCTGAAGGACCCTAGGACTATAGAAGAGTGTGTACGCATGTGCATTGACATTGAAGATAACCTAGGGGAAGAACTAGAGCTTTCCAAAATCTACAAAGATTCAGATAGTGCTTCTAGTCACTCTTCCACGCAGTCCACATCAATTGAGGAACTTGCCAAAAAAGTAGCTCAGAAATTAGGTGTAACTAGCAAACAAATCCCAAGGTTTGCCCCAGCGAAGAGGTGCTATACATGCGGTGGCGACCACATGGCAAACGTGTGCCCCATTATGGCTCAACCCCAGGTCAATCCAAATAGCCAATATTGCACCATAGAACGGAAGTACACAAACCACACTGCACAAGATTGCCCATACAACAAGCAGGCTGTTAGGCAACCCTACCCTCAGCCCTACCAACAAGGCAGATACCAGAACCAGTACCCTCCACCACCACAATATGCTAGACCCCAACAAACCTACCAACCACAATATCCGGCTCAACAGAGACCCCAACCAGTGCTAGTTCAACAGCCTCCAAACCCAGCTAATGTGATTCCGGTGAAGTATGCTGTTGCAGAAGAAAACCTGAATAGGGCCATAGTACCAGTAACCCCATTGATCTCAGAAAGTGACCCGAGTGATCATAGCTTTGATTCTACACATGTTGATAGTCCCCAGGCTTACTACATGCAGTCTCCAGAACATGGTGAGTCCTACTATAGTGAAGAACCGAGTGAACCTAGTTGGGAGTCAGACTACACAAATGTCATGTATGCAAACCCCAACCCTAGGCCTCAACCTAGGCAGGTACGACCACCATTTCCTAGAGGACCATGCTACCGATGTCAGGGAGATCACTTTATTCGTGATTGTCCCTTACCTCCACCTACACAAAATCAGTCCGTGACGATCCAAGGCTTTTGCCAAGATTGTGGAAAAGAGCATCTCTTACGAGATTGCCCAAAGAACCCCAATAACATGCCAAAAATCACCCCTATCAACGTTGTTGGGTTAGTGGTAGACTCCTCAGGAAGTGTCACTTCCACTGCACCCGTACACGTAGTCACTAGAGCTCAGGCATTGCAGCAAAACCAAGAGGCAAGCCAGGAAAAGGGCCCAGAGGCTAGTGAAACCGAGAGTGTGACAAAGAAAAGGACTAGAGCATGGAAAGATAGTCGAGAAAGAATGAAAAGACAATGGGCTAAAAAGATGAGTGAGCTTGAGGAAAGCATAAGAGAAACCAAAGCGAGGATAACTGAACTCACAGCTCAAACTCCCTCTCACATTACCCCGCCTCCATCACTCCTATCTCCATCCAACCCACCACCTTTCCCACCGCCTCATCAAATCCCACCACCCCCTAGAGTAGGATCAGTCCTAGCAGATCCCACTCCCGAGGACCTAAACATGATGCTTAAAGCATATCAGGCCAGAATCCAAGAAGGGCCAACCATAACTGATCATGAAAAATGCTACCCTAGAGCCGAGCTAGAGCTTGAACGAACTAAGATTTGTGCCAAAATGGTGGAATTGTCTCAGACCATGTTTGAGGCCAGCCGCCTATTTAACATTTCTAGTTCAGCTAAGACGCAGTTACACTTTGATGGACTGCTAGAAAGAATAGAGAGGTTAATTGCACAATCAGAAAAGGAACCTGCCCCTCAAAGAAAGGAAAGAGCAAGAGAACGAATAAGCCAGCCTCTTCAGGAAGCCCATGTGCCTCCTCAAGAAGCTTATCTTTCCCCTCAAAAGGCAGAGGAACCTCCCTCGAAAGTTTGCATGCCTCCACAGGTGACCCACATTCCTTCTCAGAGAGCGTATGAGCCTGTTCGGAAAAGTAATAGAATAAGTAATCCTCCCCAAGAAGCTTGTGCTCCAGCCATCTATGGGAACGAGGAGAGAGCCAACGATAGAATGAGCCCTCCTTCCCAGGTTGCTTATGTGCCTAATTCTACGGAGCCAGACACTTCTTCTTCTATGAATCGGTTTGCACCAGACTTCCTACGAGAGATTCAAGAAGATAAATGGGATAACGAAAGTGAAGTCGCCCCTCCTTTTGAACTTGTGGATGATGCACACGACCAATTCCCACAAGACATCCCATCTATTTATGGGGAACATGAGAGTACTCAGTCGCACGAGAGATTGGACTTTGAGTCTAATTCCATACAAGAGCTGCCCCACTTCACAGGCCCATGGGAAGCTAAGTCCACCTGTATGAGAACACCTACAGTCATGGTAAGGAACGATGACTCAGTCATATCAAGGAACACGGAGATAGTAAAGAACACCAAGGTGCAGCGCGATATCACTTTGGAAGAACTGCCTAAGGATAGACCAAAAGCGCGGAAATATGTAGCTAGTCAAGTAACTGAAGTTGCAAAACCACGTTCCAGGGTAGGATCCCATAGGACAGTGCCAGAAATTCCCTTGGATAAGATAGGAGATATGTGTGAAGGCGAAGAAGGGAACACCTATCTTCCCATCACCTACCAAGAGTACACCACCAAGGCAATTTTAGACTCAGGTGCAGGAGTTGCAATTGCCACTACTTCCCTTTGGAAGCGTTGGGGCAAGCCAGCACTCAGGCCAACGAGAATGAAATTGCAGATGGCCGATGGTCATATTGAGAGACCCCTAGGATTGCTCGAAGGAATAACTCTCACCACTTGTGGTGTCGAGTTTGAGCATAGTTTTGCTATATGTGACTTCAGCAAAAATCATGCCTATGAGATGATTTTGGGAAGACCATTTATGCGACAGTTGCAAGTGGTACAGGACTGAGGAACCAATTCTTTGTACCTACAGCACTTGGGTGTTACAACCAAAGTCAATCTCAAGGATTATTCTCATCGAGATGTCCCTCCTATCCAATGGAATCCATCCATAGAGCCAAAGATGATACAGAATCGGTGCATTCCATAGGGTCTGGATCCTCATGGATGCATGAAGACACCCACTTATGGATGTGCAAAGTAGCAGTAGAGGAAGAGAAGAGAGAAAAGGCCAGAGAAATAGGTGCAAACGAAACCCATAGACCCATTCAAGACCCAGCCTATGCACCTGTAGTTTTTCCTGACGAGGAATTTGAACCCCATGGCTGGGCGGAAATTTTAGCAACCATGGATGTAGCCATCAACGAAGAACAATGGACACTTCACTGTGATGAGGATGGCTATGACATTTCAGTCTTCTCCATAGAGCCAATCATGGGAGAGGCAGTTTTAGAAGAATGCGAACCTAGCCCTGATGCATTTGAGGATGCAAGTGACTCCGATCTAGAGTCAATCATTATGGACCCACCATTTGCATCAGATGAAGAATACTTCCATGAAGTAGAATTTCAACCCCAGAGGCATGGAGAGCTTACAAATGATGTAAGATTAGCAACACATGTGACCCCGAAGGAAGAAGGAAAAAAACGGAAGAAGAGAGAAGCCTCACCAGAAGAGGAAGAATCTTTGTTTGAGGTCCCCGAAAATTTTAAGAAGTATGAGATAGATGACAGGAGAGTCATGATAAGAATGCCTAAACGAGAGGCACAATCAGGAGAGGCCTATGATAACAAAGAAACTACTAAGAAAATAGTAGTGGCCATAGAAGAAGGAGAGGAGAGATGCACGTATATAGGCCATGACTTGACAGAAGAAGAAGAGCAAGAGTTGATTGCCTTGCTAAGAGAATACAGAGATGTATTCGCTTGGAGTTACAAGGATTTGAAAGGTGTTGACCCTGACATATGCTCACACACCATTCCTATGACTTCAGATGCTAAACCCTCTAAGCAAAAGCCTTATACATATAACGATAATTATGCTGCTAAGATCAAGGAAGAGATAGATAGACTGGTCGAAGCTGGATTTATCTATGAAATTGAGCACACTGAATGGGTATCCCCCATCGTAGTGGTGCCCAAAAAGAATGGCAAACTGCGTGTGTGCATTAACTTGAAAAAGGTTAATGCAGCCACAATTCGAGATAACTATCCGCTTCCCATAACAGAACATCTCTTAGAAAGAGTGGCAGGCAAGGAAGTGTACAGCTTCCTTGATGGGTTTTCGGGCTACAACCAAGTAGCCATAGCTCCAGAAGACCAGCATAAGACTGCTTTTGCCACAGAGTGGGGCATTTTTGCTTTTAGATTAATGCCATTTGGGCTTACCAATGCACCAGCTACCTTCCAGAGGCTGATGTGCCATGTGTTTAAGGAGTTCCTGAGGAAGAGTTTAGAAGTCTATGTTGATGATCTTTGTGCTCATTCCAATGTTAGACAAACCCATATTCCTGAACTCAGACAAATCTTTGACAAATGTAGAGAATATCAAGTCTGCCTGAACCCAGAAAAGTGCGTTTTTATGGTCAGGCAAGGCAAGATTCTAGGACACATAGTGTCAAAGAATGGCATATCTACTGACGAAGAAAAGGTGCGAGCCATAGCAGAGCTACCTATGCCAAAGAATGTCAAGGAAGTACAAGCTTTCATGGGGCACTGTGGTTATTACCGACGATTTATACACATGTATGCTGTCATTGCAAAGCCCATGTACGGACTTCTGACAAACTTTGAGTGGACGGATGAATGTGAGAATTCCTTCCAAGAGCTTAAACGAAGATTATGCTCAGCACCAATCTTGACCACACCAGATTGGAATAAGCCATTCCATGTTCATGTGGATGCATCCAATTATGCCATTGGATGTGTGCTTGCACAACCTACTGGTGAAGGTAATATGGATCTTCCAATTGCCTATGCCAGTAGACAATTGAATGCGGCTGAACGGAATTACACCACTACAGAGCGAGAAGGATTAGGCATGGTATATGCAGTTAAGAAATTTAGACACTATTTGCTTGCAAATAAGTTTAAATTTTTTACTGATCATCAGGCATTGTTATATCTCGTAAACAAGCCATGCAATACAGGAAGATTAGTGAGATGGTTTCTCTTGCTAATGGAATATGATTTTGAAGTTGTGGTAAGGAAAGGTAGGACTCATTTGAGAGCTGATCATCTCTCTAGGCTCACATCGGGAGAAGCCCCACAAGGAGTGTCAGATGACCTTCCTGATGCTTACTTGTTTAATTTGGAAGTTGTACCGCAGTGGGCTAAGCCATTGGTACCAGTATTGACATACGGGCCTAATCATCCAGTGATAAACACTCGGAATAGAGAAGTTGTAAAAGCCCAAAAGTACCACATCATGGCAGGAAGCATGTACAAGCACACAGATCAAGGGATCTTGGCTTGTTGCGTAGAAGAGGATGAATATGCTAAATGGTTGCAATTAGCACATGTAGGTGCGTTAGAGCAACACTACTCAAAGCAGCGAACTTTACAGACCCTCAAGAGACTCGGAGTACATTGGCCAACTATGGAAGCTGATGTCCAAAAGTTGTGTAAGGAATGCCCAATCTGTTGCACTAAGCCACCTGTGGAACACGCCACTCTTTATCAAGTATCCATTGTACCAGATTGGAGCGAACCTCTCGTATCCTTCCTGAGGACAAACACATTCCCTCCAGAAATGACTCTGGCTAGGAAAAGGAGTTTAGAACAAGAAGCCTTGGATTACTCACTCATTGGTAATAATCTATACAAACGCGGTAAAGATGGTTACCTGAGGTTATGTGTCCATGAAAGTGAATATCTCAAGATCTTGGAAACTGCTCACCAAGGTGTAGCAAGAGGACACTTTGGACCAGATCGGGTGATCAAGGCGATACTATTTGCGGGCTTCTGGTGGCCCACCCTTCACATGGATGCACATACCTATGTGAAACGGTGTGATGTCTGTCAGAGGACTCAGTATCCTATACGCAAAGATGAGATGCCACTGAAACCTATGATGGGTGGACGTGCATTCTCTAAGTGGGGAATAGACTTCGTAGGTCCTATTAATCCCCCAGCTAAGGGTTCTCATGCGGAATACATCATTGTTGCGACAGATTATCTCACCAAGTGGGTAGAGGTAAAGGCTACGACAAAGAACGATGCTCAAACAACTGCCAAATTCTTGTTTGAGAATGTATTCACAAGATACGGGCTACCTATAGAGCTTGTAAGTGATAGAGGCACCCATTTCTTGAATGAAGTGATTGAAAATCTACTCCAAGAATTCTTGGTAATACACAAGAAGTCTGCCCCTTATCACCCTCAAGCTAATGGACAAGCTGAGAGCACTAATAAGATCTTATGCAATGTACTGACGAAATTAGTGAACACTAAACGCTCTGATTGGGACAAACAGCTACACCATGCTGTTTGGGCATACCGAGTTGCCTACAAAACGGTACTCCAAGCCACCCCCTTTCAGATGGTATTCGGTCAAAACGCTGTGCTACCCTTGGATTTCCTGATTCCTACGTTGAAAGTAGCACAAGAGCACGAATGGACAGGCCATGAACTCTCCTCTAGGATTTTTGACCTTGAACGATTAGGAGAAACACGACTGAGAGCCGCTGCAGGAATATATGCAGCCAAGAAGAGACAGAAGGCATACTTTGATGCCCACGTAAAAGATAAGGGTTTGAAAGCAGGAGATCTAGTTTTAGTCTATACACTGAAACAACATGCAAGGAAGCTAGAAAAGAGAGGCTACGGACCAATGATCATCAATAGGATCTCCACGAGTGGAGCAGTACAATTGACCACATTAGAGGGTGATGTTCTCCCTAACTATATTAGCGGTTGTAGAGTCAAGTTGTATCAGGAACCCCTCACGGAGGAAATGCTCAGCCGACTCAATACTGCTAAGAAACGCAAAGAGGAAGAAAAGCGCATTCGAGAAGAGGCTCAAGCAGAAGCTTTAGAACGCATCAGAAGGATGAAGTTACGAAGGCAAGGCCGAGATCAGACTAGAGCAAATGACTATGCAGATCAAGGATGTCCCATGGCCATGTGTGAAGTTGCAGGAACAAGCTCGCATAGAATAATCGATAGACGTCCTTTCATAACCATAGATATGGGACGAGGAAAGAGTGCAAGAACCGTAAGAGCCTTGATTGACTCAGGTGCAGCCACTAGTGCTGTTAGAGTGTCTTACTGTCAAGAGTTGCAGTTAACTGTCAATCCTGTGGAAGCATATCTCATAGGATTGGGAGGCGTGGAAACCCCTTGCATGGGCGAGGTGGAACTTCCCCTCTACATTCATGATGAGGCAATGACAGTTAAAGTACTGGTGTGTCAGGATGAGGATCTCACTGAACCTCTTGTCTTGGGTCAAGATTGGATCTATGACCAAGCGGTCAATTTAAACCTAAGAAGTGGACTTCTCCAGGTCTGGATCAATCATAGTCGAGTTACAGTAGAATTAGACAATGGAGCACTCAAGGAACTAGGAAAGGCACAAACTCCTGGTCCTTCCAGGGTTACACATGAAGATGACCATGCTGTTCTTGTTCAAAACCCTGTGTTGCAGAGGAATGATATTTGCAAAAAGGGAGTCAGGGATGCAACGGAACTCCCTTCTTTTCCAAAGGCCAGAAGGAGGCAGCAACCAAAGGAGGATCAAAGGCAGAAGAAGAAGAGTACTACCTATGTCCGAGATCAAAAGTACCTGCGCAGCAAAATGTCCCAGAAAATAAACCAGGTGTGGGTGCGGAAAGGCGAACAACCGGTTGCACCACCGTCAACTACACGGGCAAAGCCTCTTATTAGTAACCAACAACACGACGCTAATAAGAAGTCGTTCAGAAATTCCTCTGCTAAAGTAAAATCTATTTGGGTGCCCAAGAAGTCGATGAAGGCGAGCCCACAATCAAGACAAATTTGGGTGCCTAAGGCTTGCCTGAGGGCACAAGTAGCTACGCCAAGGCCACAACCTATGCAGCGTAACCCAACTACGTGTACAACCAGTGTTCACTCGTTCTCAATGCTCAAGAACACACCAAGACCCAAGAGCGTGCATGTAATCACTTGTACATGGGTTCCTAAAAGGCCTCATTTTCAAACAGCGATACCGAGAAAGCTCTCTAGAGTCTCTACGAAACCGAAAGCAAAGCCCATCCACTGCAATTGGCAGCCTAAGACCTGTAATAAACCCCCCGACCCCAATTTGTAAATTCATCCCCACCTGCTAACTTCATTAGTCTCCTAGGATTACCCAAGCATTAACTACACACACGTGCACCGAACACTTACTAACCCATTATTCGCTCCTGACCCTCATGTTAATATTGTGATGGGAACAACCACGGTCCTCCCTTGCCCTGTACAATATTAACACATGTTTGTATATTCTCACAGAAGCAACCAGCAAGAAGTAAAATGGCAGATACAGTAGGAACTAGCTCCCAGGTAGGCTCTAGCCCACAAGTGGTGGACATCGAAAGTCTTCCAGTCGAGGAGGAGTTAAAGGAAACACCAGCGGCATTACGGGCATTGCACGCCATACCAATTCAGAATCCTCCGCAGGGTCACACAATGCCGGTGGGCAAAACCTCACATTGGTTCAGTGACGTTGCTGGCCCCCTGGGTGAAGGCACGTATATGTGGGAGTCCGAAGTCGAATTCAATGGACGATGGGGCCGATACCATTTCTTTACCAGGGAATTTGAAAGACTACAAAATAACAAAGGACTGAAGCCGATCTGGAAGAAGGCAGGGCTTTATGACTACTTCAAGTCCCAACTACCAAAGCCAGATTTCCTAAGATGCTCATATCTAATTAGTACCCTCACCCCCAGCAAAGACAAGAAAGGATACAGCTCCTTTGTGCTCCCATCACTCACGAGGGGCAACGAGCTGAAGCGTTTCCGCTTAACTATCAATCTGGTAAGAGAAGCACTCGACATGCAGGGAATGCACATTCCAACAGAGAAAGAGACAATGGTTCCAGACAACATGAAGAACAGGAATCTGACAAAGCTGAAGGACATGGTTGCAATGACACCCACGATCGCCATCCACTTACGTATGTTCATGCAACATTTCGCCTTCCCCGCGCAGGATAGGTTTACAATGCCGCCCAAAAAGATCTGGTTTAGCCTCTACCTGGCGGATGCTTTTGAGTTGACCATCAATATGCCCCACTGGATTATCGATCAGATTCATATGGCTCATCAGAGATGGTATAAGAAGCAAAGATCTGTATTGTATGGTTGCTGTGCACTCACAAGAATTGTATACAGATGTCTCGCCTATGATGTACCGGTGCAAAGGGCTCTGATCTGGTCTAGAGCTCAGGAATTTCAACGCAGATTGTCAGCTGTAGGGCCTCCCCCAAAGAAGATGCGAGGCACCGTCCAGATGCCTTGTGCACAAGCTCGCGGGGCAACTCTGACGCCTGAGACAACCCCAAGACTCCCCCGACGAGTGCAACCGTTTACTATCAGGCTACCCAGGCACAGCACAGATGGCCCCAATCTTGTATTTCCACCAGTACCGACTGATCTGGAGTTCCCGCATGGGTTCACTCTAGAGGACTTAACTGACGAAGAAGTTGCAAGAATCATAGAAGCTGTAAATGCAGAAGTTGAAGAAGAGCAAGCCAGTGGATAGCAAACTGCCCCAGACCAAGCACAGCCCAACCAACCAGACGTAGTCAACGTGGACACTGAAGAAGAAGCTCATGGGGAGACACAGGGCGGACATTCAGAACCCGAAGAACAAGAGTATGATCCAGAAGCCCTACAAGTACTGGAAGGTGCCCCCGCCTACACTAGCACATTAAAGAAGCTTTACGAAACAATGAACCGAGTTCAAGAGCAACACAGGCTCTCATTAGCTGCAGGTAAAGCTCTCATGAACCAGATTCTAGAGGAGGAAGGTGTGGACGAGCAATACCGTGCCACCTTGGAAATGATATCAGATGCTTTAGGAGTACCGGAAACTGTGCACACAGCACTTGTGCACTCACGAAGAACAGAGAGAAGATATGGAAGACGCCCCCCACGATCGGGAAAACAAATGAATGTATTAGGATCAGGACCACAAGGCACCCCCACAACCACTGGCACGGCACACACAGTTCACGACACCGAGGAAGTCCACACATCGAGTGCACCCCCATCACCTCCCTTGCCACCTTCTCCCCCACATCGACCTCAATCACCTCCCTCTACCACTGTAACCTCCACTGTCACCACCTCTGAAACCACTGCACACACCAACGCACAATCCATCAGCCAACCCACACACTCTACTCCCACTGAAAACATAAGTCTAACTACAGCCACTGTACACCTCACCACCCCGAGCACACTTCCTAGAAGTTCACAATTACACACACCTCTGTACACATTCACAACCCTCACCGCTACCACAATCCCCATGTTCACAGTCACTCCCATCACGAACCCCACTTTCATGGAGGAATCACCCACCTCTGCACCTCTCCCATCCCCCATTTACCCACACTCTCCCATTCCCCCACCTCCCCCCTCACCCATCCCCAGTACTGCATTCACAACCCCCTTTCCCTTTCCCTACCCCTCTGCATTCAATACTATTCCTCTCGGTAACCTATTTAATAATATGCATCAATGCATGGCCCAACTCCAGCAACATTACCAACACTTGGACGACCAACATACAAGGCTCTTCCAACGCCACGAGGATCTCCAAGCAAGATGTAGGGATCTTGAAGAGCAGAAGCAGCAATTAGAACAGCAGCACGTGACATTACAGGAGCAATACGCACAATTAGAAGCCAACCCACCTCAAACAGATGATGAAGAACGACGACATATGGACGAGCTGCTCCATTCTCAGATCACGGAAAACCTGAAACTTCGACGGAATTTAGGCCTCCTCCGCAAGCATATGTCTACAGCGCTAGAGGAGAATAAAAGATTACAGAAACAGAACGAAGAAAATCTGGAGGCGGCCATGGAGGGTTCCCCCCAAGAGATTGACCCAGAACGATTCAAGGCAATTCCCTCTGAGAATATGCAGGTGGTGTTAGAAACTCATGCAGATCTAATGGAGGCCCATGCCGCTTTAGAAAAAGAGAGAGACGAGTTACGAAGACAGTTGGCCACCCGACAGACAGAACCGAGTCCGAATATAGCAGAAGAAACAACTGAAGAAGTTACTAAACTCCGGGCTGAACTTGAGGAATTACGTAGCAAGGTTATGCAATATGAGCGTCAGCCCTCCCCTCTGGTAGACCCCGAGCCTGACGATCTGGTGCCAATTGAGGTAGAAGAAACATTTGAGGATCCCTATGTACCAATGCCAACACCAGGCGGTAAGCGCACAGAACAGGGCATGGACACGATTGAGATTGAGGCACCGGAATGGATGCAAAAGTTAGAGAAAGTCGCCACGACACATGACAACAGGGTGGAAGTCCAAATCGCCTTGATGTCAAAATTGGAGGAGGTGGTAATCAAATCTGATTATTTCCAGAATCTTTCACACCATAGGTGGATCGGCCCATCGGATGATCTGTATGTACCTTTTTGCGTACTGATGGCGGATTATAATGCGGAGATCAAGCGCCACACCTCAAGGGAACCCACCTCTGCCACCCAATTTGCACCCGATGACATCCCAGAGAGTGCCAAGCAAGGACATATCCGGCAACCAACATGGAGAATTCGACTGCTCGAAACCTATCCGGAAATGGTAAGAACATGGAACAACATGCCATTGTACATCAAATATAATCCATGTTATTGCCCTGTATTCCGAAGGAGATCCTGGCCGGAGTACACACATACAGTGCTGACGATTAAAGGATGCGAGAAGTGGCTAAATTACGTGTACTTCGCACCCCCTAAAGGCGCACCCACAATTGGCTATATGATTTCAACGATCCGGCATTGGGGGGCCCGTTTCAAGAATGTTCCTGATATCATGACTCAGATGTGCCTGAAAATTTTCGAACTTATGCTGGTCACCTTCAGGACCTTCAAAAATGTCAAGGAACCGCATCTCTCAGCACTAGGATTTAATGAAGGGAACCAGGATCTTGTATACGACATGAGCACAACTCCATTGATCAATGTTGTGTATGCATGGCACGCTCGCATCAAATATCTACCGGCCTGTTTCAAACAAACGTTCGAAGAGATGTTTGTCACGGGATTCTGGGAATATCATTCCGAGATATTCATTCCCAGACCATCCCATCTCTTGCAGTTGTTTGCAGTGGAACAAGCTCTCCACTCCGAAAAGCTACGTATGCCACATCCAGAGGTTCCTGGGCCGGTAGACTGGGATGCTCTTCTGACAGATTTGGCCAAAGGGTTGCGAATTGCTGAACATCATTTAGTGCAGGACGTCGTCGAATACTACATCCAAAAACCCTCTCAACAAGGGTCTGTCAGGGACGACAGACGCGAGAGAGGGGGGGTGTTAGCAGTGGACAAGGGAGAGAAAGCACAAGCAGACAAGGGAGTCAACGAAGATCTGGCAAGTAGGCCAACAATTTTCTTCAGGAAGAAGCACTTATGAACATTCACGCAGATTTAGCACTAAGGCAACCTTAATCTTTCAAAACCTCTACACCCATTAAAAGTGATTATCATCACTAAGCACCATTGTAAATATCATTTCATCTTTTTGTAGCTCCATTTTGTGCAAGCCAAGGAGTCCTTGAGCTTGAGGAGCATTAGAAGTATCTACCTGCCAAATTTCATATTTTTTAGATATCGTTTGAGCCCTCAAATAAGCCCTGGAACCTAATTTTTAACTAGGCCGGACACTAGGTCTGAACAGGGCCAGAACCTAGTCAAAAACTATAAAAAGAGCTAGAGAGCTCATTTTTGAGGTTAGATTGTAATTGAAACAAACTTGTAAGAGCTTTTGAAAGTAATCTAAAGAACTCCATTGATTCTCTCTTTGTCTTGCCGTGTGTGCGCGTGTGTGTGTATGTGTGTGCATGCTTGTGTGCTTCTCACTCACGCACTTGTGCCGCCACTTGCTCGAGGTCTTCATACCATCCTCACGTCTTCCCGGATTGACATTAAAGGAGGTGCTACTCATCACTGAGCTACACATATACATATACATATACATATACATATACATATACATATACATATACATATACATATACATATACATATACATATACATATACATATACATATACATATACATATACATATACATATACATATACATATACATATACATATACATATACATATACATATACATATACATATACATATACATATACATATACATATACATATACATATACATATACATATACATATACATATACATATACATATACATATACATATACATATACATATACATATACATATACATATACATATACATATACAATACATATACCTATACATATACATATACATATACATATACATATACATATACATATACATATACATATACATATACCTATACGTATACATATACATATACATATACATATACAT
>CM035429.1:20232194-20237194 GCA_020310875.1 Ceratopteris richardii
TACATATACATATACATATACATATACATATACATATACATATACATATACATATACATATACATATACATATACATATACATATACATATACATATACATATACATATACATATACATATACATATACATATACATATACATATACATATACATATACCTATACATATACATATACATATACATATACATATACATATACATATACATATACATATACATATACATATACATATACATATTGATGGGGGAAGTATCTCAACCCCTAAGCAACGACGAAGTGCGAATGACCTCCACAGGTATCCTTCTTTGACCTCTGCACACCAAAAGTGCTCTTACTCAGAGCTTATGCAGAGAACTCTAGTGAGCTTTTGTATACCGTTATTAGAAACCAAGAGCTTTCCAACAAAACAACTTTTACTTCAAATGGATGCTTACACAAAGAGAAACAATGTCTACAACATGAGCTAGTTGAATGCTCACAACTGCTAGTCAAGCAGAGACCTCACTTCACTCCAGCAAGATTTTCTCAGAGATTATACAAATACTGAATCTCAAACTTGGGTCAACTTTAGAGCACCTTAATAGCTACCCAATGACACCAAAATCATAGCAAATGGATAAATAGAGAAGGAGAACCAGCCCTTACAACAGAGAGCAAAATATTTCCAATAGAGCCTACAGACAGAGAGAGATATCAATCACACAACTTTTTTAAAATGAATGTTGCTCCCAGATTACTCAAAGAATGCTCCAGAGACTTTGTGAGCATAAAATAGACTCTAATAGCTATCCAATGAGACAAGAATTACATCAAATGGATACAATATGAGGGAGAACCAATGCTAACAACTCAGGGGTAGAGAGTTGCAACACTGCCTGCGCACACACATAGATATGCCTACTAAAAGAAAACAAACAAGCAAGCAAGGGGCTTGCTTATCAGAACTCCAGCACTTAGTGCTCACTTTGCATGAGCTAAAAATCCAAGAAGATGGCCCAAAAGAAGTCGGGATACATGCTCCTTTTATAGTGAGAAGTGTGCCCCTAAAATCTAGGAACTACCTTTCCAAATCAGCCTCCTAACTTGGAGGATTTAGTTGAGATGAATTGGGGAGTGGTTGAGTGACTTTTCTTGATGGAATCTCTTGGCTTTTGGTTTCCTTTGATTGCTCCACATGTCCATAAAAGATTGCCCACGAATTTATAGCTTGAAGCTTGACTTTTAACACTCCCCCTCAAGCTTCAATTCTTCATCCTCATCCAAGCTCCTTCATGTTGATGCTTTGCTTGAATTTTGAAATCTTCATTCCATCCAAAGCCTTTGTAAACATGTCGGCAACTTGGTCCTTGGTACCAATATGATGTACTAAAACTTCCTTCGATATCACCTTTTCCCTTATGAAGTGATAGTGCACTTCAATATGCTTGGCTCTAGCATGATAGACAGGATTCGATGCTAGATGAATGCTACTCATATTGTCACAAAAAATTGGATATGTGTCAACCTGCAAATTAAGCTCCATAAATAACTTCTTAATCCACATTAGCTCACATGTGACTTGAGCCAAAGCTCTATACTCAGCCTCGGTGGAAGATAATGCCACCGTGGGTTGCTTCTTTGAAATCCATGAGATGATCTTGCTATCTAGCATGACTAGGTAACCACTTGTACTTCTTCTATCCTCCTTGGAGCCGGCCCAATCCGCATAAGAATAAGTTTTGACCTGCATATCATCATCAAATGAATAGAACAATCCTTCATTTATATTGGCCTTGAGATATCGTAACATTCTTCTTGCAGCTTGCAAGTGTGTAGTCCTTGGACTATGCATAAATTGTGATAACACTCCAACTCCATATGCTATGTCAGGCCTAGTTATTGTGGCATAATTGAAAGAGCCTACAATAGAGCGATAAAAAGTTACATCCTCTAATGGCTCTCCATCAATGGAGCTTAGCTTTATATTAACTTCCATGGGATTTGAAATAGGCTTGCAATGTAGCATCCCAAACCTCTCAAGTAGGTCTAGAATATACTTCCTTTGTATGAGCATAATACCTTCTTCTTTGTATACAACTTCAATGCCAAGAAAATACCTAAGATCTCCAAGATCATATATCCTAAACTCCTTTCCAAGCTTTTCCTTGATCTCCTCAATGCCCTTTGTATCATTACCTGTAATGATAAGATCATCTACATACACACACATGTAGACTACAAGTTCTCCTCTTTGTTTGATGAAGAGAGATGGATTCGCCTTGCATTGATTGTAACCACATTTGATCAAATAGTCCACCAATCTTTGGTTCCAAGCCCTTGGAGCTTGCTTTAGGCCATAAAGTGCCTTCTTCAACCTACAAACATGATGTGGAAACTCTTTATGAACAAAACCTAGTGGTTGCTCCATGTATACGTCTTCTTCCAAGTCTCCATTGAGAAAGGCATTCTTGATATCCAATTGGAAAAGCTTCCATCCTTTGCTAGCAGCCATTGCAATGAGTGTCCTAATGGTGCTCATCTTTGCCACGGGGCTCAATGTCTCTTCAAAGTCCACTCCATAGGTTTGTGCAAAACCCTTGGCCACCAATCTTGCTTTGAACCTAGAAATAGATCTATCTGAATTCCTCTTTACTTTATACACCCACTTATTACCTATTACCTTCATGTTCTCCTTCTTGGGCACTAGAGTCCATGTTTGATTTTCCTCAAGTGCGTCGATCTCTTCTTGCATTTCCTCTTTCCATTCAGTGTACCTGCTTGCATCTTCATAGCAATCGGGCTCATGATCTTCTACTACTTTGTTCATATATGCATAATGTGTTGCCATGTATGAATCATAAGTAAACCTTTGAGTTGGATACTGAACTCTAGAAGACTTCCTTTCTTCACCTTTTGGAGGAACAAACCTCCTTTGCCTTGGGAACTTGATCTCTTTCTTTGATGTAGCTTCTTTCTCCATCATGTGTCCTTCATCATCTTCAACTTCATTACCTTCTTCATCCAACTCCACCAATGTTGCTTTGCCTTTGTTGATTGATTGTGCTTCATAGCTTGATGAAGATCTCCCCCTCCATGGTGAGTTCATGCTTGAACTATCTTCATTGATGGAAAACCTTGGGCCGCTTAGCTCTAGGTCGATTTGTTCTTCATCATGTCCATGCTTTTCTTCTTCATAGTCCTGCATACAATCATACTTCTTATACCAAGGGAGTAGCTCATCAAATGCTACATCCCTTGATATCCTCAAGTCCTTTGTGTTTGGGTTGAAGCACCTATAACCTTTATGATCATTTGAATATCCTAGAAACACACACTTTTCTGCCTTTGGTTGTAGCTTGTGCCTCAATTCACTTGGCACATGTACATAACAAGTACATCCAAATATCTTCAAGTGGGAAAGATCAGGTTTCTTACCATAATAGGCTTGATATGGTGTCAAGCCATGGATCCCTGAGGTAGGAGCCCTATTCATAAGATACACGGCGGTATTTGCTGCATCACTCCAAAACATGTTAGGTACATTCATCTCATTAAGCATTGCTCTAGCGATTTCGGCAATGTATCTATTCTTTCTCTCTGCTACTCCATTTTGTTGGGGTGTGTACCTACATGTTACTTGCCTCTTGATGCCTTGATCCATTAAAAAATCAGAAAACTCATTGGAGAAATATTCTCCCCCTCCATCGGACCTTAGCTTCTTGATATATGTACCTGTTTCCTTTTCTACCATTGCCTTGAATGCTTTGAAACATGTAAACACATCTGATTTGTTTTTGATGAAATAAACCCAAACCATCCTTGTACAATCATCTATAAAAGTGACAAAGTACTTGTTACCTCCAATGGATTGCTCTTTGGTTGGCCCCCACACATCTGTATGTATCAAATCCAATGGATGTTGGCTTATGTAGCCACTCTTCTTGAATGGAAGTTTCGCTTGCTTCCCTAGTTGACAAGACTCACATAAATGCTTCATACCTTGTCCTTGGAAGTTGGGAAGACCTTCAACCAGCCTCTTGAATTGCATTTCCTTCATTCTTTGTATGTTGATGTGACCTATCCTCTTGTGCCACAAGTCCAACTCCGAAATCCTCTTGTTTCCATATGTGAAGTAGACATGTTGAGTGGAATGAGAATTTACCTCCAAAGTGAAGAGTCTCCCTTGCTTCTTTCCTCTTGCTATGACCTTGTAACCTTGCTTAGAGTTCTCCACAAAGCATCCACCTTTGTTGAACCTTACTTGATAGCCTCTTTCAACCATTTGCCCAACAGACACCAAGTTCTTTGTGATGGTAGGTACATGCAAGACATCCTTGAGACATCTTCCTTCCTCCTTGTTATCCAAAGCTACATCTCCAACATGGGAGATCTCATGGGCTGTATCATCACCTGTCTCTACATGTCCTTTACCTTTGGGAATATGTAGATTAGTAAACCAAGAAGAATTGCAACTCATATGGTTGCTACATCCACTATCAATATATCAAGTGTTATCTACTTTGCTTGAATTCCCATTCATGTGCATCATCAAGAGATTGTCATTTTCTGAACTTGTAGAAGCATAATTACCTTGGCCTTTGTATGAAGAACCTTGATTATAGCTCCTTTGGTTTCCTCCTTGGTAGCAATCTCTAGCATAGTGGCCAAACTTGCCACATATGTAACATCCTTTGCCATCTTGATTCCTGTTTTGTTGATGTCGTCCTCCTCTTCCTCTTGTTCTTCCTCTCCCTCTTTGTGATGAGGTGCCTTGGTCATGTCCTTGATTGCTTGAGTGGCCTTGCATTCCTCCAAACCTTCCTTTGCCCCTTCCTTGTCCTCGTCTTCCTTTGCCCCTTTGATTACCTGCATAGAAAACTTGTGCATCCTTGCTTTTAGTTGAACTTCCACCTATGTTCATTTCTTCGGTGACCATGAGAGCAACCAATTGCTCAAAATCGGGAAGATTATCCCTTACATATACTGAAGTGGTAAAGGGTTTCCACTTCTTATCATCT
>CM035429.1:20242194-20244694 GCA_020310875.1 Ceratopteris richardii
CTTTATGTCTTTGGCCTCTTTATAAGTAGAAGGTTCATGATCTTTGATAGCCTTAGTCATGAAAGCATAATGCCTAGCAATATAACTATCATAAAAAAGCCTTGAGATTGGATGTTTTACCCTTGTTGACCTCCTTTCTTCTCCTTTTTGCTGTGGTTACTACAACCACTATCTATATACCACACCTCATCATGTGGTTGACCTTCACTTTTATGCTTCATAGCTAACAAATGCTCATTTTATGAATTTGTTAAGGAGTTAGAATAATTACCTTGCCCTTTGTAATTGTTCCCGCCTTGCTTTTGCCAACAATCTTTGGCATAGTGTCCTTGCTTCCCACAATTGCAACATCCATTTGAGTTGGAGTAGCCTCGACCTCCATATCTTCCTCCTCTACCTCTTCCTCTTCCTCTTCCTCTTGATGATTGACCTTCATCTTTCCTTGATTGACTCCCTTGATAGCTTTGGTTGCCTTGTTGGTAGTTGCTTCTACCTCTTCCTCTTGAACCACCTCTGTTGCCTTTGGCTCTTCCTCCTTTGCCTGCATAGAAGATTTGGTCTTGGCTGCCCTTTGACTTGTTGCCTCCATGGTTGAGCTCCTCAGTCACCATAAGAGAAGTAAGTTTCTCAAAATGTGGTAATGAATCCCTTACATACATAGAGGTTGTGACTGCCTTCCATTTATCATCTTCTCTAAGCCCATTAAGTGTGTGGGCAACTAGGTCATCGTCATCTACAACACATCCTATTGAACCAAGTGCATTTGAGATCTCTTTTACTTTGAGTATGAAGTCATTAATGCTCTAATTTGATGACTTCCTAAGGTTGTTAAGTTCATTCTTGAGCTGAATTTTTCTAGCCTTTTTAGAGGTAGAGTACAACCTTTCCAAACACTCCCAAACCTTCTTAGATGTATCTATGTCTTGGATATGACCTATCATGGAGTTGCTTATGTGTTGAGAAAGAATGAAGATCAGTCTTCTATCCCTTTCTTCCTATTCTCTAATGGCTCTCCTTTGATTCTCAGTAGCTCTATGTGGATCTATGTATGGATTCACCTCAGTACGACTAACAATCCCCAAAGACCCTTTCCCATGAGGAAGTTAGAGATTCTAAACCTCCAAGGTTGGTAATTGCTTTTTTCAAGCTTCTCAATCTGAGTATTATAGTCTCCCACTATGTATGAGACTATATATGGCTCCTAATCCCTCCGTGGATTATGATATGTGTGAGAAAGAATGATATGTTACCTTCCCACAAGAGTCTCCACTTGTCGTGAACTTTCAACGATGATAGAAGCTCCCCCTTGCTTCAAATCCTTCTTCAAATCTTGCTAGTCTTTGCTTCAATCCTTGGCTCTTAAGCAACTTCAAGGCCTCCTCTTGATGTCTTCAATGATCAATGATGAGATCTAATACCACTGTTCGAGTATATCCACTCCTAGTTGCAGCAAAAGAATGATAGGCCCTTCCTAGGACCAAACAATTCACTACCACAGTCCACCAAAAATTGAATTTCTCTCTGTACCTGAACATTGAACCTATGAAATGATGCACATTCAAAACAGACTCTCTAAGCTTTCCAACAAGCCATAGATCACTCAATTTGGAGACTGTGAGCTATGCCAAACTCCTTGCACAAGACAGACCAAAATTTGCCTAGACTGGTATCTTGCACCTATGTGTACCTTTCAACACCCATATATTTGGGAAGATGCAGAGATAAGAATAGAGAGCTTTCAAGCTCAATATACTCAAGGTTAATGAACACTTGAAAGAAATCTTACAATCATAGGAACAAAATGAGCTATCTTGCAAATGAATCAGACTACTACACAAAGAGATATGGGTGATCAAAGATCACTTCCTATGAGAAAACTCCAGCAAGCAAGGGGCTTGCTTAGCTAGGGGCCAGCTTAGACCTGGAGTAAACACTCCTAATTAGAGCCTACAAGTGCTCAAATGGTAGAGGAGGATGGCCACAACTTTGCTCCATGTCTTTGCTTATATAATGCTAAAAAAGGTGGTTATAAATTTGAATTCAAAAGTGCCCTCCAAATGATCCCGATTTTTCTCCATCAATTAGGTGCGTAAAAGGCTGAGAAAACTCGTAGAAAAGTGGTTGTATATCCTACCAAAAAGTGTGAGTGATGTGGCATTTAACCTTAGCATGCCTTCCCACACTTGAGATTGCTAAAATTCTAACAATATATATACATATACATATACATATACATATACATAAACATATACCTATACATATACATATACATATACATATACATATACATATACATATACATATACATATACATATACATATACATATACATATACATATGCATATACATATGCATACGCGTATACATATGCATACGCGTATACATATGCATACGCGTATACATATGCATACGCGTATACATATGCATACGCGTATACATATGCATGCATACGCGTATGCATATGCATACGCGTATGCATATGCATACGCGTATACATAT
>CM035429.1:20247194-20302194 GCA_020310875.1 Ceratopteris richardii
AGGAATCGAAGGAGCCACAAGACGAAGAGAGTCAGAGCGAAGGGACAGCACAAGTAGCCATGGCAATCAAAGAAGATCTGGCAAGTAGGCCATCTAAATTTTTCAGACATCAAGGAGTTGAGCACACAAGAAGAAAGAGCAAGTAGGGAGCTCAAAGGTATGTATGACAAATCAATAGAGAAAATCCCTACACAAATAGTGATTTTCATCACTAAAAACCATTGTAAATATCATTTCGTATTTTTGTAGCTCCATTTTGCTGCAAGCCAAGGAGTCCTTGAGCTTGAGGAGCTTTAGAAGTATCTACCTGCCAATTTTCATATTTTTTAGATCTCGTTTGAGCCCTCTAATAAGCCCTGGAACCTAATTTTTAACTAGGCCGGACACTAGGTCTGAACAGGGCCAAAGCTAGTCAAAAACTATAAAAGGAGCTAGAGAGCTCATTTTTGAGGGTGGATTGTAATTGAAATGAACTTGTAAGAGCTTTTTGAAAGTAATCTAAGAACTCCGTTGCTTCTCACTCTTTGTCTTGCCGTGTGTGCGCGTGTGCGTGTATGTGTGTGCATGCTTGTGTGCTTCTCACTCACGCACTTGTGCCTCCACTTGCTCGAGGTCTTCATACCATCCTCAAGTCTTCCCGGATTGACATTAAAGGAGGTGCTACTCATCACTGAGCTACACCAAATTTTGGCGCCGTTGCCGGGGATCGAGCTTTGAGGACGAGCGTGTGATGGTAAGACGTAGATTGGAGACGTTGGCGTAGTAGGTAATTTCTTTACTTTTCCTATTTTTCTCTTTCTTACCTTACCACCATCATCACCATCATCATCATCACCATCTTCCACCTCCATGTCCATCATCGCGAAAATTTCAGTTTTTTTATCATATCACCTTCTCCACCTCATTTCCCTCATTTCACTTGTGAGAGAGAGCGAGAGAGCGAAATTGTGTGTGCTGTTTATGCATGTTTCTTGAGCTGTCTTGCAGGTACAGGCCGCATCATCGTCCCCAGCACTCTACGTAGGTACGGAATTCTCGGTAACTGTCTGTGTGTCGCCGACCTCTGTCAATCGCGACCGAGAGAAAAAATGCTCAAATTGCCAAACAAAGTGCAAAACCATGATCTACAGGCCTAGAGCTTCCCAAAAATGTGCTTAGAATTTTGAAACTCCTTAGATTTCTATCAATCGCGATCGCTCTGTCAATCGCGATCGACAAACCACGACGGACAGACCTGTCAATCGCGATCGACCAGTCAATCGCGACGGACAGCCCACGATGGCTCTGTCAATCGCGACCGACAGAGTCAACGACCGATTGACCACGAATGACGGATCATACGCGTGACACGTGTCAATCGCGACCGACCTGTCAATCGCGATCGACCCATCAATCGCGACCAACACAGTCAACGATTGTTTGACCACGATGGAAAGACCGTGTCAATCGCGATCGACCCATCAATCGCGACTGACAGAGTCAACGACCCTTTGACCATGACTGATTGACTTTTCGAACCACCTGTCAATCGCGATCGACACATCAATCGCGACTGATAGCCACGACGGATCTGTCAATCGCGATCGACACATCAATCGCGACTGACCTGTCAATCGCAACTGACAGAACTTGCGAACGCGTTAGAAGGGCAAATTTGGCCAATTTTCTAGGGTAAAGAATAGGGGGCTAACTTGGCCAATTTGTGGGACAAACACTCAGGGTTAGCATTGCATGTTGAGGCCGCAACCCAAGTAATTCAAGAATTTCTGCCTGCTTGATTAAACTGTTTTGAACCCTGTTTTAATCCCTGAAGCCTGAACTGACATAACTTCCTCATACGAAATCTACTGGTTATGTGAAAATTAAGATCAGGATTATTAGATAGGGTTTCTTGAAGTTAACCATACCCGAGGTAGGAAAACTGAGGGATCCTTGGGATTGTTTTTTATAAAGGCAAGAGATAATTTGGTCGGTGAGTCACATGCATGAAAGTGGTCTTGTCTGTCATTTGAATTTAAGTCTGGAGCTAATCTTGGGACTAATGCAGGTCTATTGAGAAGCAATTGAGAGCGTCCAAGCAAGGGCTTTGTGCAAGCTTGAGAATCAACTTCTCGAGCACTAAAGAGCAAGGATCAGCAAGAAAGGTCGGAATACTCTCAACTCCCCTTCGTCAATTCCTAGCTTAGGCTAAGAACGACTAGAGGTAGGAGTAAGTCAGGGCGACGATAGGCAATTATCAAGTTGAAGCATACCTAAACTTTCAAGTTCAAGCTAAGTACATAATCTTTATACTGTCGAGAACTTTAAAGGAAAAGAACTTAACGTGGAACGATCAACTTTGAGTGCGGAACTACACTCAAATATACCTTGCGACGTGATATCAGAAAAGAATTTTAATAGAGGAATCAACTAAAAAGAATCAAGTAACTGATACAAAAGGACTCTGCAACGAGGTTGTACTTGGGCAAATTTGGGTTATTCAATTAGGCTTATGAACCTTAGATCAGGGCGACATCTAGTAAGGGATAGACAAAGCCTTAGATCTTCAGAGGCTAGTGTCAACCACACTGCTAGGTCGTGGGCCCAGCAGTTGAGCCACCACTCATACTACCCAAGTTCTGAGACTAGTGAATCCGAGATGTCTCAAGGTATGGAGAGACCTACAGTAAGTTCAGGAGTGCCATACTTGCACAGGGTAGAAGGCCCTTACAAAACGCAATTGGAATACCTTAGGACCAACCGATTAGGTGCCAGCATCTATGAGGACGGCCTAGGAAGATCTGTGGTACAGATTAAGAATCCTGATCAATCCATTGGACTAGAGCACCCAGATGTCAAGTTTGAAAATGGAGCATACTTGGACAAAGAAGGAACCATATACGTAGTCACCAGTCACCCAGATAGGACAGACGAATTTGGAAATGTGATCCCAGAAGCGGACTTAGGTGACCTAGAGCAAGGAAACATGGGTACAGAACCTAGAACCCCTCGAGGCAAATCGGTTCTCACTAGGATTATCACACCAGAGTGGATTCCCCAGGATAATAAGAGCATAGATTTGCTCCTCAATCGAGAAACTGACGAAGCCTTTTGGAGGTATAAATCTGATCAGCCAACTGATATAGGAACAATCATGATCTATGAGTTTAAGGATCCTGATAGCCCAGGCAAAGTGACCTATTTGGATCACGCTTCAGAGAGGATCTTTGTGGTTACAGAACATGATAGACATGCTTACACTTGGAAGGGTGAATTCGTTTTCCCCCAACCAAGATCGAACGTGTCCTTTGGTCACCCAGGAGCTGGAACCTCCCACGCTCACGGAACTCAAAGAGACAGACATAGAGAAAGGCCAGAGGTGAGCTTTGCCAACTCAGGGGGCAGAGAAAGAACGAGGACGGAAACAAATAGAGTAGAGCCTGAGGTACTTAGAGCTCACAGGAATCAAAGAAATGCGGATGAGTTCCCTCTACCACGACCTAGAGAGCACACAAGGACTTTGAGACCAACTCAACTAGTTAAGCCCATGAAGAACTACTTCGATGGCACTGGAGATCCATACGATCATGTGGCTGAGTTTAGACAAGTCCTGAGAGCTAAACAAGTGGAGGATCTATTCACGCAGTACAATGCCTTTGGTCTAACCCTTAGGAACACTACCCTGACATGGTTTCAGCCACTAAACGAGAGACAGTTCAGGAGCATAGACCAACTCCTAGAGGCTTTCATTATTGAATTCTCTAAGAGTGGCATAAGACATAATACCTCCTCACTGATTCACAACTTCAAGCAAACCCCTCAAGAGACCGTGAGACTTGCAGGAAGGAGATTTAGGCAATATCTTGAAAGATGCCCTGTCCCTGAGCTACCCACACCAGCTAAGCAAGTGGCTTTATTCTTGGATGGATTGCTAAGTACCAAATTAAGATCATATGTGTACTTGAAGGACCCTAGGACCATAGAAGAGTGTGTACGCATGTGTATTGACATTGAGGATAACCTAGGGGAGGAGTTAGAGCTTTCCAAGATATACAAAGATTCAGATAGTGCCTCTAGCCTCTCTTCCACGCAATCCACATCGATTGAGGAACTTGCAGAGAAAGTTGCTCAGAAACTAGGTGTCTCTAGTAAACAAATCCCAAGGTTCGCCCCTGTAAAAAGATGCTATAATTGTGGAGGCGACCATATGGCAAATGTATGTCCCATTATGGCTCAACCCCAAGTGAATTCTAGTAGCCAGTACTGCACCATAGAACGGAGGTACACCAATCACACCGCGCAAGATTGCCCATACAACAAGCAGGCGGTTAGGCAACCCTACCCTCAGCCATACCCTCAGCAAGGAAGATACCAGAACCCGTACCCTCCACAGCCATATGGCAGGCCACAACAACCTTATCAGCAGCCATACCAAAACCAACAAAGGCCTCATCCTGTGTTAGCACAACAACCCCCTGCCCCAGCTAATGTGATCCCAGTAAAATATGCAGCAGCAGAAGAAAACCTGAATAGAGCTATAGTCCCTGTAACACCATTGCTTTCTGAAAGTGACCCCAGTGACGATAGCTTTGATTTTACACATGTCGATAGTCCCCATGCTTACTACATGCAATCTCCTGAACATGGTGAGTCCTACTACAGTGAGGAACCGAGTGAACCTAGTTGGGAGTCAGATTACACAAACATCATGTATACGAACCCCAATCCTAAGCCTCAACCTAGGCAGGTAAGACCCCCATTCCCTAGAGGACCATGCTACAGATGTCAGGGAGATCACCTCATTCGTGATTGTGCCTTACCTCCACTTACACAACCCCAGTCAGTGACAATTCAGGGCTTTTGCCAAGAATGTGGAAAGGAGCATCTCTTACGAGACTGCCCTAAGAATCCTAATAATATGCCAAAAATCACTCCTATTAACATTATTGGGTTGGTGGTAGACTCCACAGGAAGTATGACATCCACCGCACCAGTACAGGTAGTGACTAGAGCTCAGGCATTGCAACAGAACCAAGGGGTAAACCAGGATAAGAACCTAGAGGCTAGTGAAACCGAGAGCATGACAAAGAAAAGGACTAGAGCGTGGAAAAATAGTCGGGAAAGAATGAAAAGACAATGGGCTAAAAAGATGAGTGAACTTGAGGAAAGCATAAGAGAAACCAAAGCCAGGATAACTGAACTCACATCTCAAACTCCCTCTCACACTACCCCACCACCACCATTCCCATCGCCATCCGACCCGCCACCTTCCAACCCACCTCATACGATTCCACCACCCCCTAGAGTAGGATCAGTATTAGCTGATCCCACTCCTGAAGATATAGACATGATGCTTAAAGCATATCAGGCCAGAATCCAAGAAGGGCCAAATGTCACGGATCATCACAAGTGTTACCCTAGAGCTGACCTAGAGATAGAAAGAACCAAGCTTTGCGCGAAAATGGTCGCATTGGCTCAGACTATGTTTGAAGCCAGTCGCCTTTTCAATTACTCGGGCTCAGCCAAGACGCAATTACACTTGGATGGACTTCTAGAGAAGTTAGAGGGCATAATTGCAAGATCCACCAAGGAAGAAAAAAATCAAGAAAGAGATAAAGCAAGCAAAAACATGAACCATCCCCCATCAAAAGCTTATGTGCCCAATTCCACTGAACCAGACAACCCCCCCTCCCTAGAAAGAATAGAGAATCTAATGGCACAATCACAAAAGGAACTCGCCCCTCAACACCATGACAAGGCTAGTGAAAGAGCAGGTCTTCCTACCCAGAAAGCCTATGTGCCTGAGGCCTACGTGCCTAACTCTACGGAGCCAGACACCTCTTCTTCTATGAATCAATACACACCAGAATTCTTGCGAGAGATTCAAGAAGAGAAATGGGCTAAAGAGAGTGAAGTTCCTCCCCCCATTGAACTGGTGGATGACACACACGATCAATTCCCACAAGACCTTCCTTCCATTTATGGAGAACAGGAGAGTGCCCAATTTCAAGAAAGACTAGACTTCGAGTCTAATTCTTTACAAGAACTACCCCATTTCATAGGCCCATGGGAAGCAAAGTCAACCTGTATGAGAGCACCTACAGTCATGGTAAGAAATGAAGATTCAGTCATACCTAGGAACATAGAGGTAGTGAAGAACACCAAAGTGCAGTGCAATCTCACTTTGGAAGAGTTGCTTAAGGTTAGACCAGAAGTGTGGAAACATGTAGCCAATCAAGTGCCCGAGATAGCAAAACCTCGTTCCCAGGTAGGATCACATAGGACAGTGCCAGAGATACCCTTGGATAAGATAGGAGATATGTGTGAAGGTGAAGAAGGGAACACCTATCTTCCCATTACCTACCAGGAGTACACCACCAAGGCAATTTTGGACTCAGGTGCAGGAGTTGCAATTGCCACCACTTCTCTATGGAAGCATTGGGGCAAGCCAACACTCAGGCCAACGAGAATGAAATTGCAGATGGCCGATGGGCATGTTGAAAGGCCCTTAGGATTGCTAGAAGGAATAACTCTCACCACCTGTGGTGTCGAGTTCGAGCATACATTTGCTATATGTGATTTTAGCAAGAACCATGCCTATGAAATGATCTTGGGACGACCTTTTATGCGACAGTTGCAAGTGGTACAGGATTGGGGAACCAACTCCTTGTACCTGCAACACTTAGGTGTTACGACCAACGTGAATCTTAAAGATTACTCTCATAGAGATGTCCCTCCTATCCAATGGAATCCCATCCATAGAGCCAAAGATGATACGGAATCGGTGCATTCCATAGGATCAGGATCCTCATGGATGCATGAAGACACTCACTTATGGATGTGCAAAGTAGCAGTAGAGGAAGAGAAGAGAGAAAAGGCCAGAGAAATAGGTGCAAACAAAACACATAGACCCATTCAAGACCCAGCCTATGCACCTGTAGTCTTTCTTGACGAAGAATTTGAACCCCACGGCTGGGCAGAAATCCTAGCAACAATGGATGTAGCCATCAATGAGGAACAATGGACACCCCACTGTGATGAGGATGGGTATGACATTTTAGTCTTCTCCATAGAGCCAATCATGGGAGAGGCAGTGTTAGAAGAGTGTGAACCTAGCCCTGATGCATTTGAGGATGCAAGTGACTCTGATCTAGAGTCAATCATTATGGACCCACCTTTTGCATCAGATGAAGAATACTTCCATGAAGTAGAAGTTCAACCCCAGAGGCATGGAGAGCTTACGAATGATGTAAGATTAGCCACACATGTGACCCCGAAGGAAGAAGGAAAGAAACGAAAGAAGAGAGAAGTCTCACCAGAAGAGGAAGAGTCTTTGTTTGAGGTCCCGGAAAATTTTAAGAAGTATGAGATAGACGACAGGAGAGTCATGATAAGAATGCCTAAACGAGAGGCACAATCAGGAGAGGCCTATGATAACAAAGAAACCACAAAGAAAATTGTGGTAGCCATGGAAGAGGGAGAAGAGAGGTGCACGTACATAGGCCATGACCTGACCGAAGAGGAAGAACAAGAGCTAATAGCCTTGCTGAGAGAATACAGAGATGTATTTGCTTGGAGTTACAAGGATTTGAAGGGTGTTGATCCAGACATATGCTCACACACTATCCCCATGACCACAGATGCCAAACCTTCTAAGCAAAAGCCATACACATATAATGATAATTATGCTGCCAAGATCAAAGAGGAGATAGATAGACTGGTTGAAGCTGGATTTATCTATGAAATTGAGCACACTGAATGGGTATCCCCCATTGTAGTGGTGCCCAAAAATAATGGTAAATTACGTGTATGCATTAACTTAAAGAAGGTCAATGCAGCCACAATCCGAGATAACTATCCGCTTCCCATCACAGAACATCTCTTAGAAAGAGTGGCAAGCAAGGAAGTGTATAGCTTCCTTGATGGATTTTCGGGCTACAATCAAGTAGCCATAGCCCCAGAAGATTAGCATAAGACGGCTTTTGCCACTGAATGGGGAATTTTTGCCTTTAGAGTAATGCCATTTGGGCTTACCAATGCACCAGCAACCTTCCAGAGGCTGATGTGCCATGTATTTAAAGAGTTCCTGAGGAAGAACTTAGAAGTCTATGTTGATGATCTTTGTGCTCATTCCAACATTAGACAAACCCATATTCCTGAACTCAAACAAACCTTTGACAAATGTAGAGAATATCAAGTCTATCTAAACCCAGAAAAATGTGTTTTCATGGTCAGGCAGGGCAAGATTGTAGGGCACATAGTGTCAAAGAATGGCATATCTACTGACGAAGAGAAAGTGAAAGCCATAGCAGAGCTACCTAGGCCAAGGAATGTCAAGGAAGTACAAGCTTTCATGGGACATTGTGGTTACTACCGCCGGTTCATTCACATGTATGCTGTCATTGCAAAGCCCATGTACGGACTTCTGACAAACTTTGAGTGGACTGAGGAATGTGAGAATTCCTTCAATGAGCTTAAACGGCAATTATGTTCAGCACCAATCTTGACCACACCAGATTGGAACAAGCCATTCCATGTTCACGTGGATGCATCCAATTATGCTATTGGATGTGTACTCGCACAACCTACGGGTGAAGGTAATATGGATCTTCCAATTGCCTATGCTAGTAGACAATTGAATGCAGCTGAACAAAATTATACCACTACTGAGAGAGAAGGCTTAGGCATGGTATATGCAGTTAAGAAATTTAGACACTATTTGCTTGCAAATAAGTTTAAATTTTTTACTGATCATCAGGCATTGCTATACCTAGTAAACAAGCCATGCAATACAGGAAGATTAGTAAGATGGTTTCTCTTGCTAATGGAATATGATTTTGAGGTTGTGGTAAGGAAAGGGAAGACTCATTTGAGGGCAGATCACCTTTCTAGGCTCACATCGGGAGAAGCCCACAAGGAGTATCAGATGATCTTCCTGATGCTTACTTGTTTAATTTGGAAGTAATACCTCAGTGGGCTAAGCCATTAGTGCTAGTATTGACATACGGACCTAACCATCCAGTAATAAACACGCAGGGTAGAGAGGTAGTAAAAGCCCAAAAGTATCACATCATGGTAGGAAGTATGTACAAGCACACAGATCAAGGAATCTTGGCTTGTTGTGTAGAAGAGGACGAGTACACTAAATGGTTGCATTTAGCACATGTAGGTCCATTAGAGCAACACTATTCAAAGCAACGAACCCTACAGACACTAAGGAGACTCGGAGTGCATTGGCCGACTATGGAAGCTGATGTCCAAAAGTTGTGCAAGGAATGCCCAATCTGCTGCACTAAACCACCTGTGGAACATGCCACTCTTTATCAAGTATCCATAGTGCCAGATTGGAGTGAACCACTAGTTTCCTTCCTAAGAACGAAAGCTTTCCCTCTGGATATGACCCTGGTTAGGAAAAGGAGTTTAGAACAAGAAGCCCATGATTACTCACTCATTGGTGATAATCTATACAAGCATGGTAAAGATGGCTACCTGAGACTGTGTGTCCATGAGAGTGAATATCTTAAGATCTTGGAAACTGCTCACCAAGGTGTAGCAGGCGGACACTTTGGACCAGATCGGGTGATCAAGGCAATACTATTTGCGGGCTTCTGGTGGCCGACCCTTCACATGGATGCACATACCTATGTGAAACGATGTGATGTCTGTCAGAGAACTCATTATCCTATACGTAAAGATGAGATGCCACTGAAACCTATGATGGGTGGACGTGCATTCTCTAAGTGGGGAATAGACTTCGTAGGTCCTATTAATCCCCCAGCTAAGGGTTCCCATGCAGAATATATCATTGTTGCAACAGACTATCTAACTAAGTGGGTAGAGGTAAAGCCACAACGAAGAACGATGCTCAAACAACTGCTAAATTCTTGTTTGAAAATGTATTCACAAGATATGGGCTACCTATAGAGCTAGTGAGTGATAGAGGCACTCACTTCTTGAACGAAGTGATTGAAAATCTACTCCAAGAATTCTTGGTAGTTCATAAGAAATCTGCCCCCTATCACCCACAAGCTAATGGGCAAGCCGAAAGCACAAACAAGATTCTATGTAATGTGTTGACCAAGTTAGTGAATAATAAACACTCTGATTGGGACAAACAGCTACACCATGCTGTTTGGGCATACCGAGTTGCCTACAAAACGATACTCCAAGCCACTCCCTTTCAAATGGTGTTTGGTCAAAATGCTGTGCTACCTTTAGACTTTTTGATACCTACATTGAAAGTGGCACAAGAGCATGAATGGACGGGTCATGAACTCTCCTCTAGACTTTTTGACCTTGAACGATTAGGAGAAACAAGACTGAGAGCAGCTGCAGGGATATATGCAGCTAAGAAACGACAGAAGGCCTACTTTGATGCCCACGTTAAGGATAAAGGGTTGAAAGCAGGAGACCTAGTGCTCGTCTACACTTTGAAACAACATGCTAGGAAGCTAGAGAAAAGAGGCTACGGACCCATGATCATTAATAGAATCTCAACAAGTGGAGCAGTGCAACTAGCCACATTAGAAGCCGATGTTCTTCCAAGTTACATTAGTGGGTGCAGAGTCAAGTTGTATCAGGAACCTCTCACAGAGGAAATGCTAAGTCGACTCAATACTGCTAAGAAACGCAAAGAGGAAGAAAAGCGAATTCGAGAAGAAGCTCAAGCAGAAGCCCTAGAGCGGATACGGAGAATGAAATTAAGAAGACAAGGTAGAGAGCACCCTAGGCAAGATGCATATGCAGACCAAGGATATGACGTGGCTATGTGTGAAGTTTCAGGTGTTAGCTCACATAGGATAACTGATCGACGTCCTTTCATAACCTTAGATATAGGACAAGGAAGAGTGCAAGGACTGTAAGAGTCTTGATTGACTCAGGTGCAGCCACTAGTGCTGTTAAATTGTCTTACTCTCAAGAGTTGCAATTAACTGTCAATCCTGTGGAAGCA
The DNA here is from genome assembly GCA_020310875.1 of Ceratopteris richardii. Taxonomy (NCBI): domain Eukaryota; kingdom Viridiplantae; phylum Streptophyta; class Polypodiopsida; order Polypodiales; family Pteridaceae; genus Ceratopteris; species Ceratopteris richardii. The sequence goes on from CM035429.1 coordinate 20,258,125, forward strand.
TATCTCATAGGATTGGGAGGCGTGGAAACCCCTTGCATGGGCGAGGTGGAACTTCCCCTCTATATTCACGATGAGGCAATGACAGTTAAAGTACTAGTATGTCAAGATGAGGACCTCACTGAACCCCTTGTCTTGGGTCAAGACTGGATCTATGACCAAGCAGTCAACTTAAACCTAAGAAGTGGACTTCTTCAGGTATGGGTGAATCAGACTAGAATTACAATTGAGTTAAATAATGGAGCACTCAAGGAACTAGAAAAGACACGGACTCCTAGTCCCTCCAGGGGTGCACATGAAGTTGACCATGCTGTTCTTGTCCAAGGCTATGTGATGCAGAAGAATGAAGATCTCAAAAAAGGAGTCAGAACCACAATGGAACTCCCTTCTTTTCCAAAGGCCAGAAGGAGGCAGCAACTAAGGACAGATCAATCACTGAAGACTCTCCAGGCGAGAGACCAAAAGAACACGCGAAGTAGAACAACTCAGCCGATGAAACAAATGCGGGTGCGGAAAGACAAGCTGCCGACCGTAACCAAGTCGCAACCACAGTCTCAACTTCCTATTAGTAATCAACGACTTGATGATAATAAGAGGACTCCTAAAACCCCTGTTGAGAAAGTAAAATCTATTTGGGTACCCAAGAAGTCGATGACGGCTGACCCACAATCAAGACAAATTTGGGTGCCTAAGGCTTGCTTGCGGGCTCAACTAGTCCCACACAATTCACATCTTACACGACATGGTTCACTCGCTCAAGCAGCCGCCACCCACTCTTGTCTGATACACTCGAACACACTGCCACCTAGAAGCACGCACGGACTCACTCGTAAATGGGTCCCAATGACACAACAACTCCCAGCAGAATTACTCATGCGACCCTCCCGAGTCTCCACAAAACCAAGACCAAAAGTCATCCATGGTGTTTGGCAACTTAAGACTTGTAATAAACCCCCCGACCCCAATCTGTGAATTCATCTCCACTTACTAACTGCATTAGTCAGACAGTGCATCTTTCCATCTAGCTCCTAGGACTATCCAGGCATTAACTACACACACTGCCATCGTGCACTCACTGACCACTAACCCATTACTCACCTCACGATAATATTGTAACGAGGGCAAACATGTTCTATCTTGTCCATTACAATATTAACGCATGCTCTATATTCTCGACAGAATCAGTAGCAAGCAATAACAATGGCAGAAGCCGGAGGTTCCAGTTCTCACGTCGGATCCAGCGCACAGATTCTGGATATAGAAACACTCCTCCTCGAACCACATCTCACCGAAAGGCCACAAGAACTTCAAGCTGTGCATGTGCTCCCAATTCAAGATCCTCCTCAAGGACACACCTCTCAGGTGGGCAAACACGCTCATTGGTTCAGTGATCTTGTAGGACCATTGGGTGATGGAACCTATTTTTGGGAAGCTGAATTGGAGTTTAATGGTAAATGGGGACGCTACCATTTTTTCGCACGCGAATTCGAAAACTATCAGAATGCCGAAGTAATGCGTTCGGTATGGACCAAAGCGGGCGTGGACAGTTATTTCAGGGCCCACTTACCAAAGCCGGATTTCTTACGTTGTTCTTATCTTATCAGTACCATCACTCCTAGCAGGGCCAAGGGAGGCGACAGCACTTTTGTGTTACCCTCACTGTTGCCGGGCCACGAACTTAAAAGATTCAAACTGACCCTCAATCTGGTACGAGAAGCATTGGACATGCATGGTATGCACATTCCTACTGAAAAGGAAACAATGGTTCCAGGCAGAATGAAACATAAAGATCTCAATAAGCTGAAGGATATGGTAGCAATGACACCGACCATCGCTCTTCACCTACGGACCGTCATGCAGCATTTTGCTTTTCCCGCCCAGGAAAGATTCACCATGCCACCAAAGAAGATATGGTTTAGCTTGTATTTCGCAGAGACAGAAAACCTCCCTATCAACGTACCACATTGGATCATAGATCAGATCCACCTAGCCCATCAACGGTGGAACAAGAAGCAGAAAAATGTGCTCCACGGGTGTTGTGCTCTGACCAAGATAATCTATCGATGTCTAGCCTATGACGTGCCTATTCAGCGGGCACTCGTATGGTCCCGGGCCCAGGAGTTCTAGAGAAGACTATCAGCGGCAGGTCCTCCATCAAAGAAGATGAGAGGGGGAGTCCAATTACCCTGCGCTCAACCAAGGGGAGCCACCACTACACCAGAGATTACCCCTCCCCAGACACGACGCATTAGACCATTCACCATTCGGCTACCAAGACCAAGTACAGAGGGGCCCAATCTGGTGTTTCCACCCGTCCCATCGGACTTGGAATTTCCACAGGCCTTTACTCTCAATGATCTCACTGATGAAGAAGTGGCTAGACTAATCTACGACTCTAATCTCGAAACGGAAACAGAGCGAGCTCAGGAACCACAAACCCATACAACAACGTCAGCCCCCACCCGACCGCAAGTTGTAGAAGTCGACGTCGATGAACAAGAGACCGAACAAGAGGAAGAAGCCTACGAAGAACAAGAGTATGATGAACTTTCAGAGTTAGCAAGTGCCCCCGCGTATTCGGCACAAATAAAAAGACTATATCGAACCATGCAGCTAGTTCAAGAACAGCATAAAATGTCACTTGAAGCAGGCAAGAAACTCATGAACCAATTGCTGGCGGAGGAAGGCGTGGATGATATGTTCATCGAGTCCATAAACCTACACGCCAATGCAGTAGGATTGGATGAAGCCATTCATGAGGCAATGGCCTACATTCACCGATTTGAGAAAGGAGTTCCCGCCCGTCCCATGAGGTCCGGGAAACAAATTCATATCAACGTATCAACACCAGGAGATACAACGCAAACAGACGAACATCAGGAAGCACCACTGTCACCATCCTCCCCACCTCTCACTACACAACTCACTCCACCACGTGACACTATCGCCACCATGTCCACTATCACCACAATCGTCATGGGAATTCCACTCTCTCCGGGAATCCAATTCGGGGGAGTCACTATGCCCATCTTCACCACTCTCTTCACTAACGTCACATCCACCCCACCCACGGTCCCCATCTACACGGTCACTCAAACATTTGACACTATGGAAACATCTCCTGCCACAGCACCACTCCCTTCCCCCATGCAACCTCCGTCCCCCATACCCCCTCCACCCACATCTCCACTTGACTCCACATCATTCACAACTCCCTTTCCCGTCCCCATTTCCCCTGCATCTTCATCTCTCCCTGCTTCATTTAATGTAAATAGTATATTTCTAGCTTTAAATCAATGTGTCTATCAACTTCAGAATGAGTATCGAGCTCTCGACGATCGTTATCATCAAGTGATCACTACCAATCAGAAACTTCAGAGCTGCCTCACAGCGATTGAGGAAGAAAATGCAGAATTCAACCAACGTTACACCACGCTCGAACATGCCCACCAAACACTCCTAGAAACTCCCCAACCATCACAACAGCCGGGCACCAAACAACTCGAGGCCTTGCTGGACGTATACCAAGCTGATAATCTCAGAGTCCGGCGTAACTTGGCACTCCTCAGAAAACACATGGCAACCGCCCTTGAAGAGAACAAGAGACTGCAGCAGCAAAATGAAGCAAATCTAGAAGCAGCAATGGAAGGCTCTCCCCACGAAATGGATCCAGAGCAGTTTAAAGCCGTACCCTCAGAGACAATGAAGACCATCTTCGAAAGCTATGCAGATCTATTAGATGCTCATGATGAGTTGGAAAGGGAACGTGATGAGCTACGTGGCCAGCTCAAGGAACAGGAGGCTCCAACCAAGGTAATAGAACCGGCCTCGACTTCAGAGGAAGTGAAGGCATTGACAGAGCAGGTGGTTGAGCTCCAGAAAAAGTTACTAGAGTATGAAAGGCAACCCTCTCCAATCATAGAACCTGAGCCAGAAGACTTGGTTCCCATTGAGGTAGATGATTCGTACGAGGAACCATACGTTCCTATGCCAATGCCAGGAGGGCAACAGACCTCAGAGGGAATGGATACCTTAGAAGTGGAAGCATCTGAATGGCTTCAGTCATTAGAGAAGACAGCGAACACCCACGATGAACGAGTAGCAATACAAATCCAATCATTAGCCAAATTAGAATACACTGTCATCAAGTCCGAGTATTTCAGACGTATGTCCCATCACAGGTGGATAGGGACCAATGATGATCAGTATGTGCCATATTGCATATTATTGGCTGATTACAACGCAGAGATCCAACGACAATGTGGGAAGGCCCCCACCTTTGCCACCCAGTTTGGCCCCGACGATATACCAGAGAGTGCGAAAAGAGGATCTATTCATCAACCCACTTGGAGGATCCGTCTCTTGGAGACTTATCCTGAAATGGTACGAACCTGGAATAACATGCCCCTCTTTATTAAGTACAATCCTTGTTATGCCCCAGTCCTACGGAGACGCACATGGCCCGAATTCACCATTGCTGTCAGAAACATAAAAGGATGTGCCAAGTGGCTGAATTATGTTTATCTCGCACCTCCACGAGGACCTCCCACTGTAAATTACATGATTTCTACTATCAGACACTGGAGCACTCGACTACGCAATACACCCGATGTGATGGCACAAATGTGTATGAAAATATTTGAATTAATGCTGATCACATTCAAGACATTTAAAAACATTAAGGATCCCCACTTCTCAGGAGCAGGCTTCGTTACAGGCAACCAAGACCTAGTTTACGACATGAGCACCACCCCATCAATAGAAGTAATATATGCTTGGCACGCCAGAATAAAGTACCTCCCCGCCTGTTTTAAACAGACATTCGAGGAGATGTTCATAACGGGATTCTGGGAATATCACTCAGAAATTTTTGTACCCAAGCCTTCACATCTCCTCCACTTATTCGCTGTGGAGAGAACCATACATTTAGAACAACTACGGGTGCCACATCCGGACGTACCAGGACCAGTGAATTGGGATGCATTATTAACAGATCTAGCACGGGGGCTCAGATTAGAAGAACATCACCTCGCTTCTGACGTCATCCAATACTACGTTCAACGAACATCTAGACAAGGGTCTGTCAGGGGCGACAGACGCGAGAGTGGGGGGGGTGTTGGCAGCAGTCAGGGAACCGAAGGAGCCACAAGACGAAGAGAGTCAGAGCGAAGGGACAGCACAAGCAGACATGGCAGTCAAAGAAGATCTGGCAAGTAGGCCATCTAAATTTTTCAGACATCAAGGAGTTGAGCACACAAGAAGAAAGAGCAAGTAGAGAGCTCAAAGGTATGTATGACAAATCAATAGAGAAAATCCCTACACAAATAGTGATTTTCATCACTAAAAACCATTGTAAATATCATTTCGTATTTTTGTAGCTCCATTTTGTGCAAGACAAGGAGTCCTTGAGCTTGAGGAGCTTTAGAAGTATCTACCTGCCAATTTTCATATTTTTTAGATCTCGTTTGAGCCCTCTAATAAGCCCTGGAACCTAATTTTTAACTAGGCCGGACACTAGGTCTGAACAGGGCCAAAGCTAGTCAAAAACTATAAAAGGAGCTAGAGAGCTCATTTTTGAGGGTGGATTGTAATTGAAATGAACTTGTAAGAGCTTTTTGAAAGTAATCTAAGAACTCCATTGCTTCTCACTCTTTGTCTTGCCGTGTGTGCGCGTGTGCGTGTATGTGTGTGCATGCTTGTGTGCTTCTCACTCACGCACTTGTGCCTCCACTTGCTCGAGGTCTTCATACCATCCTCACATCTTCCCGGATTGACATTAAAGGAGGTGCTACTCATCACTGAGCTACACCAAATTTTGGCGCCGTTGTCGGGGATCGAGCTTTGAGGACGAGCGTGTGATGGTAAGACGTAGATTGGAGACGTTGGCGTAGTAGGTAATTTCTTTACTTTTCCTATTTTTCTCTTTCTTACCTTACCACCATCATCGCGATTTTGAGAATCGTGTTTTTGAGAATCGCGATTTTGAGCAGAGAATCGTGTTTTTGAGAATTGCGATTTTGAGCAGAGAATCGTGTTTTCACCGAATCGTGTTTTCACAGAATCGTGTATTCACAGAATCGTGTTTTCACAGAATCGTGTTTTTGACATGAAAATCGTGATTGCCAACAGAGAATTGTGTTTTTGAAAATCGTGTCTTAGAGAATCGTGTTCTAAAGAATCGTGTTCTAGAGAATCGCGATTTTGTCTCAGAGAATCCTGGTTTCTAAAAATTTAGAGAATCGTGATTTTGAGCACAACCACAGAATCGCGATTCTGAGAATGACCTCAGAATCGTGTTTCCTTCAGAGGGTTTTTAGGCGGGAAATAGAAAATCGTGATTTTTCAAAAAAATTTGAATTTTTCACAAAATCGCGATTTTCTTCACATAATTGTGTTTTTTGGCGGGAAATTCAAATTTCTGAGCGCCGGCAATGGCGAGCTGCGTATATGTAGAAAATCATGAAAAAACACAGGCGCTTGCTCTCCCTTGCACCTCCTAACTCCTTCTCACACAATAATGGATGAAAAATGGTACGAAAATGGTGAAAATGCACTAAAAAACAAGAAATTTCTATGAAGAAGAAGATGGAAGAAGTTGGAGATGGTGATGATGATGAAGATGAAGAAGAAAAATCAGAAAATGAACAAAAATGATAGTTTTTTTTTCCTTCCAACGTCGCAAATCTACGATCTTACCATCACAACGCTCGTCCTCCAAGCTCTGTCCCCGGCAACGACGCCAAAATTTGGTGTAGCTCAAGCGTAAGCACCACCTCCTTTACTTGTCAATCCGCGGAGACGTGAGGACCGGTATGAAGACCACGAGCAAGTGAAGGCACAAGTGTGTGAGTGAAAGCACACCAACATGCACACACATACACACACGCGCACAAGGTAAGATCAAAGAGAGGAACAATGGAAAGCTTCAATTGCAAAAGAGTTCTCTTACAAAAGCTCTATTCTCTCACCAGCTAACCCCAAAAATGAGCTCTCTAGCTCTTTTTATAGTTTTTTGACTAGTTTTGGCCCTGTCCAGACCTAGTGTCCGACCTAGTTAAAAATTAGGTTCCAGGGCTTATTTGAGGGCTCAAACGAAGTCTAAAAATTATGAAAATTGGTAGGATGATACTTCTAATACTCCTCAAGCTCAAGGACTCCTTGGCTTGAACAAAATGGAGTTACAAAAATAGAAAATGGTATTTACAATGGTTTTTAGTGATGAAAATCACTATTGTTGTAGGGGATTCTTCTGAAAATTTGACATACACTTCTTGGAGCTCCCTACTTGCTCCTTCTTCTTGTGTGTCCACCTCTTTGATGTGCTCCTGCACTTTGTCCTTGACCTTCAGCTTCAACAATATACATATACATATACATTTACATATACATATACATATACATTTACATGTACATATACATATACATTTACATGTACATATACATATACATATACATGTACATATACATGTACATATACATGTACATATACATGTACATATACATGTACATATACATATACATATACATATACATATACATATACATATACATATACATATACATATACATATACATATACATATACATATACATATACATATACATATACATATACATATACATATACATATACATATACATATACATATACATATACATATACGTATACGTATACATATACACATACATATACATATACATATACATATACATACACATACACATACACTTTATGTTCCCACTATTCATAAAAAATTGATAAGTGTAGGATAAATTGTGGAGAAAGGATATGAAGTCAGAACTTAGCCGTCGTTTGAGCATCATTCTTTGTTGTGGCTTTCACTTCTACCCACTTGGTAAGGTAATCTGTGGCTACAATAATGTACTCGGCATGGGAGTTTCTAGCTGGGGGGTTAGTAGGACCTACAAAGTCTATACCGCACTTCAAAAATGCACATCCTCCCATGATTGGCCTCAAAGGCATCTCATCTTTTCTAACTGGATATTGTACACGTTGGCATGCGTCACATTTCTTCACATAGGTATGTGCATGCATATGAAGAGTGGGCCACCAAAGTCCTGAAAATAGAATGGACTTAATTACTCAATCAGGACCGAAGTGTGCACCTAGAGCACCATTGTGTGTAGCTTCTAAGACTTTCAAATAGTTTGATTCATGAACGCACAATCTTAAGTAACCATCTTTTCCTCTTCGATATAGGTTGTTTTCTACTAAGCGAGCCTCTTGCTCCATGCATCGTTTTTGTGCTAGACTAGCCTCACTAGGTATTGTTATTGATTTCATAAATTCTACCAACAGAGCACTCCAATCCGGAATTAACGACATGTGATAAAGGGTAGCATGCTCCACTCGCAGTTTCTCCTGGCATTCTTGAAAATTTTTAATCCACACATGTATTTCTTTATCCATACTAGGACTATACACTCCCAACGTTTTAGATTCTGCAATGTTCGTTGTTTAGAATCGTGATTCCCTAGAAAACCTTCATGGGCTTGTTGCAACCAACTACTATGTTCATCGTCCTCGACACAACAAGCTAATACACCTTCTGTATCTTGTTTGTAAATGCTTCCTGCCAATACTTGCTAGTTTTGTGATCTTACAATTTCCTCTATTTGTTTTCACATTCTTATTCGTGGGTCCGAAGGTTAGGACAAGTACCAACTCATTTGCCCACTTAGGAACAACTTCTAAATTGAAAAGATAAGCATTAGGTAGTTCATCAGACACTCCTTGCGGTTGCTCTCCTAAAGTAATGCGAGAAAGGTGATCCACCTTGAGGTGAGTCCTAGCCTTCCTCACAACAACTTCAAAGTCGTATTCCATTAGTAAGAGGAACCATCTTACTAAGCGTCCTGTATTGCAAGGTTTATTGACCAAGTATATCAAAGCTTGATGATCAGTGAAAAACTTGAACTTTTTGGCCAATAAATAGTTTCTAAACTTCTTCATATCATATACCATGCCTAAGCCTTCTCGCTCAGATGTGGTATAATTTCGTTCAGCTGGGTTTAGTTTTATACTAGCATATGCTATGGGCAAATCTAAATTTCCTTCATGTGTGGGTTGTGCTAGCACACATCCTATGGCATGATTGGATGCATCCACATGGACATGAAATGGTTTACTCCAATCAAGAGTGGTCAGTATTGGTGCTGTGCACAAACGTCTCTTCAGCTCATTGAAGGAATTTTCACATTCCTCGTTCCACTCAAAATTTGTCAACAAGGCATAAAGAGGCTTAGCTATGATTGCATACATGTGAATAAACCTACGGTAATATCCACAATGGCCCATAAAGGCTTGTACCTCTTTAAAATTCCTTGGCCTCGGCAATTCTGCTATGGCTATAACTTTGTCCTCATTTGTAGATATTCCATTTTTAGAAACAATATGACTTAAGATTTTACCTTGTCATACCATGAATCTGAGCTCAGGGATGTGGTATCTTCTTTCTTTGGAATGAGCACATATATCGTCCAGATATACTTCTAAGCTCTTTTGCAAGAACTCTTTGAAGACATGACACATGAGCCTTTGGAATGTTGCAAGTGCGTTTGTGAGCCCAAATGGCATCACACAAAATGCAAAGATTCCCCACTCTTTGGCAAAAGCCGTTTTGTATTGATGTTCGGGGGCGATGGTGTTAGGGACCTCTAAATCTCCAAAGGCTTGATCTATATTGATTTAAGAGAACCTCTATATCAATTATAGATCAAAATTTAGACAAATATTACCTTGATTTACCAAATCATTAACTATCACTTCTCTGAGTGAAAACTTTTCTCCTTCAAGAAGTCTGCTTCAGAGATTGACTTCATTACCTGCACATATCTTCAAATTTCTTCATTCTAATGATATATGTACCTCCATTCTACCTTTGCACAATCATATAATCCATTAGGGCGTTCAAAAGAGTCATTAAAACTCTGATTTGATCATTAAGATCAAAGGTATGTAAAAAATTATCTTCCTGAACAAGCGACTTTGACATAGTCAACTTCTAAGGTTAATTTCTCATAGGGCAAGTCTCGTTTCGCTAAATTCTTTTAGACATAGCTTCCTTACCTTTTAACTAAGATTCTGAATACTCACTCATCAAAAACTTTACACTGTGCACTAAGATCCAAGCAAAACATTGACACAAAAATATGTGCAACTCTGAGAGTTCTATCTGCAGACTTTACATATACATATTCCTATTGATCATACACACAAACTGAAAGGAATTAGACCATGAAAATTTGAACATAGCTTGATTAGATTAGATGTGTACAAAAGATTTCCTGATCCACTTGATCAGACTGAGAGAAATCAGAGAAAGACTTGATGCTAACTCTTGAAGATGACTCTCTACACATCTATCTCGTGGAAACTTGGCTTCTAATGACTCTCTCATTTATTTATTTACATCATTGACTTATATACATATGATTCTAGCCTTATCCCACATCTATTACATTATTCCTCATCATTCTAATGATAATCTAAACTCATAGTACAAGAATTTTTATCTGTAATGTACATATGTATACAAGCTACATTTCTAAGATCTCTTCACTTTCTTCACTAACTTCTTTGGCTTCATTTTGATTCTTGACTTGCTTCAAATTCTTCATAATCATCAATTTGGGATTGCTTTGTTCCAACATATGGCTACTTGGTTGTATCCTGAAAACCCATCAAGGAAGCTATAAACTTCCTTGCCCTGCAACATGCCCCAATAAATGTTCAATGATTGGAAGTAGATAACTATCTTTGATCATAGTGGCATTAACTTTTTTAAGGTTAATACACACTCGCAACTTCCCATTCTTCTTTGGCACCAATACAATGGGGGATACCCATTCAGTATGCTCAATCTCATAGATGAATCGAGCTTCAACCAATCTATCAATTTCTTCTTTTATCTTGGTTGCATATGTATCATTATATGTGTAGGGATTCTGTTTGGTGGGATTGGCATCAGTTGTCATGGGGATCGTATGAGAGTAGATTTTTGGATCTAGGCCCTTCAAGTCTCTATAGTGCCATGCAAACACGTCCCTATATTCCATTAACAAAGCTACAAGCTCTATTTCTTTTTTTGCACTTAGGTCTTCTCCTATGTAAGTACATCGCTCTTCGTTACCTTCAATGGTCACAACAATCTTTTTGGTCTTTTCTTTATTATCGTATATCTTGTGGTGACCTCTCTCTTAGGCATTCCTACCAAAATTTTCCTATCTTCAATTTTATATTTCTTGAAATTCTCTAGTACTTCAAACAATGATTCCTCCTTTTCTTATTTCACTGCTTTTCTTTTCTTTTTCTTTTAATTACCTTCACTTCCATCCTTTGAATTTATAACTTTGATACTTGTGAGAGGTTCTTCTTCCTTTTGTTTAAATACCCCTATGTCTTCTAGATAGTGCTCCTCTGAGTTAAAGCAACTATCCATCACAATGGATTCTACATCATCGCCATTCTCTTCTTCTTCTATGAAGTCACTAGGTTCGCATTCTTCTTACAAGGACTGACACATGAACACTGAAATATCATAACCCGCCTAATCACAATGAGGTTTCGACTATTCTTCGTTGACAACAATATCCATGGTGGCTAAGATTTTTGCCCAACCATGAGGCTCGAATTCCTCATCTCGAAATATCATCGATGTATAGGCTGGGTCTTTAATTGGTCTATCTCCTGGGGGAGTTCTTTCTTCTCTTGCTTTTAGGCATTTTTCCTCGTCCTCTCCAACCTTGCATATCCACAAGTGAGTATCTTCATGCATCCATGATGGGTCACGTGAACTTTCAGAATGCACAGAGATAGAATCTTCTTTCGCTTTGTGGATAGGATTCCACTGTAGGAGTGGTACATCTCTGAATGTGTAATCCTTCAAATTGACCTTGGTTGTAACCCTTAAGTGTTGTAAGTACAAGGAGTTGGCTCCCCAATCTTGTACTATTTGGAGTTGTCGTAGGAAGGGGTCTTCCTAAGATCACCTCATAGACATTATTTTTGCCAAAGTCACATATAACAAAGGTGTGCTCAAACTCTACACTGCAAGTGGTTAGAGTTATCCCTTCAAGCAATCCTGGAGGTCTTTCAATATGGCCATCAACCATTTGAAGCTTCATTCTAGTTGGTCTTAATGCGGGCTTGCCCCATTGCTTCCACAAGGAGGTGGTTGCAATTGCAACACCTGCACCTGAATCTATGATCGCTTTGGTTGTGTAACTTTTGTAGGTGATTGGAAGATAAGTATTACCCTCTTTACCTTCACTCGTATCTCCTATTTTGTCGAGAGGTATCTCTGGAACTTTCTGCTTAGAGCCTGCTTTTGACACATTGGAATCAAGTTTAGGAACTTGATTTGCCACATTTTTCCATTGCTCAGGTTTTACTTTGAGCAGCTCTTCTACGGTGAGATGACATTGAACCTTAGTGTTCTTAACGACGTCAATGTTTCTTGGAACCACCGAGCCTTCATGTCATACTAGTATTGTGGGCGCTCTGATGTGAAGAGATTCAGATTCCCATGGGCATGTGAATTGTGGCAACTCTTCTAAAGAATTAGATTCAAAAATCTAATCTTTCATATTCTTGTTGCTCTACTTGATCTCCGTAAATAGATGGAATGTCTTGGGGAAATTGATCATGAAGATTCATCAATTTCAAGAATAGGAGGGGAATTATCCTTCTCCTTGGCCCATTTCTCTTCTTGTATTTCCCCCAAGAAATCTTGAGACTACTCTTGAATTGAAAGAGGCGTTCTAGCATCTGTGGAATTAGGAACATAAACTTCCCTTGGTGGTGAGCTTTCCCTTTCAACAAGTGGTTGAGCCTGTGGAGGTAAAGAAACCTGTGGCTTGTTTACCAACTGCTCTAATCTTTCTAGTAACCCCTGGAAATGCAAATCCGGTTTGACAAAGTTTGTCTGATTGAACATTTGACTCGTCTCAAGCATAGACTGAGCTAATTCTACCATTTTCATGCACATTTTTGTCCATTCAATCTCTAAATCTGCTCTAAGGTAACTCTTGTCGAGGTTTGTAGCTATTGGCCCTTCTTGAAGACGAGCCTGGTAGGCCAAAGGTGGTGGGATGGGACGAAGTGGAGTGGATGGAGTTTCGGCATGCAAGGGATTTTGAGAAGTGATATCTTCTATTTTGCTTTTTGCATCTCTCAAGCTTTCTTCTAGTTCAGATAACTTTCTATTCCACTTGTGATTGGCCTTCTCTCTGGAATCCTTCCATGTTCTTGTTTTTCTCTTACTAGGCTCTCCTAACTCACTTGATTTTGATTGTTTAGCTGGGTTATCTTGTTTTAAGTCTTGTGGCCTTGTAACTACCTATATAGGAGCCACATTATTGCTACTTGAACTTGAATCGACCACTAACCCTACCACATTAATGGGTGTAACCTTGGGTGTACTAGAGGGGTTTCTTGAACAATCTCTGGGGACATGGTCTTTGCCACACTCAAAACAAAAATCTTGTATTGTGATGTCATGTCCTTGACCCAAAGATGGTGGGTGGGGCAATCACGAATGAAATGGTCACCCTGACATCTGAAACATGGTCCTCTAGGGGCTTGTGGTCTCATTTGTCTTAATTGGGGCCTAGGGTTAGGATTTTTATACATGACATTCGAGTATTTAGGCTCCCAATTTTGTTCCATAGGTGGTGTCTCGTAGTGATAAGGATAAGTCTCACTATGCTCAAGTGACTCTGTGTAATAAGCTTGTGGATCTTCATAGGAATAGTCAGAACTCTGAGCATGAGGATCATTCTCTAGTACCAATGGGGTCACTAGCACCAATGCTCTATTAGGGTTCTCCTCTGTCATTGCATACTTAATTGGAATCACCATGGCAAGAGCTAGTGGTTGGTTTCCTAGGACTTGTTGTGGCCTATATGGTGCCTGATATTGCTATTGTGTTCTCTAATATGGCTGTTGGTATTGTTTTTGATACCTACCTTGTAGGTAAGGTTGTTGATAAGTTTGTCTAACAACCTGCCTATTGTAGGGACAATCTTAAGCGATATGGTTTGTGTATTTCCTCTCGATAGTGCAATATGGGGCATTCCTTTCTCTCACATTCTGATTTTACAATGGGTAAACATTAGCCATGTGGTCCCCTCCACAAGTATAACATTGGTTCAATGAGGTGACTCTCTGTGTTTGTCTATTTTGGACTCCTAGCTTCTTGGCAACTTGCTCAGCTATTTCATCTATGTCCATGGAGATTCTCGAAGTATGATTAGTAGAAGTATGAGAATCCTTACAGAGTTTGGACAATCCTTACTCCTCACCAGAGTTATCTTCTATGTCAATGCACATCCACACACACTCTTCTATGGATCTAGGATCTTTCAAGTACACATATGATCTTAACTTTGGCTGGTGTGGGTAACTCTAGAACAAGGCATCTTTCTAAGTGTTGTTTGAACCGTCTTCTTGCAAGTCGCACTATTTCTTGGGGTGTTTGCTCGAAGCTGTGGATCAGGGATGACATATTATGCCTGATGCCACCCTTGGAGAACTCTACAATGAATGCTTCTAGCAGTTGACCTATATCTCAATAATTACGAATGTTTAGTGGTTGAAACCAAGCTAAGGCATTGCCCTTGAGAGTCAAACCAAATGCCTCATACTGGGTGAACAAATCCTCAACCTGTTCAGCTCTTAACACTTGTTTGAACTCGGCCACATGATCATAAGGATCTCTTGTCCCATCAAAATAATTCTTCATTCCCTTGATCACTTGAGTGCGTCTAGGGGTTCTTTGGTATTCTGGAGGTCTAGGCAATGGAAAATCTTGTTCATCTCTTTGATGCCTATGTGCTTGATGTCTTTCTCTTTGAGGTCGTTCATTTTCAAATCATGATTGGTCTCTACCCCTAGTGTTTGCAAAGCTTACTTCAAGTCTCTCTCTCTCTCTCTCTCTTATGCGTTCTCGTTGGGCTTCATGAGCTTGTGATGATCCTGCTCGTTGGAGGCCATGGGAAACATTGGATCTTGGTGGAGGGAAAATCAATTCACTTCTCCAAGTATATGCATGTCTATCATGCTCTGTTACCAAGAACATTTTCCTTGACGTGTTATCCAGGTAGACAACTTTGCCTGGTGTCTCCGGACCCTTGGACTTGTAGATGATGACTATGCCCAATTGGCTAGGTTGATTTGGCTTGAATCTCCAAAAGGCTTCCTCCGCTTCTCTATTTAAGAATAGTTCTATGCTTTTGTTGTCTTGAGGGATCCAATATGGAGTGATCACTCTAGTCAAAATTGACTTACCTCTAGGGGTCTTGGGTTCTTGTTCTACATCGCCTTGCTCAAGGTCTCCTATCTCATTCTCAAGAATGATATTTCCAAACTCATCTGTCCTATCTGGTAGGTTGGTGACCACATACATGGTTCTTTCTTTATCAATGTATGAACCCTCTCCAAACTTGACTACTAGGTGTTTAAGTCGAAAGGGTTGATCTTGATTTTTGAGTTGGACAACTGACTGCCTCAAGCCATTCTCATAGATGCGAGCACCTAATCGGTTGGTCTGAATATATTCCAATTGTGTCTTATATGGACCTTCTGCTATTTTTCGATAGGCAGTGCCTGAGCCCCTTGCAGGTTTCCCCATGCTAAAAGACATTTCTGAGTCACTTGTGTCAGAGCTTAGTACGTCAGGATAACAACTTAGATGTTGTGCCCAAGACTTAGCTGTATGGTTGACATTTCCCTCAGAAGATCTAATACTTTGTCTATCCTTGCCTAGGTGTCTATGAGATCTTAGGTTCATAAGCTTTGCCTTCTGGTTTCGAAATTTCCCTTTATATTACTCAAAATCCTTTGGAGTCCCCTTGGTTTCCTAATCCCTCCTGAGGGTCAACTTCAATTTAGTCTATCTTCAATTTCCAATGAGCTATAGAGCTCAAAAAATGGACTTTTGATGAAAAATTTATGTCGAATGAGGCTCCTGGAGGTCAAAATAGGGAAACAAGACCTTTTGGAAAAATCACGATTTTGGGGGTCTGAAAATCGCGATGCTAAGCACTTAATGAAAATCGCGATTTTGAGGGACCATGAAAATCACGATGCAGAGCACTTATGAAAATCGCGATTTTGGAGACTCAGACAATCACGATGTTGTGAGACAATCACGATGCTGAGTCGAGCTTGAAAATTGTGATTTCGAGACCTCCTAAAAATCGTGAAAATCCTGATTTTGTAGCTTAGTGAGAATCGTGATTTTGGAACCAACTGAGAATCGTGAGAAACACAATTTTGAGTGAGAATCGTGAAAAACGCGATCTTGAAAATAGTGAAATATGCAATTTTGAATGAAAATCGTGAAGAACGTGATCTTGACTGAAAATCGTGAAATACGCGATCTTGATTGAAAATCGTGAAAAACGCGATTTTGAGTGAGAATCATGAAAAACACGATTTTGACAGAAAATCATGTTTTTGGCCTGAAAAATCGTGATTTTGAGAATGACCAGAAAATCGCGATTTTGATTGAAAATCGTGTTTGCTCATAATCATTTTTTTAACTAAAAATCGCGATTTTGGATGAAAATCGTGATTTGTGAAAATCACGATTTTGATCCGAGTGAAAATCGTGTTTTTTTTTCAAAATCGTGTTCTTGGCTGAAAATCGTGATTTCTAAATCGTGATTTCTAAAAATCACGATTTTGAGCCAAATGAAAATCGTGTTTTTTTTCTAAAACTCAAGTTTCCATGACATCAAGAGAATCGCGTTTTTGTGTGATTTAGGCAGGAACTGAAAATCGCATTTTTTATGAAAAATTTAAATTTTATGAAAATCGTGATTTTCAATAAGAATCGTGTTTTTTTGGCGGGAAATTCAAATTTATAAGCACCGAGCAATGGCGAGCTCTGTTTGTGCAGAAAATCGTGAAAAAGCACAAGCACTTGCTCTCCTTTGCACTTCCTAACTCCTTCTCGCACAATAATGCATGAAAAATGGTATGAAAATGGTGAAAATGCACTAAAAAACAAGAAATTTCTATGAAGATGAAGATGGAAGAAGGTGGAGATGGTGATGATGATGAAGATGAAGAAGAAAAATAAAAAGAATAACAGAAATGACTAGCTTTTACCTTCCAACGTCGCAAATCTACGATCTTACCGTCACAATGCTCGTCCTCGAAGCTCTCTCCTCGGAAATGACACCAAAATTTGGTGTAGCTCAAGGGTAAGCACCACCTCCTTTACTTGTCAATCCACATAGACATGAGTATTGGTATGAAGACCACGAGCAAGTGAAGGCACAAGTGCGTGAGTGAAAGCACATAAACATGCACACACATACACACACGTGCACAAGGCAAGATCAAAGAGAGGAACAATGGGAGGACTTTGAGTACAAAAGAGTTCTCTTACAAAAGCTCTATTCTCTAACAAGCTAACCTCAAAAATGAGCTCTCTAGCTCTATTTATAGTTTTTTGAGTGGTTTTGGTCTTGTCCAGACCTAGTGTCCGGCCTACTTAAAAAGGGCTTATTTGAGGGCTCCAACAGGCTCTAAAAATTATGAAAATTGGTAGGATGATACTTCTACTACTCCTCAAGCTCAAGGACTCCTTGGCTTGAAAAAAATGGAGTTACAAAAATATGAAATGGTATTTACAATGGCTTCTAGTGATGAAAATGACTATTTTTATGGGGATTTCTTCTGAGAATTTGACATGTGCTTCTTGGAGCTCCCTATATGCTCCTCCTTCTTGTATGTTCACTTCTTTGATGTGCTTCCATGCTTTGTGCTTGTCCTTGAGTGTCAACATCTTGGTCTTGTGCACTTTCCCTGATAGATCCATAAGTTGATAGCTGCCATTCTTGAAGTATGTCTTGATAAAAAACTGTTCCTCCCATCATGGTTGGAACTTTGTGTCATGCTTGTTATGAAGATTATCATATCTTAGAACAAGAGTTCCTTCAATCAACTTTTTATCTTTAAGTTGTTTGTTAAATTCCTCCCTCCTTTTCTCTGCTTGATTCATGTAATGCTCGACTGCAATCTCCCTTTTCACACTCAGTTCTTGTAGATCTTTAAGTCTCTTTTGAATTACCTCTTGCTAACCCTACCCGCTTTCTTTTAGTAGCAATCAGAGACTTGGAATTCCTACTTCTATTAGCAAGAAGACTTCTTGTCCATATACCAAGGGAAATGGGATGAACCCTAATGATGCCTTGTAGGATGTGCGATATGCCCATAAGGTGGTTGGTCTTTTCCAACAAGACCATTACATTGAGGATAATAAGGCATGAAGTATCTATGCCTTATGTTTAATCTACTTTATCGATTACTTTATAGATCATTCAAAAAATCTGATCTTAATCCTGGACCATGATCAAATACTATCTATAAAGGTATTCCAAATCTACAACAAATAAATGAATTTCCCAATATGTTGTGTTGTTGTCCTTTTAGTACTAGATGCTTATGCCCATTTGGTCATGTGATCCACTCCCATTCCTTCCCTGAGCTTGTCCTTGGTAGGGGTCCAATTGCATCAATCCCCCATTTCTTGAACGGTCCATAAGAGATTATCAATGTCCTTGGTTCATACATAAGCTGCTTATTTCCTATAATATAACATTTATTGCATGTTTTAAACCAATATTGAACATGTTTGTGAAGTTTTGGCCATGTATATATTGCTTGAAGTTCTTTCTTTATTATTATTTCATGTGAGAAGTGTCCTCCACATGCATGGTCATGGCATGATTCCGTAATGATGTTTATTTCATCTGATCAGGGGACCCTCCTAAGGATAAGATCCTTACCTTTATCATAGAGATGATCTCCTATAAGTTGGTACCTGTAGAGACTTCTTTGCTAGTCTATGTGAAGAGATGGATTTGAACTTGGAGAAGATGAAGTGGTGATGCAAAAACTTTTGCACTACACCAGCCAAATAAACTCCAGGGATATGAAGTGGGCCCTTTTAGATTTCCAAAGGATGTATTAGACACCCTATGTACCTCGAAAGACCACTCTCAAAAAGATGAATCAAAACATATTGGTAGAAGTTGAACCAAGGGTAAAAAACTTTCTATTTTGGTTCATACATCTTTTCAATGTTTTGAACAATTCTCTGGCGACAACTGCAATTGACTTAATTCCTTTTGGGTAACTCTTATTATCTTAGTAAGCTAACAACCATGAGTTATTTCATCAAACATGATGGACTACATGAAGAGAAAAGAGTTTAGCAAGTCACAACATCATCCCGATTTTCATGGGCTATAGTAATTCTCAAACTAGTGAGCAAGGATACATTACTATCTCAACATTCCAAGAGGCAATGCTAATGAAACTTTGTAGGCATATAATAGACAATATTCTGAATCTAACATGGTTTAAATCATGGCAAATGACCAACTAGACAATGAGAAAAAGCCTTGAGAAAATAACTGTTTTGATGGAGTATTAACAGAGAAGTGATCTATGTAGAGATATCGTCAATATCTAAGGAATATATCTCACGATTGAAAAATACAATTGCAATGAAATTTTGTGACTATAGACTTAAGGAGCTAACAATACCAAATTAAATCACTAAAAGTAATGGATCATACTCAGAGAAATCATATCTGCAATCTGACTAAAAGAAACTGAGAAGTATGGCAGTGAACAGTACACTCACATAGACATGAGCATATGAACACAAATGATCATGAAAATAAATTTATATTGATTGTAAAGTACAATGGACTTACGTGTCCATGTTGCCTTGAAACCACACTTTGATATGGCATGAAGCCCTACTCATAGAGGTACAAAAACTGTGACTAAAAGCCATGTATATATAGTGATGTTTGGAGCCTAATTTTGAATTTGAATCTCTCTTAAAATGACTCTTCAATATTTAGTGATTGATTCTCCTAGCACATCTAATCATAAATTCGTGGCTTTCTCTTTCCTACTTGTCAAGTGGATTCAACCACTTTAGATGCTTTCACTTTTACATCAAGTAGAACCTCAAAAATAACAAGAGTGAGTTCACAAGTGAACTCTACAAAGGATTGACATTTCCTTTAAATTTCTATGACCTTTGATTACTCAAGACACACTTAGACTTGCCATGCACTTGTTCCAATAGCTCCCCCTCAAGTCAAGTGAGCTTGAGGTCTTCAATCTTCTAAGATTTCATGCAAGCTAATCATACCTTTAAATTTGCTGAGTTTGGTTCCATCTAGTGCCTTCGTTAAGATATCTGCACATTGTTGATGGGTTGACACATAAGATAGTTGAATTTCCTTGCTCACAATCTTCTCTCTTACATAGTGATAATGTACTTCAATATGTTTAGTCCTTGCATGGAAAATTGGATTTGCAGCCAAGTGAATGGAGCTCATATTGTCACCAAAGATACTTGGAGTTCCTGTTATACTTTATGGGATATTTGGAATGAAGGTGTAATGCCTTGAGGATTTTAATGTGTTTTGTGTCTTGATTTAGCAGGTGAAGATCCATGAGGGTGTGAACGCGCATGGACTTGGAGATATTTAGAAGAATATTTTTAGAAGATGGTTATTTTTAGTTATTTTTGTAAAAAAATAATGGATCGCTTTAGAAAGCGACATTTTTGTAAAAATAGAAAATTACGAACTTGTAAATAAAGCAAAAACACGCTTTTCAGAGCGCGGCCCTCATGTATCTTCTATTCAAGACGTAATAGGAATTTACTATAAATACGCATGCTCTGGTAGAGTGTCCATCAGAGCATGTGGGGGGAGATTGTACCCAATTTGGTGTCATCTCTTATCTCTTTCTGTCTTTGAGTATTTTTTTCTCTGCGTTCGTATGTCTGTTATTCTCTGCGTTCATGCGTCTGTGGTACCTGGGGCAACAGTGGTATCAGAGCCAAGACGTTCGCGGAGGTGGTTGCAACATTTGATTGCGATTTGCAGCATTCGGGTCTGTTCGCGATTCGGCGTTCATCTCAACCGTCTGGTCCAGTTGCGGCGTTTGATTGCGATCTGTGGCATCCAGTCCGTTCGCGAATCGGCATCCATCTCAACCGTCTGGTCCAGGTTTTTCGTTCATTAAGTTTTTTTGAAGTTTTTTGGTTTTAGTTACGCATTGGACTGAAGACGCATTGGAGCAGGATCTAAGTACCTTGGGTAACACAATTTCTATTCATTCTTTACTTTGCATGCAAGGTACTATTAATGGTAAAATTGTTAATATTTTACATGATTATGGTAGTTCACATGACTTTATTTCTCACATATTAGTCAAAGATCTCCAATTAACCCCACTTCCTTCTATGTACAAAGTTAAGGCTGCATTCCAAGGAAACAGATATAATGTTACAAGTGAAGTGCATAATGTTCAAATTTGTATAGGCTTATACATGGATAAACGCACATTCTTAATTGCTCCTTTGCAGTCCTATGATGTTATACTTGGTATGCCTTTTCGTCACCATTATAATCCATGCATTGATTATCATACACACACCATGCGTTTTAAGTTTAACCATCAAGATATCTGTTTGTCTACAATACATGATTTCCAACCATTCCCATTAATTAGTCATACACAAGTAAAACGTGCATTCCGAAAAGGCTACAATTCATGTATTGTTTTTGTCAATAACATAGTCGATTATATACATACACTTCCTAATACCCATAAATCATTTATGGATTCTTATAAGGATTGTTTTATGGCTGATTTTCCTTCTAAACTACCACTTTCGAGAGGATCCCTTGATCATAGTATAAAATTAATTCTTGGTAGTTCTCCTCCCCATAAAGCACCTTATAGGCATGGACCTTTGCATCAACAAGAAATAACCAATCAAGTTAAGGATTTACTTCACAAAGGACTTATCAAGCCTAGTTCTTCTCCCTTTAGAGCACCTGTTCTTTTAGTAGAGAAGAAGAACAAGACTTATAGGATGTGCATTGATTATAGAGCACTCAATAAGATCACAATAAAAAATAGATATCCTATTCCTAGGATAGATGATTTATTAGATAAACTTCGTGGAGCACGTGTCTTTAGTAAAAATGATATTAAATCTGGGTATCATCAAATAAGAATGTCACCAAATGATATTTTTAAGACTGCCTTTCGAACTCAGATCGGTCACTTTGAATTCATGGTAATGCCTTTTGGACTTACCAATGCACCTGCTACATTTGCACGCATGATGAATAATATTTTTCTTGAATACCAAGCTTTTGTTCTTGTTTTCTTCGATGACATACTTGTCTATAGTAAGAATGATGATGACCATGAAAAGCATTTAGCAATAGTTTTTAATTTGTTACGCACCAACCAACTTTATGCAAATCCTGAAAAGAGTTACTTTTTCCAAAGAGAATTAGAGTACTTAGGCCATATTGTTTCAAGTCAAGGAGTTCATGTAGATCCAAAGAAGATTAAAGTAATTAAAGGATGGCCTATACCACAATCGGTGAATGATGTTCGCTCTTTTCTTGGATTAGCTAGTTTTTATAGAAAGTTTGTAAAAGGTTTTTCTTATTTAGCCCTCCCACTCACTTTATTATTAAAGAAAAAGTTAAAATTTGCATGGGGATTGCCACAACAACAATCTTTTGAAAAACTTAAACAATCACTTTCTCATGCACCTGTTTTGCAATTACCTGATTTTACACAACCTTTCCATGTAGTTACAGATGCTAGTGGCTCAGGTATAGGTGTTGTATTGATGCAAAATGATCATCCCATTGCATTTGAAAGTAGGAAGCTTAAACCTTCTGAAAAGAACTACAGTACATATGATAAAGAACTTTTGGCAGTTGTACATGCTTTAAAAATTTGGAAACATTATCTCATGGGTACAGAAGTCATAATCAAAACCGACCAACAAGCTATTAAACATTTACTCAATCAACCATTGATTTCAGATCGACATATCAAATGGGCTTCATACATACAAAACTTTCAACCTATGATTCAATATCAACCTGGCAAAGCTAATGTTGTAGCTGATGCCCTGAGTCGTTTTCCATCCCCACAAACAAATATTGTTTTTATTAATAACATTTCTATGGTTCATATTCATTCATTTCATGACATGATTCCTACATATGCATCTGATTTATATTTCTCACAAACATGGAATGCTTTCAATAATTCTACTACATTTAGTGAAGACCATTACACATTTCATAATGGATTCTTGTATTTTGATCATAAGCTATGTATTACACAAGATTTTAAAGAATTTGTTATGAAAGAGATGCATGAACCACCATATATGGGTCATAGGGGCATACAAAGTACTGTTTCTACATGTAAAGAATTCTTCTTTTGGCCAAATATGGAAAAGGATATTACACAATATGTTTCCCAATGCATTGTTTGTCAACATGTCAAAAGACATCATGGTAAAGCATTTGGATTATTAATGCCACTTCCCATACCTAATGGGCCATGGGAACAAATTTCTATGGATTTTATTACTGGTCTTCCTACAACTTCATCACATCATGATATGATTTGGACAATTGTTGATAGGTTTAGTAAACAAGCATATTTCATTCCTTGTACGAAAACTCTTTCTGCACCTCAAGCTGCCAAATTATTTATTAAATGTATTTTTCCACATCATGGTTTTCCAAAAGTAATTTTATCCGATCGTGATATTCGTTTTTGTAATCACTTTTGGGTTGCATTATTTAAAAATTTAGGCTCTAAAATAGATTTTAGTTCTGCATTTCATCCTGAAAGTAATGGGCAAAGTGAAGCTACGAATAGTACTATTTTGGATCTATTACATTGTTATTCTTTAGATAATCCAACTAATTGGGATGAGAAACTTTCTTTACTCCAATTTGCATATAATAACACAACACATACCACTAGTGGACGTGCACCAAATGAAATTGTGTATGGTAAAAAGCTTCCTACTCTCATGTCTATCATTCAAACTGACATACCTATGGCTGATTCTTTTGCACAAGATCATATTTCTATACTTCATGAGGTTCATGAGCATATTAAAAAGAGTTAGGAACGTTATACCCGTAATATTAATAAGAAACGAGCAGCTAAACAATTTAATGAAAATGATTATGTTTGGTTACGCATAATTAAACGACGTTTGAAAAATATTCTACAACATCCTAAGGTAAAACTTGCACCACGTTATTATGGACCTTTCCGTATTATTCAAAAAATTAATAAGAATGCTTTTAGATTAGATATACCTTCTCATTGGAATATTCATAATTCTTTTCATATCAGTTTATTGAAACCATTTAAAGGAATTTTACCACTCATTCCTATTTTGGATGATCCTCCATTGTTAGAAGAGGATGCTGAAGTTTTAATTCCAGAAAAAATACTTGATCATGATGTTACTACTACACGCACAGGTAATCAATACCATAGATATTTGATTAAATATAAAAATCATTCATTCGAAGAATCACAATGGATTCACAAAACATCACTAATTCCACATTATCATCATTTGATTTCTGCTTATCATTCACAATCACATTGTTTTTTTTTTTTTACATGGCACATGCCTATGATTGTTCAGTGATGCGACATGTGATTGGCCATCCATGTCTATTTTATTTTTTATCAACTGAGGTCAGTTGCTCGTCAACTGGGCGGCATGTTATACTTTATGGGATATTTGGAATGAAGGTGTAATGCCTTGAGGATTTTAATGTGTTTTGTGTTTTGATTTAGCAGGTGAAGATCCATGAGGGTGTGAACGCGCATGGACTTGGAGATATTTAGAAGAATATTTTTAGAAGATGGTTATTTTTAGTTATTTTTGTAAAAAAATAATGGATCGCTTTAGAAAGCGACATTTTTGTAAAAATAGAAAATTACGAACTTGTAAATAAAGCAAAAACACGCTTTTCGGAGCGCGGCCCTCATGTATCTTCTATTCAGGACGTAATAGGAATTTACTATAAATACGCATGCTCTGGTAGAGTGTCCATCAGAGCATGTGGGGGGAGATTGTACCCAATTTGGTGTCGTCTCTTATCTCTTTCTGTCTTTGAGTATTTTTTTCTCTGCGTTCGTACGTCTGTTATTCACTGCGTTCGTGCGTCTGTGGTACCTGGGGCAACAGTTCCAATCTCCAATCCAAGATCTGTAAATAGTGTCTTCATCCACATTGCTTCTTGAGTAGCTATGGCAAGACCTGTGTATTCAGCTTCAGTAGAAGAGAGTGCAACTATGGGTTGCTTCTTGGATGACCATGAGACAAGTTTTGAACCTGCAAAGGTAAGATATCCTGAGGTGCTCCTTCTATCTTCCTTGGATCCAGCCCAATCTGCATTAGAGGACAATTTCAAACTTAAATCAAATACATAAGGGTAGTATAACCCTTCATTCATGGTCCCTTTGAGATATCTGAGTATCCTCTTGGAAGCTTCCATGTGAGGTTTCTTGGGTGTGTGCATAAGTTGACTTAGCACACTCACCTATAACATATATCTACCCTTGTCAATGTGGCATAGTTCAAACTACCCACAAGGCTTTGATAACCTGTCACATCTTCTATGGGATCACCCTCATGTGAGCTCAATTTATGATTAACCTCCGTTGGAGTACCTGCAATCCTGCAATCTTTGATTTTGAACTTTGTCAACAAGTATTTAATGTACTTTCTTTTAGTAAGAAATAGACCATGATCCTTGTAAACCACTTCCAATCCTCGGAAGTATGAGAATGACCCTAAGTCACTTATCTTAAACTCTTCTTTCATCTGCTCCTTGACTTTCTTGATCCCATCTGCATCCTTTCCTATTAGTATAATATCATCCACATACACACACAAATAGATGACTTCAGAATTACTCCTTTTTATGAATAGTGATGGCTCTTCCTTGCTAGGTTGAAATCCTTTGTCCTGCAAGAATGAGACAAGACTATGATTCCAAGCGCTTGGGGTTTGTTTGAGTCCATATAAAGCTTTATTAAGTTTACACACATAATTAGGATATATGTGATTCTCAAAACTAGGTGGTTGTGCCATGTACACCTCTTCTATTATCCATTCATTAAGAAATGCATTTTTTACATCCAATTGAAGTATCTTCCAATTCTTGGAAGAAGCAATAATAAGCATAATCCTAATTGTAGGCATCTTTACCACATGAGAGAAGGTCTCCTCATAATCAATTCCCTAAGTTTGTGCAAAGACTTTTGCCACAAGCCTTGCCTTAAACCTATTAATGAAGCCATCTGAGTTCTTCTTCAATTTGTAGATCCATCTTGATCCTATCACTCTCATTGATGGAGACTTAGGAACTAACTCCCAAGTGTCATTCTCGTCCAGAGCTTTAATTTCTTCTTTCATTGCATGCCTCCATTCTAATTTCTTCTTGGATTCCTCAAATGTTGAGGTTTCCTCTTGATTTATACCCTGTGCTAGATAGATTGAATGTTTAGTGGCTAGAGAAGTATCAAACCCATACCTTTCTGGTTTTCTTTTCTCCCTCATGGACCTCCTAAGGCCATGATGTGATGATTTTTCCTCTTGTCCAAGTTCATGTATTTTTGCTTTAACCTTTACACTTCCAGATTTTGAGTTTTTCATATTGAATTGCTTGATCATCTTTTGAGGTATCTTGCTTTTGAATTTTAGGAGGATTATCCTTAACAAGTTTTGGAAAATCTTCTTCAAGATCATAAGGTAAGTTGACCTTTCTACATGAATCTTCATACCAAGAACTATTCTCATCAAATTCTACATCTCTACTCACCAAGAATCCTTTGGTTGTTGGGTTGTATAATCTGTAGCCCTTTTGATTGTTGTCATATCCCATGAATATACACCTTTCTGCTTTGGGATCCATCTTTCCTCTAACATGTGAAGGAACATGAGCATAAGCAATACATCCAAAAATCTTACAATGATCCATGCTTGGTCTTCTTCCATTCCAAGCCTCATATGGTGTCATGCCATCAAGTGATTTTGAGGGTAACATGTTAATCGAATAAGTGGATGTTGATATAGCCTCAACCTAGAAGTAATTAGGTAAGTGCTTCTCATTTAGCATAGACCTTGCAACTTCAACAATTGTCTTATTCCTTCTTTCTACCACTCCATTTTGCTCCTGAGTGTACCTTGCAGTGATCTCTCTTTTGATTCCTCTGTCTTGAAGAATGGAGTCAAATTCATGGGAGAATTAGAAGCTATTTGGATTAGGTTGCTCTACTTAGATTTGGGACTTCACACTCATTCACCAATGATGTTTGCTGATAACACTAGTTCTTTGCATCTTGAATCCAACCCCATTTATCATGCAAGAAGTAAGCATATAGAAGTGCACTATCACTATGTTACAGAGAAACTCTTGAGGAAAGAGATTCAATTAGCATATGTATCTACAAATATGCACTGTGTTGATTTGTTAACCAAAGCACTTTAGCTTTACATGTTTAAAACCATGATTGGATTACACGATATTCAAGACGATTGATGAAACAATGCAAGGCAAGATGTTTGGCTTGAGGGGGACCTGTTTGTGCAAATGCTCAAGCCTACACATTTGGCTTAGCATGGAAGAAATTATGTGGAACTAGCACTTCATGATTCATGTGAACTATAGCTTGTAACTACTTGATGATTTACCATTGTAAAACATTAACTCTTTGGAACTAGCAGAAAGAAGAAATAGAAGTCTTGTAGAGTTTGCAAGATCGATGATGAAGGAGAAGAAGTGCCCTAATTACATGTGGGTAGAAGTAATTAATACTGCAACTTATCTTGTGACTAGGTTGCCTTGCAAAGCTTTGGAGGGAATGACTATATGAAGCATGGTGGGGTAAGAAACTTGCTCTTGATCATTGCAAAATATTTGGATGTTTGGCATATGCTTATGTTCCATCTCAATCGACATAAGTTGGAACATAAAGCAGAAAACTATGTGTTCATTGGGTATGATGGAAAAGTGTCTAGATACAAGGCTAGACTTGTGGTCAAAGGATATGCCCAAACACATGGAGTGGACTATGATGAAACCTTTAGTTGAGTGGCTAAGATGTCTACAATCAGAACACTAATTGCTATTGCTACATGTAAAGGTTGGAAGTTATCTCAATTAGATATAAAGATTCAATTTTTAAATGAATATATTGTAGATGAAGTGTACATGGAGAAACCAGAGGGTTCAAAGAGTTAAATGGATCAGGTTATGTTTGTAAGCTCAAGAGAGCTTTGTATGGATTGAAGCAAGCTCCAAGGGCATGGAATTACAGACTTGTCAAGTTCTTGAATGAACTTGGATATCAAGCTTCAAAAGTAATAGTAGTTTTCTAGTGAGAGCAAATGAAGATGGATGCATTTATGTTTGCATTTATGTTGATGATATTATTATCACAGGTATAGATGCTCAAGGAATCAAGGAGCTCAAGCAGTAAATGGAAAAAGAATTCAAGATAAGTTGGGAAATTTGTCTTATTTCCTAGGAATGGAGATTACGTATGCTCAACATGGAGTATATGTTACACAAGAAAGATATTTGAAGAATCTTCTGATGAAGTTTAATATGGAGAATTGTAACCTTCAACCACATCTTTGGAGGTCAATCACAAATTGAGCAGGTATAGAGGAGAAGAGTTCAAGGACATGACGACATATCAGAGTTTGGTAGGTATTTTAATCTATGCTACCTTGACAAGACCATATCTTTCATATGTAGTTGGTGTCTTATCACAATTTATGTATTGCCCAAACCAAACTTATTGGATTGCAGCACAAAGAGTGCTAAGATATATCAAAGGGACTCTGAATGAAGGTTTCTATTATGGATTCACTTCTGATACTAGAATTAAAGTGTTTAGTGATGCAGATTGGGTAGATAATTTAGATGATAGAAGATCTACTCATGGTTACCTGTGTTATGTTGCAGATAAGCTAATTTCTTAGTGTTCAAAGAAGCAACATACAATTGCTTTGTCATCCACAAAAGCTGATTACAAAGGAATGGTGGAAGCTACAAAAGAAGTAATTTGGTTGAAGTCTTTTTTGAAAAGTCTAGGAATTGATCCGAGTGTTCCAATCAAGGAAGTAGCAAAGGAAAGGAAAAGGCAAATGACGAAGACCATTGATTGGTAGACATGGAATCTACAAGTGGTGAAGATATGGAAAAATAAGAAACTCAGTTAAATACCCTATTCAAAGGTTAACTTATGATTCATTCATTGCAAGACACTATGCCTACATGAGTCAAGTTATAGATTGTGAAGAACCTAACTTTTTTGAAGAAGCAAATAAGCATAGGGAATGGATTGAAGCCATGGAGGAGGATGTCAAAGCACTTGAAGAAAATGATACTTGGTCATTGGTGCCAAGAACAAAGGACATGAAAGTCATTGGCAACAAATGGGTGCACAAGGTAAAGAGGCATGCAAATGGGAGCATCTCTAGGTATAAAGCAAGGCTGGTTGACAAAGGTATTGCTCAAACCTATGGCATAGAATTTGAGCAAACATTTAACCTAGTAGCTAAGATTTCCACCGTCAGAAGTTTGATTGCAATTTCAGCCTCAAAAGGTTGGAAGATGTACCAGTTGGATGTGAAGAATGCTTTCCTAAATGGAGAGCTTGAAGAGGTAGTCTTCATGGACCAGCCCCAAGGGTTTGAAGATGAGATGTTTCCACATCATGCATGCAGGCTAAAGAAGGCTCTTTATGGACTCACATAAGCCCCAAGAGATTGGAACCAAAGACTTGTGGACTACTTGGTAAAATGTGGATACAATTAGAGTCATGCAGACCCATCACTCTTTGTGAAGAAAGAAGGTAGCAAAATTGTTTTCATTTGTATATATGTTGATGATTTGATCATTACAGAGGATGATGAAGCCAACATCAAGGACATAAAGAGGAAGCTTGGATGTGAGTTTAAAATCTCTAATTTAGGGATTTTAAGGTACTTTGTTGGGATTGAAGTACTATATAAAGAGCAAGGTATATACTTGATGCAAAGGAAATACATTCTTGATCTTTTGAAGAAGTTTGGCTTGTGTGATTGTAAGCCCATTTGAAATCCATTAGAAGTAAATGTTAAACTTAGTGATCATGAAGGTGAAGAAGTGAAGGATGTGACCATGTATAGGTCAATAATTGGTTCTCTCTTGTATGCTACTATGACAAGACCTGATATTGCACATGTAGTTGGAGTGTTATCTCAATTTTTTCAAGCACCAAGAGTACCTCATCTTGTTGCAGCCAAAAGGGTACTTAGGTACCTCAAAGGATCAATGAATTGAAGTTCTATATTATCCATTTGATGATGGATTAAATGTACAAGCTTATTGTGATGTTGATTGGGCAGGTTCCAAAGATGATAGGAGGAGCACTAGTGGATATGTTAGCATGCGAGGGAAGAAGATCATCTCATGGATGTCAAAGAAACAACCAACCGTGGCTCTTTCATTGACCGAAGCTGAGTATAGAGGCTTAGCATAAGTCTCATGTGAGCTTATGTGGCTCAAGAAGTTGTTTTTTTATCTTGATTTGCAGGTTAAGCAAGTACCTATTTTTTGTGACAACATAAGTAGCATATGCTTGGCTCAAAATCGGGTGTTTCATGCAACGTCGAAGCATATAGAAGTGCATTACCACTTTATTCGAGAGAAGATCATGTCAAAGGATGTCAAGGTGGATCATGCCAATAAAAAGGACCAATATGCAGATATGTTTACCAAAGCATTAGATGGAGTAAAGCTACAACACTTCAAGGCATGCATTGGAATGAAGGACCTAGGCATTGAGACCTGAGGGGGAGTGTTGAAAATCAAGTCCCAATCATGCAAAAAGGCTCAACCACAAGTTTTGCAAGTGGACAAATCAAAAAGGAGTACCCAAAGTCTTGGAATAAAGTTACAAGCTCCACCAAACTCAATCAAATTCAAATCTCATCAAATCAGCCACCAAAAAGTGCACCTAAACTGATTGGTGGGTGGTTAGGTAGATTGTAGGAAAAGTAAAAGTCTATATAAGCATCATCCCACCTTTTTTTCTTGCGTTGTATGCATTCCACGAGTTTTCCACTTAGTTTAGTGAAGTTATAAACTCCAACAAGCAGCCCCCTTGCTTGCTTACCTCATTTTCTCATGATTTTGCTCCTCTCTATCTAGAGGTGTAAATAGGCTTTTCCAAATCTGATTGTACCAGATTGCAGAGCATTGTTTGCTCTCTCATTCTACTCATTTTCATTTATTTCAAGCTTCATTTGGTCTCTCATATTGTGCCTTGAACTTTGCCAAAGTTTCAAGTTATTTGGCTAAGTGAGTCGTGAGAAATTGCCAACTTTGTGGAGGTATCTCTGCACATAGGCAGAGAGTGTTGCAAATAGGTAGCCTGTTTTGCAAAGCGTGGTTCTCCCAGCTAGGGAATCCATTTGGGATGACTTAAAGCTTGTTGGGTAGCTCTTCTAGTGTATTATTTCATTTTAAGTCTCTATATGGGTGTAGAGAAAAGTTCAGAACAGTGAGCATATATCACTGCTTGTGGACCTAGTGGAGGGAAGCCATCTTCCATTTTTGCATTGGGATGTTAGAATCATCCCCCATCACTTAGTCCTTTCCTTAGAGGTGAGATCTTTTGCTAGCATCTTTTGGACATCCGCTTCCAGTGTGGAATCCTCACTTTGTGATTGTTGTAGATCATCCTCTTTGCCTCCATCTTCCTTTCCTTGAAAGATCACACCCATGACTTTGAGTGTTGATGAATCATTTTCGGTTGTCGATTCGTCGTTGCTAGAATTGCTATCATAACATGAGCTCTCTTCATCTATAGTTGTTTCATACCTATGATCTTCCTTCTTCTGGTCCTTCAAGTCATAGGTAACTGACTTTGTTTTATCATTTGGTTTGAGAACTAGAAAGCCAAAACCCATTTCTGATCTACTTCCACTAAGATTAACCATGGATGTCCTAATATGATGGGGTAGGCCTCCACATTCGTTTTAATTACATACATATCCAAGGCAACTTGTATATCACATACTGTAACTCTGAAATTTACAATTACACAAACACATTTAACAACAATATTATTTGCCATTTTGGCTTAGTATTCACATATCCCTATCACATACAAGCATGACATATGCATTCTTTTCTTTGCCATTACACACATTTGTGCTCTGCCATCCACATACACATTCAAAATTCTTTTCACTTTTACATACGCATCCACTGTGGGTACCACATTGTCACATGCATTGGCTCTTATAATGTTAATTTCCTTATATTTAGTCCTCCTAGTGCTCACTAGCTTGGACCATTCCCTCCTAATTTTTCAAGATAGTTGTAGTGATTGTGTCCAAGTGATATTTGGTTTTTGTGTGGAGATATCCTTAATCAGATCATAACGTTTGATACCCTTACCCAGAGGAAAGTCTTCCATCGTAATCTTCCTCCTGGACTTTCTCTTTCTTTTACTTGTTTTGCTTATGCAACTCTTCCTTTCTTTGTTTGTGTGCCCATGCTGGAACCTTCATCTTGAGATATGTCTCTATTTTGTACCCTTGTCCTCTTGATTGGCATCGTATCCATGGTCTCTTGTTTGTCCATCAACTCAAAAACATTCACTTGCCTTTGGTCACCTTGAGCCATTGGAATAGGTGGAATAATTTTCTTGCACTTGTTGTTCTTACTGTGCATATTGTGGTGGCCTCCTAATAGGATACATATTACCTGGATTCCTATGAGGGTGAGGAAAATTGTACATACCATGACCACATTCATTGTAGTTGTAGCATATGCATTCTTGTGATTGTTGTCATTGTCCTAGATTTTGTTCCCTTTGTGGTCTGTCTTTCTAATTCCTCACCAAGTTGAGTGTCAATTGTTCTAGCTATCGTTTAAGTTTCTGCAAGATGTCTTGTTGTGAAGCTTCTCTGTTCTCTACCTGTGCATCTTGTACAAGGGGAATAGAATTCATATGTTCTAATTTTCCCGTTGGTGCATTTTCCCCAAGCCTGCATGCTTGATATTATTTGATTTATGTTCATTTGTAATCATATGTGTAGTCATGTGAACACCTCTTGTAAAAGAGTATAGTTTATCTCTTGTAATTGTGAAAAAAGAAGAACAGAAAAAGAATGGCTTCCATCATCCATGATGTAAAAAGCAAACTCGTGGCTCTAACTACCTAAAACCACGAATTAGTGAACTGAGGGAATATTTCCTATATTTGGGGATCACTTTTAGGTGGAGCCATTCGAATTCGAATTCAAAACTCCCTCCAAAAGTAGTTATAAAAAGAGCACGAACGAAGTGGTGATTAGCAAGCCTTGTACATCACCATTTCATGTCATTTTGTAGACATTGAAGAGCTTACTCCATAGATCTATCATCCTACTCCCATTGTTCAAATATTCATTGCCAATGTGGTTGTAATCATATGTGAATCTATACATTGATCAATCTCTACTTCTCTATTTTGTTCTCTGCTATACTCACTCAAAGCAATAACTTCAGAAGCTCATATCCCGAGTTCTACTCAACCTTTTTTAGAGGTTTAAAGTGCGTTGGATTCTTCTTTAAGTCTAGTTTTGGCATACAAAATGTCATCATCATTCGGGTTATAATTTGGGAGAAATCTGCATTTTACTGCTCACTGGTCTATCTCTGCAGAGCCCCAAAAATAGCGGGAGTGTTCCTAATGTTGATGAATCTCGTTCTCAGTACTGAGTTGATCATTTGAAGTGTTTTAACTTGTATTAGCAAGATACCTAAGTCTATTTGTTATGCCCAAAAAGAATTTATTTGATTCCTACCAGCTTGAGAGCATTGTTCATTTTTTCTAGCAGGTGTATGTTAAAAAATAGCAAGCTTTGGGAGCTAGTCATTTCCCAACTAGTCTGTCTTGACTTAAACTTCTGAGATACATATTTTGGTGGATTTAAGAAGCTCAAAGAGTCTACTAATCAACGTTTAAGTCTCGATTGGCTAGTGTGAAGCTGGTTGTAGCTGTACCAACTCATCTTCGGATTGCATCCACCAGCTCTCTTCACAGTGGTATCAGAGCATAGTCAAGCAACATGGGAGATGGATTTCCATCAACAACTCACAAATTGCATCGAAAAAACTACCCATCATGGTCTCTAAGGATGGAGTCTTACCTTCAAGGGAGGAATCTATATGGGTTCATATCTAGAGATGAAACAATGCCAACTATGAGGAACAAAGGGCAACCATCACATGAAGAAGTGGAAAGACTTTCAAATCGGTGTTTGAAGGATGCACTTGCAAGGTCCTATATTCTAAAATCAATCTCTGATTTTCTTTTACCGCATGTCAAGGGATGCAAGACATCAAGAAAGACCTAGAATGCACTTGCTTCTTTCTTCTCCTCCAACACTCGAGCAAGGAAGAACCAATTGTGAATGGAATTCACAACAATGAAGAAAAGCCTGAAGCAAAGTGTGACTGATTATGTCACAAAGATGAAGGAGATTTCCGACCAACTTGGAAGCATTGGAGAGGTAACTAAAGAGGAGCAAATCATTAGAAAAATCATAAATGGAATCAAAGCAGATGACAAGTGGGAGTCATTCACAACAACCATGGATTTATACATGGACATGCATGTACCCGACCTCAACACATGGACAAGAGAGACCTCATGGGCCAACTCTTCACTCATGAACCAAAGATTAGCAAAGATGGTGAGTCCTCAAGAGGTAATCAAACTTCTGCCTTATATTGTGATAAAGCTAAGGTCAAGGAAAAGTCAAAGAATAGGAAGAATGAAGATGAAGGTAGCTCTTTCCAAGCGAACTTTGCAGGTTGAAGAAGAGCTAGAGGAAGAGGCAGAGGTAGAAAGCAAGGCAGGGGGAGATTCCAATCATCTCAACCTTGCAATATATGTGGCTTATCTAATCATACTACTGAAGAATGTTTCAGGAACCCGAGGAACTCAATAGGAAGAGGATTCAATAGAGGTGGCTATGGATCAAATAGAGGCAGATACAATGGAG
This sequence comes from Ceratopteris richardii, assembly GCA_020310875.1. NCBI lineage: Eukaryota > Viridiplantae > Streptophyta > Polypodiopsida > Polypodiales > Pteridaceae > Ceratopteris > Ceratopteris richardii. The sequence goes on from CM035429.1 coordinate 20,293,110, forward strand.
GCTACAACAACAACTACTACAACAACAATTATAACAACAACAACAACAATCAAAGTGGCCATAGAGGAAGAAGAGACTACAATGACTGTGCAGAGGATCAAATTCAAGAAGATTCATTATTGATTATGAATCTATTAGTGAACAAAGGTAAGGATGATGATCACATCATTTACATTGATTTGGGATGCTCAAATCATGTAGTAGGAAATGTTGCTTTACTTTTTGATTTGGAAGATCCTCATAACAAGTATATAGTGCAAACAGGAGATGACACAAAGCACTCAGTGGAGAAGATAAGTAATGTGAAGACGTCAGATGGGAATATGAACCTCTTAAGCAAAGTGTTGTATGTCCCTACAATTATAAAAAATTTAATAAGTTTTGGACAGATTGTTGAAAAAGGATTGCAGATTAGATTCAACACATTTGGTGCATATGTTGAAGACCCATTGCAAGCTTTTAGAAGGATTGCCAAAGGAGAAAAGACAAGGAGGCTTTTCACTTTTGAAGTGGAAGATACAAAGAACATAGCTTTGTTTAGCTATGGATCTCAAACTCTCACAGAGTTGGAGGTGTGGCACAAAAGGCTTGCTCACATTGGTGAGAGGACACTCAAACAGATTTGCAGGGACCAAAGTGTACCTGGTTTGCCTAATATCACAAGGCAACACATGATTTATAAGTGCGAATCATTTCAACTCGGTAAGGCTCATAGACAACCTTTCAATAAGAAGGGATATGTGTATCAAAATCCTTTGGATCTAGTGCACACAAATGTGTAGGGTCCAAGTAAGGAGCCATCTATATCAGGCTCAAGAATTATGTGTCTTTCATAGATGATTGTAGCAGGTGGACCATTCTGTTTTTCATGAAGAACAAGGATGAAGTTTTTAATTGCTTTAAGAAGTATGTTTCTCTTGTTGAAAACCAAACAGGTAGGTCTTTGGAAAGACTCAGATCAGATGGTGGAGGAGAATACTTCTCTTTTGAATTTGATGCCTTCTTGCATGAAAGAGGCATTAAAAGGGAAGTCACTACAAGGTATACACCCGAACTCAATGGTGTAGCAGAGAGGAGAAAAAGAGCTACTGTTGAAGCTGCAAGGTCCATGCTCAATAAAAAGGGACTGCCAAACTACCTATGGGCAGAGGCTGTGTCTACAGCCACATATCTCATAAATAGACTTCCATCTAAGTCAATAGATGGAACCACTCCATATGAAGTGTGGAATGGAAGAAGACCTAGTGTAGAGCATTGTAAAATCTTCGGATGCTTAGCCTATGCTCACATTCCTTCTCAAGTAAGAGGGAAACTGGATCCGAAGTCAGAGAAGTGCATATTTATTGGTTATGATCAAAACCAAAAAGGATATAGATTGTAAAATCCAACCAATAAAGGATTTTTTGTGAGTAGAGATGTAATTTTTGATGAGACAAAATCATGGTTTGATGATGATAGGAAAGTGAAGATGCCTTATGACTTGGATGAAGATTTTCCATCACTTCAACCAAAGGAGCCAAAGCAAATTGAAGAAAGTGATTTGGAGATTGACCTAGAAGACTTGGAAAGACTAAATCTATGGAAGAGCAAAGGTAAAGCAAAGATGCAAGATGCTACATATGGACCCAAGAGCTCACATCAACCACTTAGAAGGTCTTCAAGAGAGAAGAAGAAACTAGAGAGGTATGGTTATGGTACTTCTTTGGTCACCAAGCACTCAATCTACATTGCAAAGGATTCAACCAATGAAGAACCGACCACATTTGAAGAAGCACAAAGCAAGAAAGCTTGGAGAGATGCAAGGGATGAAGAAATAGAAGCCTTGAAGGAGAATGACACTTGGGAGCTTGTACCTAACAAGCCATCTATGAAGGTAATTGGATCTCAATGGATATGCAAAATAAGGAGGAATCCATATGGAAGTATAAATAGACATAAAGCAAGGTTAGTTGCTAAAGGGTTTGCTCAAACCCATGGTATTGATTATGAGGAGACTTTCTCTCATGTTGTGAAAATGCCTACAATTAGGGTTCTCATTGTTGGGATAGATGGATGGATACTCCAAGAAATGAGTAGGTATTACCAAATCCTGCTTAGTACCAGCCCCTTGTAGCTTTCGAGTTACATTTTGGGCCCTCTTAGCTTTCCAATGACACTATACAAGTGCCTATGTACTTTGAAAATGATGTAAGACAAAATTGAATCAAAACAGACTACTTCCATATAGAAGGATCAAAGGAAACCTTCTATTTTTTATCACACACCTGTTGTTTGCTATGCTCAGTGCTACCAGTATGGTAGGAATTAGAAAAATTCCTTTTAGATGCATCAAATTAGCTTAGTAAGCTAATGATTCCAAGTGGAATCACTTGAAATGATGCACTAAACACAGAGCAATCAATTTAGCAATTGAATCATTACCCTCGATTTTTTAGGACCTTTGTAGAGTTTGAACAGTGAGTGCTTCGATGCGCTTTTATCCAAATTGGCTGAATGGATTTCCTTCAAAATTTGTGATCATGTAGATAACTTGAATTTGATTCCAAAAAGATATAAATCATTGAAAATTGTGGAGAATTGAGTGAGATATGAGCAGCACAAGTTGACAGTTATGAATGACTATAACAGAGAGATTTTAGATGAACAATGTAGATGTATTGTATTAATGAACAATGTTGTACAGGATCATAGGCTTGAAAATCATAGCCTAATGATGGAGATTAGTGTAGGCTACAATGTAGACCTCACACTCTTACAAAATGGCAATGGAGAACTCGGGAATTGAGACTAACACCCGCGACTTTTTCAAGTCACTTTTATAAGTGCTACATTCAAATTTGAAATTTGAATTCAACTTTTGGCTCTATCTAAAAGTAATCCACCATTCTAGGATTTATTCTCTCTAACATAAAGTTGTGATTTCTCAACCAATAAGCTCCACAATTTTGTTGAGAGTTACAAAGATTCTTCCAAGTTAGAAACAACTTTTACAAATGTAAAAGATAAAGTTCTCCTAGCAATGGTTTCCATTGAGCTTCAATTGTTCATGATTCTTCTAGCCAAATGTGTAGGCTTGCACTTTGCACCAACAGCTCCCCCTCAAGCCGAACATTTTGTCTTGTTCTTCATCTCCAATCTTCATGAATATCCTGCAATCCAATAATTGATTTAAACCTACAAAGTTTTGTACCATCTAATGATTTAGTCAATAAGTCTACACATTGCATATTAGTTGATACATATGTCAACTGAATATCCTTGCTCAATAGCTTCTCTCTCACATAATGATAGTGGACCTCTATATGCTTGGTCCTACCATGATAAATGGGATTAGCTGCAAGATGTAGTGAGCAGGTATTGTCTCCAAAAATAATTGGAGATGTAGTATGCAAACACAAATCTGTGTATAATAACCTCATCCATATGGCCTCTTGAGTAGCATTGGCCAATCCTCTATACTCTGCCTCTATAGAAGATAAAGCAACAGTAGGTTGCTTCTTTGACGACCATGATATAGGTTTGTCACCTGCAAAGGATAGGTATCGTGAGATCATCTTTGCATCCTGCCCAATCTGCATCTGAATATATTTGATGTGCAAGTCTGATGTATGAGGGAAATACAATCCATGATTTTGAGTACCCTTAAGGTACTTTAAAATCCTTTTGGCAGCCTCCAAGTGAGGTGCCCTAGGCTTGCGCATAAACTAACTTAGAACACTTACTCCATAAGCAATATCAATCCTTGTCAATGTAGCATAGTTCAAGCTTTCCACTATGCTTTGGTAACCTGCAATGTTCTCAAGTACATCACCTTCATGAGCACTTAATTTTAGGTTTACCTCCATTGGAGTACTTGCAACTTTGGCATCCTGCAAATGAAACTTCTTTAACATATCATGTATATACTTTCTCTGAGTAATATGAGGAAGAAGAAAATTAGAGATTGAGTAAAGTAAGTAGGACCTTGCTAATGCATCCTTGGCACACCATGTGTTGAGTCTTTCATGCTCCTCTCTTGTTTGATCTACTTTTAGGTGATTGATTGCTTGATTGATTACAACTCAACCACCACAAATTCATGGGATTTGTGCTCTATTTTTCTACTTTTACATGTGTAAAACTTAAGGCTTTTACAACGGTAAACGAACCATCAAAAATCTCTCAAAAAAATACAATAAATGAGCATAGGTAAAAGCACTCTCCAATGGATATTCTTTTGCCATAATCCAAGCGATAGTTTTTTCTGAAGATCAAATCCACCTCAAGCATAGTGTAAGCTTGATGTTCCAATATCTACGCCTTATGTTTAATCTACTTAATAAATCATTCAAAACATCTTATCTAAATCGTAGGCCATGATGAGACACTATCTCTAAAGGTATTCAAAATCTACAACAAATGAAATCGTAAATGAATTTCCCAATATCTTGTGTTGTTGTCCTTTTGGTATTGGCTGTGTTTGCCTCATCATATAATTCACTACCACAATGATGTACTCCTTTCTTGAGCTTCTCCTTGGTAGCGGTCTAGTTGCATCGATCCCCCATTTCTCGAGCAATCCATAAGAGATTATCAGTGTCCTTGGTTCATACATAATCTGCTTATTTCTTGTTATATGATATTTATTGCATGTTTTACACCAATATTCAACATCTTTGTGAAGTGTTGGCCATGTATATCCTACTTGAAGTACTTTCCTTATTGTTATTTCATGTGAGAAGTGTCCTCCACATGCATGACCATGTCATGATTCCATAATGCTCTTTATTTCATTTGGTGAGGAGACCCTCCTAAGGATAAGATCCTTACCTTTCTCATAGAGATGATTTCCTATGAGTTGGTACTGTAGAGACTTCTTTGCTAGTCTATGCCCTTGTACCTTGTTTTGTTGCTTGGGTCGTTCTCCGGTCTCAAGAAATTTGATGATATCTTTTAATCCTTCTTGACCTACAAAATTGTTGTCTCTCGGCTTCATGGATGCTATGAAACCATCAAATTGCTCATTTGCTAATGCATTTTCTTCCTTATTTTGGCTCCTTGGTACATGACATATTTGAGTGTTATCAAATTAATTCAAATAACACTCTTAGCCTTCTCAACCATTCAAACAAATTTTGGTTTTTGCAACACCAAACATTTTTCAATTCCTTGATTATCAACATTGAGTCTCCTTTGATAATCAACCTTTTCATATCATGTTGAGCACATTCATGTAGTGCCTCACATAGTGCTGCATATTTTGCTTCATTATTTGAATGAGCATTAGGAAGAGCTATAATTTTCCTGAAGATGAGTTGTTTGTTTTGGTCATAGATAAGAAATCCTCATGTTGCTTTGTTGACTTGCTTCTTATATGCACCAATGAAAAAATAGAGTTTGTGCATCTTCAATGTCTTCATCATGTGAGGTTTCTCCCCTGTCCCTCTCATTGGATATTTTCCTCTCCCACTTCCTATAGGTGAGTATGTTTGCAAGACTGGCTCTTGTGATTTCTTCTACTACAAAAGTATAGTTGTATTCTTGAAGTTCAAGATCCCATTTAGCTATTCTAGATGAGATACTCATATGATGTACCACATATGGGAATGTTTGATCTCTTGTAAGAAAAATGAAAGGCCTAGGAAGAAGGTAAGACCGAAACTTCCTTACTCCAAACATAAGTGCATACATGAGTTTCTATGCATCTATGTATCTCTTCTTGTTTTCATTCATTACCTTGCTAGCAAAGTAAACAAGATGCATGTGAGATATTTTTGTATCCTTCTGGAGTAAGACTACTCCTATTGCTTCTTCACATGTGCTTGGACACACATAGAAAGTCTCTCCCATATTTGGGGACATTAATGTGGGTAGAGTTCTTGGTACTCTTTTTATTTCTTTAAAACGTTCACTACGGATATTGTCCCATGCAAAGACACTATCTTGTGCAAGGTTTTATAACGGAGATATTATTTCAGATAGAAGGTGGATGAATCGTGACATGTAGTGTACCTTTTCTACAAAAGTGAGGGTCTGCTTTGTTGTTGTTGGAGGAGGTAGAGCCAATAAGGCTTCCAATTTGGATGCATCAACTTGAATCATCTTTTTGGATATGAGATGTCCAAGGATAACTACTTCCTTCTCGACAATATGAAACTTATCAAGATTCAATTGGCCTCCAAGCTCATACAATTTTTGAAGCCTTCTTCAACTTTTTGACAATGCATAGATCTAGTACTATATATGCAAAAGTCATCCATGTAGACCCTTATTGATGATCCAAAGAATGGTTGAAAAACATAGTTCATAAACCTTTGAAATGTTGTAGGTGCATTGATTAGGCCAAAAGGCATTACCTCGTAGGCAAAGCATCTCTATGGCGTAATGAATGTGGTCTTCATTTGGTCCTCCTCAGATATCCAAATTTGAAAGTACCCTGAGTATCCATCGCATACAGTGTACCTTTCATGACCTGCTACTTCATTTGGGATTTCATCTTGGAAAGGTAGTGGAAAATGATCTTTCTTGGTTGCTACATTCAAGGGTTTATAGTCTCCACACACCCTCCATTTATCATTCTTCCTTGGGGTAACTACTAGTAGAGACCCTCTTGTTGAAATGTTCTGATCCTTTCGAGCTTTTGCGCCACTTGCTTTGATTTTGGCTTGATTTTGATATGATGTTGAATAGCAATTACACCTTGTATCTCATTGATCTTTAATGAACAATTTGGGGAAGCTTTTGAGCATGTTGATGTATACAGTCCTTTTCTCTAAGGTGAGATCTTCCATTAACATCTTTTGGACATCTGCTTCTAGTGTGGAATCCTCACTTTCTGGTTGTGGTAGATCCTCCTCTTTGGCTCCATCTTCCTTTCCTTGAAAGATCATGCTCATAACTTAGTGTTGATGAATTATTTTTTATTGGCAATTCCTTACTGTTAGAATCGCTATCATAACATGAGATCTCTTCATCTATGGTTGTTTCATATGTGTGATCTTCCTTTTTCTGGTCCTTCAAGTCAAAGGTAACTGACTTTGTTTTATCATTTGATTTGAGAACTAGAAGGCCAAAACCCCATTTTTTATCTACTTTCACTACGATTAACCATGGATGTGCTAATATGATGCGGTAGCCCACCCCCTTGGTTGCAATTACATACATATCCAAGGCAACCTCTATATCGCATATTGTAACTCTTAATTTTTTTATTGCACCATCACATTTAACAACACTATTATTTTCCATTTTGGCTTAGTGCGCAGATGGTCCTATCACATCCAAGCCTAACCTATGCATTGTTTTCTCTATCATTACACATGTTTGTGCTATGCCATCCACATCACATTCAAAATTCTTTTCCCTTTTACATACGCATCCACAATGGGTACTACATTGTCACATGCATTGGCTCTTATAAGGTTAATTTCCTTATTTTTAGTCATCCTAGTGCTCACTAGCTTGGACCATTCCCTCCTAGTTTTTGAAGATAGTTGCAGTAGTTGTGGCCAAGTGATATTTGATTTCTGTGTGAATATACACTCAATCAAATGACAAGGTTCGATACCCTTACCTAGAGGAAAGTCTTCCATCATGATCTTCCTCCTCAGCCTTCTCTTTCTTTTACTAGTTTCTCTTTTTGCAACTCTTCCTTTCTTTGTGTGTGTACCCATGCTTGAATCTTCATCTTGAGATATGTCTCTATTTTTCACCCTTGTCCTCTTGATTGGCATCCTATCCATGGTCTCTTGTTCCTTGGTGAACTCCACAACATTCACTTGCCTTTGGTCACTTTGAGCCATTGGAACAAGTGAATATTTGCTTATGGTTGTTGTTGTTTCTGTGCATATTGTGGTGGCTTCCTAGCAGGATACATATCACGTGGATTCCTACAAGCCTGAGGGCACTTGTACATACCATGATCACATTCATTGCAATTGTAGCATATGAATTCTTGTGCTTGTCATCATTATCCCCGATTTTATTCCCTTTGTGGTTTGTCTTGCTGACTTCTCACCAAGTTGAGTGTCAATTTTTCTAGCTATTGTGTGAGTTTCTGCAAGATATCTTGTTGTGAAGCTTCTTTGTTCTCAACCTATGTAGCTTGTACAAGGGGAATAGCATTCATATGCTCTACCTTTTCAACCTTTGAAAATTGAAACTTAAATTTTCTACACCACTTTTACTATCTTTACTACTTCTTCAAAGGTCCCTGGAAATTGTGACAACACCTTTTGTTTCAGAGAAGGGAAGAGTCTTGAGATGAATCTATCGCTTATCAAAAACTATGGAGCTACCTTGTTTGCCCCCTAGGCTACTTTCCCAATTATTCCACACACTAAGACCTAGACTCATAATTTGAAAAGTCTTCTAGAGTTACTTGCCCTAGTGAGAGAAATTGTTGCCACAATCCTTTTGGCATATCCTTTTTGCCATATCATGCTATGAACACTTCACATTGCTTTCTAGCTTCCTATTGTCTCATTTGATAGGTTGATGTACCATACTCTGGCTTCCTCCTTTAAGACCAATGGAAAAGCCCTTAGTTTGATAGCTTTTTGATCCCTTCATGAGATGAGGTATGCCGTTTCCAAGTTGTCCAAAAACTCTATAGCATCTTCATTGGGTCTTTCATGGAAGTGTGGAAAGATTGATTCCATGGTTGAACTTGAAAGTGGCCTCCTTACAGAAGAATGAAGATCTAGATGTCAAAGCTAAGGCTATACTCTAGAACTAGAAAGTTAATTGGTTCTTGAGATGCAAGGATTTCTCCCAAATGCTCAGCCCCAAAATGATAGGTTATGCATTGTTGGAAGAATTTTTTCCTACCGTATGTGATATGGACGCAAAGAAGGGGTTTTGGTTGATAAGGTTGGTTGGGGACGATTTTGGTTATTGGGGTTTTGGAAATTCATTAAATTGAGTTACTCAAGGGGGGCACCAAATTATGAGAGGGTCATTAAGGAAATGGCCTCTAACATTTCCTCGATGCTCAGAGCATAAACAGAGAATGGAATTCAAGATGAGGGATACCACACTCTTACAAACTCATTCACATGAAAAACACACATGGCACTGCCAAGGTAGGGGTGGTCCATGCTGCCTT
>CM035429.1:20307194-20334694 GCA_020310875.1 Ceratopteris richardii
TAACTAGCTTTGGTCTTGTCCAGACCTAGTGTCCGGCCTAGTTAAAAATTAGGTTCTCGAGCCTATTTGAGGGCTCAAACGGAGTATAAAAATTATGAAAATTGATATGTAGCTAGTTCTAATGCTCCTCAAGCTCGAGGACTCCTGGGCTTACACAAAATGGAGTCTATTCTACCAAAAATGGAATTTACAATGTTTGTGTAGTGATTAAAATCACTTGAGTTGTAAATGGTCCATGGAAAAAATGATTGGGTCTTGTTGCCGTATTGTGCATGACTGCTCCATTGTGCTAGTATGCTCTTCATCTGACTTGTATGCCAACACTCCCACCTTCCTAGCGTCTGGCGCCCCTGAGAGACCTCTTATCTATCGGGTGGTCGATATAGTATTGGATGACATTTGTGGCAAGTTCGTGTTCTCCTATCCGTAAGCCTCTTGCTAGATCAGCTTCCAATGCATCCCAATTTATTGCACCAGGGACCTCTGGTTGCGGTGTGGTGTAGTACGCAGAGTACATTTATAACTTGACTCTGCATCCACTGATGTAACTTGGTAGAATATCACCCTCTAGAGTGGCTAGTTGAACTGCGCCGCTTGTGGAGATTCTATTGATAATCATTGGCCTGTAACCTCTCTTCTCTAACTTCCGTGCATGTTGCTTCAAGGTGTAGACTAGGACTAGATCTCCTGCTTTCAAGCCCTTATCCTTGACGTGTGCATCGAAATATGCCTTTTGCCTCTTCTTGGCTGCATAAATTCCTGCTGCAGCCCTCAATCGTGTTTCACCTAATCGTTCAAGATCGAAGACTCTAGAGGACAACTTTTGGCCTGTACAGTCATGCTCTTGTGCTACTTTCAACATAGGTATCAAAAAGTCTAGTGGTAGCACTGCATTTTGGCCGAACACCATCTGAAAGGGCGTGGCTTGGAGTACCGTTTTATAGGCTACTCGGTATGCCCAAACAGCATGGTGTAGCTCTTTGTCCCAATCAGAGCGTTTATTGTTCACTAGTTTAGTCAGCACATTGCATAAGATCTTATTAGTGCTCTCCGCCTGGCCATTAGCTTGTGGATGATAGGGGGCTGATTTCTTATGTATCACCAAGAATTCTTGGAGAAGGTTTTCAATGACTTCATTCAAGAAGTGTGTGCCTCTATCACTCACCAACTCTATTGGCAATCCGTACCTCGTGAATACATTTTCAAATAAGAACTTTGCTGTTGTTTGAGCATCATTTTTTGTAGTAGCTTTCACTTCTACCCACTTGGTTAGATAGTCTGTTGCCACGATGATATACTCAACATGTGAACCCTTAGCTGGGGGATTAATAGGACCAACAAAGTCTATTCCCCATTTAGAGAACGCACGTCCGCCCATCATAGGCTTCAGTGGCATCTCATCTTTGCGTATAGGGTACTGAGTTCTTTGACAAACATCAAACCGTTTCACATAGTTATGTGCATCCATGTGAAGGGTTGGCCACCAGAAGCCCGCAAATAGTATTGCCTTGATTACCCGATCTGGTCCAAAGTGTCCCACTGCTACACCTTGGTGAGCAGTATCCAAGATTTTGAGATATTCACTCTCATGGACACATAGTCTCAGGTAACCATCTTTACCACGCTTGTATAGATTATCACCAATGAGTGAATAATCCTGGGCTTCTTGTTCTATACTCCTTTTCCTAGCCAGAGTCATGTCTGGAGGGAATGTTTTCGTCCTTAAGAAGGATTCTAGTGGTTCACTCCAATTTGGCACTATGGACACTTGATTAAGAGTGGCATGTTCCACAGGTGGTTTAGTGCAGCAGATTGGGCATTCCTTGCACAACTTTTGGACATCAGCCTCCATATTCGGCCAATGCACTCCGAGTCTCCTTAGTGTCTGTAAGGTTCGTTGCTTTGAGTAGTGTTGCTCTAATGCACCTACATGTGCTAAATGCAACCATTTAGTGTACTCGTCCTCTTCTACACAACAAGCCAAGATCCCTTGATCTGTATGTTTGTACATGCTTCCTGCCATGATATGGTACTTCTGGGCTTTTACTACCTCTCTACCTTGAGTGTTTATTACTGGGTGGTTAGGCCCGTATGTCAATACTGGCACTAATGGCTTAGCCCACTGAGGTATTACTTCCAAATTAAACAATTAAGCATCAGGAAGATCATCCGATACTCCTTGTGGGGCCTCTCCGGATGTGAGCCTAGAGAGATGATCTGCTCTCAAATGAGTCTTGCCTTTTCTCACCACTACTTCAAAGTCATATTCCATTAGTAAGAGGAACCATCTCACCAATCTACCTGTGTTGCATGGCTTGTTTACCAAGTATAGTAGAGCTTGATGATCAGTAAAAAATTTAAACTTATTTGCAAGCAAATAATGTCTAAACTTTTTAACCGCATACACCATGCCCAACCCCTCTCGTTTGGTAGTGGTATAGTTTTGCTCAGCTGCATTCAATTGTCTACTCGCATAGGCAATGGGAAGATCCATATTACCTTCACCAGTAGGTTGTGCAAGCACACATCCAATGGCATAATTGGATGCATCCACACGCACATGGAAGGGCTTATTCCAATCTCGTGTAGTCAAGATTGGTGCTGAGCATAATCGCCGTTTGAGCTCATTGAAAGAGTTCTCACATTCCTCAGTCCACTCAAAGTTTGTCAGAAGTCCGTACAGAGGCTTTGCAATGATGGCATACATGTGAATGAAACGTCGGTAATAACCACAATGCCCCATGAAAGCTTGCACTTCCTTGACATTCTTTGGCCTAGGTAGTTCTGCAATAGCCCTCACCTTCTCTTCGTCAGTGGAGATGCTGTTCTTTGACACTATGTGTCCTAAAATCTTGCCTTGCCTGACCATGAAAACGCACTTTTCTGGGTTCAGGCAGACTTGATATTCTCTACATTTGTCAAAGATTTGCCTGAGTTCAGGTATATGTGTTTGTCTAATGTTGGAATGAGCACAGAGATCATCAACATAGACTTCCAAATTCTTTCTCAGGAACTCTTTAAACACATGGCACATCAGTCTCTAGAAGGTTGCGGGAGCATTGGTAAGCCCGAATGCCATTACCCTAAAAGCGAATATGCCCCACTCTGTGGCAAAAGCCGTCTTATGCTGATCTTCGGGTGCAATGGCTACTTGATTGTAGCCAGAGAACCCATCTAGGAAGCTGTACACTTCCTTGCCGGCTACCCTTTCTAATAAATGCTCGGTGATAGGAAGCGGATAACTATCCCTGATAGTGGCTATGTTAACCTTCTTCAAGTTAATGCATACACGTAATTTACCATTCTTTTTGGGCACCACTACAATGGGGGACACCCATTCAGTGTGCTCAATTTCATAGATAAATCCAGCTTCAGCCAAGCGGTCTATTTCTTCTTTGATCTTGGCAGCATAGTTGTCATTGTATGTGTATGACTTTTGTTTAGAAGGTTTGGCCTCTGTGGTCATGGGAATCGTATGGGCGCATATGTCAGGGTCTACACCTTTCAAATCTTTGTAGCTCCAAGCGAATACATCTTTGTAATCTCTTAGCAAAGCTATAAGCTCATGCTCCTCTTCCTCAGTGAGGTCATGTCCTATGTAGGTGCACCTCTCTTCTCCTTCTTCTATGGCTACCACTACCTTCTTGGTGGTTTCTTTGTTATCATAGGCCTCTCCTGCTTGTGCATCGCGTTTTGGCATTCTTACCATGACTCTCCTATCTTCTATTGCATACTTCTTGAAATTTTCAGGGACCTCAAACAGGGATTCTTCCTCTTCTGGTGTGACTTCTCTCTTCTTTCTTTTCTTTCCTTCTTCCTTAGGGGTTACATGTGTGGCTAGCCTTACATCATTTGTAAGCTCTCTGTGCTTCTGGGGTTGAAATTCTACTTCATAGAAGTATTCTTCATCTGATGCAAAAGGTGGGTCCATAATGATTGACTCTAGATCGGAGTCACTCGCATCCTCAAATGCATCAGGGCTAGGTTCACACTCTTCTAAAACTGCCTCTCCCATGATCGACTCTATGGAGAAGACTGAAATGTCATAGCCATCCTCATCACAGTGAGGTGTCCATTGTTCTTCATTGATGGCTACATCCATTGTTGCTAGGATTTCTGCCCAGCCGTGGGGTTCAAATTCTTTGTCAGGAAAGGCTACAGGTGCATAGGCTGGGTCTTGAACTGATCTATGTGTTTCCTTCGCACCTACCTCTCTGGCTTTTTCTCTCTTCTCTTCTTCTACTGTTACCTTACACATCCATAAGTGAGTGTCTTCATGCATCCATGAGGATCCAGATCTTATGGAATGCACAGACTCCGTATCATCTTTGGCTCTATGGATGGGGTTCCATTGGATAGGAGGGACATCTCTATGAGAGTAATCCTTGAGATTGACTTTGGTTGTAACACCTAAGTGCTGCAAATACAAGGAATTGGTTCCCCAATCCTGTACCACTTGCACATGCCACATAAATTGTCTTCCCAAAATCATCTCATAGGCTTGATTTTTGCTAAAGTCACAGATAGCAAATGTGTGCTCAAACTCTACACCACAAGTAGTGAGAGTTATCCCCTCTAGTAGTCCTAAGGGTCTTTCTATGTGCCCGTCAGCCATCTGCAATTTCATTCTCGTTGGCCTGAGGACTGGCTTGCCCCATCGTTTCCATAAGGAAGTGGTAACAATTGCAACTCCTGCACCTGAGTCCAAAATGGCCTTGGTTGTGTAGCCCTGATGAGTGATGGGGAGATAGGTGTTTCCTTCTTCTCCCTCGCTCATGTCTCCTATCTTGTCCAAGGGTATTTCTGGCACTGTTCTTTGAGATCCTACGTGGGAATGTGGTTTTGCTACTTCGGGCACTTGATTGGCTACATGTTTCCACACTTCTGGTCTAGCCTTGAGCAGCTCTTCCAAAGTGAGATTGCACTGCACTTTGGTGTTCTTCACTACCTCCGTGTTCCTGGGTATGACTGAATCTTCGTTTCTAACCATGAGTGTAGGTGCTCTCATACAAGTGGACTTTGCTTCCCATGGGCCTGTGAAATGGGGTAGTTCCTGTAAAGAATTAGACTCGAAGTCTAATCTTTCTTGAGATTGGGCACTCTCCTGCTCTCTATAAATGGAAGGAAGGTCTTGTGGGAATTGATCGTGTGTGTCATCCACAAGTTCAATGGGAGGAGGAACTTCACTCTCTTTAGCCCATTTCTCTTCTTGAATCTCTCGCAAGAATTCTGGTGTGTATTGATTCATAGAAGAAGAAGAGGTGTCTGGTTCAGTGGAGTTAGGCACATAAGCTTCCTTGGGAGGAATGCTTATTCTATCACTTGCCCTCTCCTTAGCCTGGGAGGTGGCTCCTTTTCCAGACTTTGCAAGTAACCCCTCCAATCTATCCAATAGACCATCAAAGTGCAATGGTGTTCTGATGGGGTTAGAGCCATTGAACAAACGACTGGCTTCAAACATGGCTTGCGCCAGTTCGACCATTTTAGCACAAAGCTTTATTCGCTCTATCTCTAGATCGTCTCTAGGGTAACATTTCTCAAGATCTGTTACATTGGACCCTTCTTGAATTCTGGCTTGATATGCTTTAAGCATCATGTCTAGATCTTCAGGAGTGGGATCGGCTAAGACTGATCCTACTCGGGGTGGTGGTTGGGTTACGTGTGGTGGATTGGTGGGTGGAGGAATGGAGGGTGAAGGGGATGGTAGTGGCAGGGATGTGTGAGAGTGTGTTTGAGATGTGATTTCTATGATTTTGGCTTTGGTTTCTCGTAGGCTTTCCTCAAGTTCGCTCATCTTTCTTGCCCATTGCCTTTCCATATGTTCACGGCTATCTCTCCAAGCTCTTGTCCTCTTCTTATTCTGGCTCTCAGTCTCACTAACCTCCGCATTCTTTTCCTGGCCTAAGTCTTGGTTTTGCTTAAGTGTCTGGGATCTCGTGATGACTTGTACTGGGGTTGTGGAAGTCACACTTCCTGTGGAGTCTACCACTAAGCCAATCACATTGATAGGAGTGATTTTTGGCATATTATTAGGATTTTTTGGGCAGTCTCGTAAGAGATGCTCCTTTCCACACTCCTGGCAATAGCCCTGGATTATCATTGATTGGGGTTGTGTCAGTGGAGGCAAGGGACAATCACGAATGAGATGATCTCCCTGACATCTATAGCATGGCCCTCTAGGAAATGGAGGTCTTACCTGCCTAGGTTGAGGTCTAGGGTTGGGGTTCGCGTACATGACATTCGCATACTCTGTCTCCCAAATAGGTTCACTCGGTTCCTCACTGTAGTAAGACTCACCATGTTCAGGAGACTGCATGTATTAAGCCTGGGGACTATCAACATGTGTAGAATCAAAGCTATGGTCACTGGGATCACTTTCTGAGATTAATGGTGTTACTGGGACTATCGCTCTATTCAAGTTTTCTTCTGCAACAGCATACTTGACCGGAATCACATTAGTAGGAGCAGGTGGTTGCTGTGCTAGCACTGACTGGGGTCTCAGTTGGGCCTGATATTGCGGTTGGTAATTTTGCTGAGGCCTAATATACTGTTGTGGTGAATATTGACTCTGGTATCTGCCTTGTTGAGGGTATGGCTGAGGGTAGGTTTGCCTAACCGCTTGCTTATTGTATGGGTAGTCCTGTGCTGAGTGATTTGTGTACCTTCGCTCTATCGTGCAATATTGGCTGCTAGGATTCACTTGGGGTTGAGCCGTGATGGGACATGCGTTTGCCATATGGTCACCACCGCAAGTATAGCACCTCTTTACTGGGGCAAATCTAGGAATTTGTTTACTAGAGACACCTAGTTTTTTAGCTACTTTTTCCGCAAGTTCCTCAATTGATGTGGATTGTGAGGAAGAGAGGCTAGAGGTACTATCTGAATCTTTGTAGATTTTGGATAGCTCTAACTCCTCCCCTAGGTTATCCTCAATATCGATGCACATGCGTACACATTCTTCTATAGTCCGGGGGTCCTTCAAGTACACATATGATCTCAATTTGGTACTTAGCAATCCATCCAAGAATAAAGCCACTTGCTTAGCGGCTGTGGGTAACTCAGGACCAAGACATCGCTCAAGATATTGCCTAAATCTTCTTCCTGCAAGTCTCACAGTCTCTTGCGGGGTCTGCTTGAAGCTGTATATCAATGAGGAAGTATTATGCCTTATGCCACTTTTAGAGAATTCGATAATGAATGCCTCTAAAAGTTGATCTATGCTTCTAAACTGCCTCTCATTTAGTGGCTGAAACCATGTCAGGGCGGTGTTCCTAAGGGTTAAACCAAAGGCATTGTACTGCGTGAACAAGTCTTCAACTTGTTCAGCTCTCAAGACTTGCTTAAACTCGGCTACATGATCGTAGGGGTCTCCCGTGCCATCGAAGTAGTTTTTCATGGACTTAACTAGCTAGGTCGGTCTCAAGGTCCTCGTGTGCTCGCTCGGTCTTGGCAGAGGGAAATCATCACCATTTCTTCAGTTCCCTGGGGCTCTATGTCCCTCAGGTTCCCCTCTATTCGTTTCCGTTCTCGTTCTTTCTCTTCCCCAAGAGTTGGCAAAGTTACCTCAGGTCTCTCTCGACTCCTTTCTCTTTGAGTCCCATGAGCTTGAGATGTTCCAGCTCCTTGGCGACCAAAGGACACATTCGATCTTGGCTGGGGGAAAATAAATTCTCCCTTCCAAGTGTAAGCATGCCTATCATTTTCTGTAACCCCAAAGATCCTCTCTGAAGAGTGATCTAAGTAGGTCACTCTTCCTGGAATATCAGGATCTTTGAACTCATATATCATGATTGTTCCTACCTCACTCGGCTGACTAGGTCTATATCTCCAAAAGGCTTCATCCATCTCTCGGTTCAAGAGGAGATCTATACTCTTATTATCTTGGGGAATCCACTCTGGTGTGATAATCCTCGTGAGAACAGATTTGCCTCGGGGGGTTCTAGGTTCTTCGCCCATGTTTCCTTTCTCTAGGTCACCTAAGTCCGTTTTTGGGACCACATTCCCAAATTCATCTGTCCTATCGGGATAACTGGTGACTACATATATTGTCCCTTCCTTGTCCAAGTATGCTCCATTTTCAAACTTGACAGCTGGGCGCTCTAGTCCAATGGATTGGTCAGGGTTTTTAATCTGGACCACCACTCTTCCTAGGCCGTCCTCATAGATGCTAGCAGCTAATCGGTTGGTCCTAAGGTACTCGAGTTGCATCTTGTAAGGTCCTTCCACCCTATGTAAATATGGCACCCCAAAACTTCTTGTAGGTCTCTCCATACCATAGGACATCTTAGACTCGCTAGTCTGAGAACTAGGGTAATACGAATGATGGCTCAACTGCTGGGCCCAAGACCTAGCAGTATGATTGACACTAGCCTCTGAAGATCTAAGACTTTGTCTGTCTCTCCCTAGGTGTCTACCTGACCTAAGGTTCATATGCCCTTTGTACGTTGCTGATTCTTTGGTACCAGTCACTTGTTCCTTTTAAGTTCCTTTGGATGTGTTTTCTTGTTTTTAATTAAGCATCATCAGGAGCACTTTCATTTGTCGTACTTGATGTTTTGCGTCCGCTTAGTTTAAGTTCTTTTCCTTTAAGTTATCCCTTGACTACAATTTAGCCTACCCTTGCACTTGAGAAATTAAGGGCTCTTCAAACTTGAGTGTTCCTATCGTACCCCTAGTCAATCAGAACAACTACTCGCACTTAGCCTATGCTAAGAATAGACTGAGGGGGTTAAGTGATGTTCCAACCTCAAGTCGCTCCTCCTGGCGATGCTGGTCTACCCAGGAAGCACGTTCCCAAGCTTGTTCACCCTGGCACTTACTTTGCTTTCTCCAAGAGCTCTCGACGATCCTGTAAGAATCCCAAGTTTAGCGTCAATTTGATCCTTCAATTGACAGACAATTTATTTCAGACACTTTTTTAATGACCCTTGTTCCCCCTTTTTTATTGCTAAACATTTCCCCTAGAGCTCCCTTGGTGTTCCTACCCCTCAGTGTGTCAACTTCAAAATATCATATCAGTGTAGTATATGCCACGAGCTTTCCAACAAGCCCTAGAGCTCAAAAAATGGATTTCGTATGAAAAAGTTATGACCGTTCAGGGTTTAGGGGGTTAAACAGACAAACAAAACCTTACAGGGGTTTTAATGCATTTTTCTAAGGCCTTTGTAAGTGTGTGAGTATTTGACAGTGCAAATATGCCCAAAATTTAGCTCAAATCTCCAAAAAATTTACCCCTTAATTTCTTTTGCCGAAAATGTCTGTCTATCGCGATAGACGGTGTCTGTCGCGATAGATGGGTCTGTCGCGATAGACGGTGTCTGTCGCGATAGACTGGATCTGTCGTGGAATTTGGTCTGTCGCGATAGACGGTGTCTGTCGCGATAGATGGGTCTGTTGCGATAGACGGTGTCTGTCGCGATAGACGGTGTCTGTCGCGATAGATGGGTCTGTCGCGATAGACGGTGTCTGTCGCGATAGACGGGTGTCTGTCGCGATAGACGGTGTCTGTCGCGATAGACGGTGTCTGTCGCGATAGAGTGGTCTATCGCGATAGACGGTGTCTATCGTCTGTCGTGATTTGGTCTGTCGCGATAGACGGTGTCCGTCATGATAGATGGTGTCTGTCGCGATAGACTGGAAAAATGCAAATTTGTGAGAAACTTCTAGTGATTTGGAGTGCTCTAATGGTGTAGGTTACCGTGCCAAACACGCATTCAGAAAATATTAAGTTTTTCTGTCTGTCGCGATAGACAGAGGTCGTCGTCCCGGGACTTGTGCAGAGTCTGTCGTACCTGCGCACACTGCTGGAGAAGGTGGTACAGCTAGTTCCTGCAACAAAAGCTCAAAAAACACACCAAAAACAGATAGCATGCAAGCTCTCTCTCGCTCTCTCTCACAATGAAATGAGGGAAATGAGGTGGGGAGTGTAATATGATCAAAAAACTGAAATTTTTGTGGAGATGGAGATGGAGGTGGGAGATGGTGGGGATGATGATGGTGATGAGGGTGATGCAAAAATAAGAAAAAATGAAGAAAAATAAGGAAAAGAAAGGATATTACCTATAACTCCAATGTCTCAACTCTACGTCTTACCATCACACGCTCGTCCTCGAAGCTCTCTCCCCGGCAACGGCGCCAAATTTGGTGTCACTCTAGCACAATGGTGAGTACCAACGTGAGAAGATTCACCTCATAATTGTCAATCCGTGGAGACGTGAGGACTAGTATGAAGACTATGAGCAAGTGAAGGCACAAGTGTGTGAGTGAGAAGCACACAAGCATGCACACACATACACACACACGCGCACACAAGGCAAGAACAGGGAGAGGAACAATGGAGTTCTTTGCATTAGTCAAAAAGTCTCTTGCATAAGCTCAATTCACTAACCATCTAACCCCAAAAATGAGCTCTCTAGCTCTTTTTATAGTTTTCTAACTAGCTTTCGTCTGTCCAGACCTAGTGTCCGGCCTAGTTAAAAATTAGGTTCTAGAGCCTATTTGAGGGCTCAAACGGAGTCTAAAAATTATGAAAATTGATATGTAGCTAGTTCTAATGATCCTCAAGCTCGAGGACTCCTCGGCTTGCACAAAATGGAGTCTATTCTACCAAAAACAGAATTTACAATGTTTGTGTAGTGATTAAAATCACTTGAGTTGTAAATGGTCCATGGAAAAAATGATTGGGCCTTGATGCCGTATTATGCATGACTGCTCCGTTGTGCTAGTATGCTCTTCATCTGACTTGTATGCCAACAACTCCCCAAGTCATCTCAACTAAGTCCTCCAAGTTAGGACGCTGATTTGGAAAGGTAGTTCCTAGATTTTAGGGGCACACTTCTCACTATAAAAGGAGCATGTATCTGGACTTCTTTTGGGCCATATTCTTGGCGTTTTAGCTCATGTAAAGTGAGCACTGAGTTCTGGAGTTGTGATAAGCAAGCCCCTTGCTTAAGCTAGCTCCTTGCTTGCTTGTTTGTTTTCTTTTACTAGGCATATCTATGTGTGTGCACAGGCATTGTTGCAACTCTCTACCCTTGAGTTGTTAGCATTGGTTCTCCCTCATATTTTATCCATTTGATGTAATTCTTGTCTCATTGGATAGCTATTACAGTTTATTTTATGCTCCTCAACTCTCTAGAGTATTCGCTAAGTACTCTGGGAGCAACATTCATTTTAGTGAAGTTGTGTGATTGATATCTCTCTCTGTGTGTAGGCTCTGTTGGAAATATTTTGCTCTTTGTTGTAAGGGCAGGTTCTTCTTCTCTATTTATCCATTTGCTATGATTTTGGTGTCATTGGGTAGCTACTAAAGTGCTCTAAAGTTATCCGAAGGTTGATATTCATTCTCTGTACAATCTCTGAGAAAAGCTTACTGGAGTGAAGTGAGGTCTCTGCATGACTAGCAGTTGTGAGCATTCAACTAGCTCATGTTGTAGACATTGATTCTCTTTGTGTACGCATCCATTTGAAATGAAATTTAATTTGTTGGAAAGCCCTTGGTATGTTCTACAGGTCTACAAAAGCTCACTGGAGTTGTCTGCATAAGCTCGGAGTAAGAGCATTTTTGGTGTGCATAGGTCAAAGAAGGATACCTGTGGAGGTCATTCGCGCTTCGTCGTTGCTTAGGGGTTGAGATACTTCCCCCATCAGTGGTATCAGAGCATTTGGGCATCTTGGAGGTATCACATACAAGCAAGAAGACCTCTTGGAGTTGGTGGTTGAAGATTTGCATCAACAAAAGCTTCTTCGAGGTAGCTCACATCAAGGGGGAGCTATTATACTCAAAGTTTCAAGAGCACAAGGTGTCCATCTAAGGAAAGCTTTGGATTGAGGTAACCTCAGAGCCTCATTTTCATTTTACACACATTGGAGCATTAGCCAAGGGCTCGTTCAAGTATCAAAGACTAGATATGGGAGACTTCAACACTCAAATTGAAAAGCTAGACAAAGGGAACTATCAACCATGGAGATTTAGGGTCTCCAACTATCTTATGGGCAAGGGCCTTTGGGGGTTGATTAGTGGAAGTGAACCAAGACCTAGGTTGAATGAGAATCCAACCAATGACCAGAGAAGGGCCTTTAGGGAATGGAATGAAAGAGACAAGAGGGTTATCTTTATTCTTTCCCAACACATTAGCAATAGCATGATCGGCCATATCCAAGACTTGGATTCAAGCATGAAGGTATGGGAGACACTTGAAAGGCTTTATTCAACAAGCATCATAGCAAGGAAGATCCAACTCAAGAATTAGCTCAACAACCTTAGGAAGAGCTCAGGGAGTAGCATAAATGACTACATACTTAAGGTCAAGGAGTTCTCAGATGCATTGGGATCCATTGGAAGCCACGTAGACGATGACGATCTTGTGGCTTATACTCTCAATGGTTTGACAGATGATGAGAAGTGGAAACCCTTTACCACTTCAGTGTATGTAAGGGATAATCTTCCCAATTTTGAGCAATTGGTTGCTCTCATGGTCACCGAAGAAATGAACATAGGTGAAAGTTCCACTAAAAGCAAGGATGCACAAGTTTTCTATGCAGGTAATCAAAGGGGCAAAGGAAGACGAGGACAAGGAAGGGGAGAAAGAAGGTTTGGAGGAAGGCAAGGCCACTCAAGCAATCAAGTACATGACCAAGGCACCTCATCACAAAGATGGAGAGGAAGAACAAGACGAAGAGGAGGACGACAACAACAAAATAGGAATCAAGATGGCGAAGGATGTTACATATGTGGCAAGTTTGGCCACTATGCTAGAGATTGCTACCAAGGAGGAAACCAAAGGAGCTATAATCAAGGTTCTTCATACAAAGGCCAAGGTAATTTTGCTTCTACAAGTTCAAAAAATGACAATCTCTTGATGCACATGAATGGGAATTCAAGCAAAGTAGATAACACTTGGTATATTGATAGTGGATGTAGCAACCATATGAGTTGCAATGCTTCTTGGTTTACTAATCTACATGTTCCCAAAGGTAAAGGACATGTAGAAATAGGTGATGATATAGCCCATGAGATCTCCCATGTTGGAGATGTAGCTTTGGATGACAAGGAGGAAGGAAGATGTCTCAAGGATGTCTTGCATGTACCTACTATCACAAAGAACTTGGTGTCTGTTGGGAAAATGGTTGAAAGAGGCTATCAAGTAAGGTTCAACAAAGGTGGGGGCTTTGTGGAGAACCCTAAGCAAGGTTACAAGGTCATAGCAAGAGGAAAGAAGCAAGGGAGACTCTTCACTTTGGAGGTAAATTCTCATTCCACTCAACATGTCTACTTCACATATGGAAACAAAAGGATTTCGGAGTTGGACTTGTGGCACAAGAGGATAGGTCACATCAACATACAAAGAATGAAGAAAATGCAATTCAAGAGGCTAGTTGAAGGTCTTCCCAACTTCCAAGGACAAGGTATGAAGCATTTATGTGAATCTTGTCAACTATGGAAGCAAGCGAGACTTCCATTCAAGAAGAGTGGCTACATAAGCCAATATCCATTGGAGTTGATACATATAGATGTGTGGGGGCCAACCAAAGAGCAATCCATTGGAGGTAACAAGTACTTTCTCACTTTTATAAATGATTGCACAAGGATGGTTTGGATTTATTTCATAAAAACCAAATCAGATGTGTTTACATGTTTCAAAGCATTCAAGGCAATGGTAGAGAAGGAAACACGTACATATATCAAGAAGCTAAGGTCCGATGGAGGGGGAGAATATTTCTCTAATGAGTTTTCTGATTTTCTAATGGATCAAGGCATCAAGAGGCAATTAACATGCAGGTACACACCCCAACAAAATGGAGTAGTAGAGAGAAAGAATAGATACATTGCCGAGATGGCTAGAGCAATGCTTAATGAGATGAATGTACCTAACATGTTTTGGAGTGATGCAGCAAATACCACCGTGTATCTAATGAATAGGGCTCCTACCTCAGGGATCCATGGCTTAACACCATATCAAGCCTATTATGGTAAGAAACCTAATCTTTCCCACTTGAATATATTTGGATGTACTTGTTATGTACACGTGCCAAGTGAATTGAGGCACAAGCTACAACCAAAGGTAGAAAAGTGTGTGTTTCTAGGATATTCAAATGATCATAAAGGTTACAGGTGCTTCAACCCAAACACAAAGGACTTGAGGATATCAAGGGATGTAGCATTTGATGAGCTACTCCCTTGGTATAAGAAGTATGATTGTATGCAGGACTATGAAGAAGAAAAGCATGGACATGACCAAGAATAAATCGACCTAGAGCTAAGCGGCCCAAGGTGTTCGATCAATGAAGATAGTTCAAGCATGAACTCACCATGGAGGGGGAGATCTTCATCAAGCTATGAAGCACAATCAATCAACAAAGGCAAAGCAACATTGGTGGAGTTGGATGAAGAAGGTAATGAAGTTTAAGATGATGAAGGACACATGATGGAGAAAGAAGCCATGTCAAAGAAAGAGATCAAGTTCCCAAGGCAAAGGAGGTTTATTCCTCATAAAGGTGAAGAAAGGAAGTCTTTTAGAGTTAAGTATCCAACTCAAAGGTTTACTTATGATTCATAATTGGCAACACATTATGCATATATGAACAAAAGTAGTAGAAGATCATGAGCCTGAATGCTATGAAGATGCAAGCAGGTACACCGAATGGAAAGAGGCAATGCAAGAAGAGATCGACGCACTTGAGGAAAATCAAACATGGAATCTAGTGCCCAAGAAGGAGAACATGAAGCTAATAAGTGGGTGTATAAAGTAAAGAGGAATTCAGATGGATCTATTTCTAGGTTCAATGCAAGATTGGTGGCCAAGGGTTTTTTTTTTTATGTAAAGGAAGTTCGGCAATAGCCTACTCTCCCGGACTTGAATTAAATAAAGAAAAGTACAAGAGAAGGGGACTAGTGCCCACGGGACCCCCCAAATCCCACAAAGCAAGGGAAGCTTTTACAGAGCTTAGATGACATTACAAAGAAGGTTAATTACCCTCTCATCACCCTCATGTGGGGCCCACTTGGGTTTAAGCTTGTTATCGATCAAAAGGAGTACTTGATGATGCCTAAAGGGGGGGGATTTTTTATAGTTGGCAATCCTTTTGCCAAGGAGGAACAGCGATTTCTCAATTGACCACTCCTTGGGGGAGTCACCGAAGTTGAAAGCACATCTTTCCCGCCAGATTTTCCATAGAACCTCCCCTCTGATGGCGTTCTAGAGAGTCGCGGAGCAGCCTATCACTTCTCCCAGCAGGGCTTGCTGCCAGCTAAGACGTTTTTGAAGTCTAATTCTCTTTCCAACCACCTGCCAGAGTCTGTTGGAGTTGGGGCAGGTAAAGAAGATGTGTGAAACATCTTCGATAGACCGGTGGCAGCGTTTGCACCAGGGAGGGATCCCACAAATTTTGCTAGCCTTAAGGTTGGTCCAGATTCCGTGATGAAGAATTTGCCATAAGAGGACAGACTTTTTGATTTCTATGAGGGGGTGCCAGATAGCCATGAACTTCATGTCCCACCGAAGCCGCGTCCATGACAGGCACCACTTTTTGTTGAGGTTAACCTGATAGTCGATCGTTTCTTTGATGTTCGGGATTTTTGATAGACTATTCCCATTGTGCCATTTGAGACCAAGCGAGCTCGGCATGTCGTGTCCCATGAGAAGGTGAACTTTGTGTCGGTCCCAGGCGAGAAATCTGCTTTGCAAAGTGTTCCATTCTTCATGCGAAATGTTGATGCTAGGGTCAATATCCTCAAAGTTGATCCAGCGGTTGGTGTCTTGTTTCCAGAGATGTTTCCATTTTTTGAAGCCTTTGTTCCATAGCTTCTTGGCGTTTTGAATGTTCTAAGATTCCACACTCCGGATGCCATGGATCGGGAACCAGATAGAGTCGTTTTGTCTGATACCGGCAGCCCACTTCCAGTCTTCGCTTATTCTTGTGAAGCTTTTGACTTTATTCCAACTCTTCCAAAGGGAGCACACCAGATTAGAGCCTTTCGGGAAGACGGGGATCGGGGAAAACAGCAAGGTCAAGATGTCCAGATTCCTCCAATTTGGGAAACCCATGAGCGCCAACTCATTCTTGTTTCTGAAGATCAGCTTGGCCCACGAGGCCTCCCCGTTGCACCAAGCCTTAGTCATCCATTTGGCCGACAGTTTGTTAGCCATGCACCCAATGTCCAAGATACCAAGTCCCCCACTATCTCTATGGCTGGTGCAGATGGACCATTTGATTTTAGGCACCCCCCTCCTATTGTGGTCGCCCGTCCAAAGGAAGTTTCTACAAATACTATCCAGTTTGGATAGATCTTGCTCTTTCGGTCTCCAACAAGAAAGGAAATAAATGGTAGATGATAAGAGGAACGTGTTGATGAACATAGCACGACCAGCAAGATTGATTTGCATACCTCTCCAATAGTTAAGCTTGTTTTCGAGTTTGGCAAGCACCCAGTTCCACCGCTGTTCCATAGAGACGCCAAACCCCAAGGGAATCCCCAGAAGCCGAAAAATTTGGCCCTGCGGGATGATTTTACAGCCATGATCAATGAGAAGGTCGGGTTGTGACCCACCAATAGCTCTAAAGGCGGTCTTAGAGTGGTTGATTATGGAACCAGAGGCTTCACAAAAAGTAGCAAGACACTTCCAGAATGTCTCAAGGCTCGTACTATCATTGTGCACAAAAGCGTTCATATCATCGGCAAAAAGTCTCATGGTGATCTGACTGTGGTCATGCGGCAAACGAAGGCCTTTAATGTTACCAGCTTCCACCTGATGCTCCACCAGCCTGCTAAGACCTTCCGTGGCAATGGCAAAGAGAAGGGGAGCCAATGGGCACCCTTGTCTGATAGATCTTCTAAGTTTGATCACCTTTGAAAGATTTCCATTAATGTTAATTTGGGTCGATGCGTTTCCGAGAAGGGTCGCGATCATCTTGGTGAATTTCTGACTACATCCAAGATCCTGTAGCGACTGAAGAATATAGTCCCATTCTAGCCTATCGTAGGCTTTATCAAAGTCGATCTTGAGGAAAACCACATCTTGTTTAGACTCCTTTGCAAATTCAAGACCTTCCCAGATATCTATTATGGTTTCCAGAATTGACCTGCCTTTGATGAAACCTTTTTGGTCCTCGCTTAACCATGCTCTCAAGCGGCAAGAGATTTTGTTGGCAATGACTTTGGCGATGATCTTGTATCCTGTTTGGAGCATTGTAATGGGACGCCAATTCTCTATTCTGTTCTTTTCCCCTTTTTTGTGTACTAGCTTGATAATGCCATTATTGAGGCAAGAAGGAAGCGCGCCAAACTTGAGTGCCTCTTGCCAAACCAAACGGAGAGGGGTGGCAACCACCAACTTGAAGGATTTGAAGAACTCATTAGTGAGCCCGTCGGGGCCCGGGCTTTTACCTGCGGGGAGGGCATCGATGACCTCAATGATTTCGGCTTCAGAGATAGAGGCATGAAGCAGAGAGTGAAGGTTGGGTGGTATCCTGTGGGAGGAAACCCTAGATATGGCCGCCATACAGTCCCTTCTATGGTGGGAGAGGGGGTTTGAGGTCCCCAGGAGTCTCGTGAAGTGCCCTTCAATGATCCCAAAATTATCTTCTTCCATATTGCATACATTGCCATTTGCGTCTAGCAATAAGGGGATCGAATCTCTGTTGTGTTTCCTTTTGAGGATACGGCACATCTCTTTGGTGGGTTTGTCGGCTTTGCCAGCCCACCACTCGTTGAAGAAAATTTGCAAATTTTTCCTTTGTATCTCTTCCTCATATCTCAGCAGCGCTCTGATTTTTCGAAGTCCTTTCTAGGCTTGAGATTTTCCTTTGTTCACTTCCTCCTCGAGCCGCCAGAGTCTATGATATAGAGCTTCTCTGCGAGCCCGCCGCACAGTCTCTAGCATCTTCCTGGATCTAATCATGATCTGTCGTGACTTATCGACCGCACTTCTCCAACACTTGGCTGGAGACAAGCCAGAGGCAAATGCCTCCATCCACACTTCAGAAATTTCTTGATGGACGGAGGGGAGAGAGAAGGAGGGCACACTGGCATGGAACCACGGAGCCTTACGAGTCTTGGTGGGGGGTTGAAAAGTGATGACGATCGGGTAGTGATCAGAGATGGTGAGGTCGGTGCGTTGCGAGAGGGAAGGGTGGCCCCACTGGTGAGTAAAACTCTGGGAGATGTAGCATCTATCAAGTCTAGCTTTCCTCAGGTCCTCGCCTGCTTGGAGATTTGACCAAGAAAAGCCCTTCGAGTCTTTGAATTCGACCAAATCCAAGTGTAGTTTAGTTTTGTCCCACGTTTCTTTCTCCCGACTATCGATGACCCTACCCTTGCCCATCCATCTGTCCGTAGGGTCCTCAACCATGTTGAAGTCACCACAGATAAGCACGTTGTGGGGGAGCGAGTCCAAGGAGGCCCAAGTGTTAAGTCTCTCTAACTCCCCATTGGGGGCATACAAAGAAACTAAAGTAAAACAAAAGGGAGCACCGAAAGAAATAGCAATCCATCGATGGCATTCATCTTCAAAGGAGTTCTCGAGCTTTTCAAACCAGAGTTGATTGATACCGAGTACCGTTCCGCCGGATCCCCGCTGATGCGTCGTTGAAATCCAAACATGGGTCGAGGAGACATGTCTAAGCCGTTTCTGGAGGTCTTCTCCGTCAATTTTAATCTCTTGGATGCAAATAAAATCTGGGTTTAGGCTAATGTTGCGAAGCCATTGACCAATGATGGTCGCTCTTGAGGGGTCGGTTAGCCCTCTAGCATTTAACGAGATGATGATCATTGTCGTAGTAATCCCTCTTTGCGGGAGGGAGCTTTGTCCTTTCTTTTCTTGGGTTCATCTTTCTTTTTCGCTCGGATCGGATCCCGAGTTAGCAATAGGTTCTTGTGGGGGCTTTTCCACGGTAACTCCATAGGTTGTTTTCCTTTGCGGGATGCCTCCTGCTGGGAAGAACTGGACACCGTTTTCAGCTCCGTTTCCGGAATAGTCGATCCGATGATGGAGCTTTCACTATCCATGTTATCTTCGTTGCTGGTAGTAAAGCCGTCTTCTTTGCTTGTAGTGTAACCCTCCTGCAAGGTTTCTTTACTGTCAGGGATCTCCACGCCTTTGACATCGGTGTCCTCCTCAAGTTGGTTCCCACCTGGGTAGTCAAACTCATTGATTTCCTTTTCCAGATTGCAATACAAGTTGCTGGAGGGGGAAACAGACTTGTTGTTTCGCTCAGAGGTTGCCCTAGGGCTTCTTTTCCTTCTTCTTCTGACTTCGATGAACCCGTCAGCATCAGCTTCTGGATTACGGGGACCCTTGAATTCCTCTACTTTCGTCGAGTGATTCAATGCTCCATTGCTGTCTTGAGCATTTTTGGGGGCTTCTTGATTTCGCTTGCTTTTTCGTCTCAAAGGGCAATCTTTGATCCTGTGACCTTGTTGGCCACAGCGAAAGCACGCGTTGGGAAGGTTTTTGTAGCTGATGTCTTGCTCCCATACATCCCCTTCGCCCAAGTCCAGTTTGATCTTTGATGGGAGTGGCATACTGAGGTCAGCCTCGACACAGATTTGAGGGTGCCACCGGGCGTTGAACGAGTGTCTTGCGCCTTCATAAATGAGACCACCAATGTCCTCGCGTGAGGCCAACGGCTTGCCGATAGGAGAAACGATGTCCCATACGAAGTTGTACAAGAAGTATGGCAGGTTAGGGAGCTCAACCCAGAGGGGGTACCGAAGCGGTTTCGATTTGTCGGGAGTAAAATCAGGGGATCATCTGAATAGGCACAGGGTCGCCCGGCCGAGTTGCCAAGTTCCGACACTAAGGGCTCGAAACGCCATATCTTCATTTTCAAAGACTAGCAGCAAGTGGCTTGCCGGTAAGAACTGACACTTACAAACAACTAGCCCGCGGGGGAACCACTCGTTGCGGAGCCACTGACGCACAGTTTCGAGCGGGGGCTTAGGGCCGAACATTTGGCCGACGAGGCAAACTTTCTTGAGCTCCTCCTGAGTTGACAAAATTGCGGATCTATTGAGGGAGACCAAGGGGGGTTCAGCACTCTCGAGGGTTTTGCACAAACCTATGGAGTGGACTTTGAAGAGACATTCAGCCCCGTGGCAAAGATGAGCACCATTAGGACACTCATTGCAATGGCTGCTAGCAAAGGATGGAAGCTTTTCCAATTGGATATCAAGAATGCCTTTCTCAATGGAGACTTGGAAGAAGAGGTATACATGGAGCATCCACTAGGTTTTGTTCATAAAGAATTTCCACATCATGTTTGTAGGTTGAAGAAGGCACTTTATGGCCTAAAGCAAGCTCCAAGGGCTTGGAACCAAAGATTGGTGGACTATTTGATCAAATGTGGTTACAATCAATGCAAGGTGGATCCATCTCTCTTCATCAAACAAAGAGGAGAACTTGTAGTCTACATGTGTGTGTATGTAGATGATCTTATCATTACAGGTAATGATACAAAGGGCATTGAGGAGATCAAGGCAAAGCTTGGAAAGGATTTTAGGATATATGATCTTGGAGATCTTAGATATTTTCTTGGCATTGAAGTTGTATAGAAAGAAGAAGGTATTATGCTCATACAAAGGAAGTATATTCTAGACCTACTTGAGAGGTTTGGGATGCTACATTGCAAGCCTATTTCAAATCCCATGGAAGTTAATGTAAAGCTAAGCTCCATTGATGGAGAGCCATTAGAGGATGTAACTTTGTATCGATCTATTGTAGGCTCTTTCAATTATGCCACAATAACTAGGCCTGACATAGCATATGGAGTTGGAGTGTTATCACAATTTATGCATAGTCCAAGGACTACACACTTGCAAGCTGCAAGAAGAATGTTACGATATCTCAAGGCCACTATAAATGAAGGATTATTCTATTCATTTGATGATGATATGCAGGTCAAAGTTTATTCTGATGTGGATTGGGCTGGTTTCAAGGAGGATAGAAGAAGTACAAGTGGTTACCTAGTCATGCTAGGTAGCAAGATCATCTCATGGATTTCAAAGAAGCAACACACGGTGGCATTATCTTCCACCGAGGCTGAGAATAGACCTTTGGCTCAAGTCACATGTGAGCTAATGTGGATTAAGAAGTTATTTATGGAGCTTAATTTGCAGGTTGACACATATCCATTTTTTTGTGACAACATGAGTAGCATTCATCTAGCATCGAATCATGTCTATCATGCTAGAACCAAGCATATTGAAGTGCACTATCACTTCATAAGGGAAAAGGTGATATCCAAGGAAGTTTCAGTACATCATATTGGTACCAAGGACCAAGTTGCTGACATGTTTACAAAGGCTTTGGATGGGATGAAGATTTCAAAATTCAAGCAATGCATCAACATGAAGGAGCTTGGATGAGGACGAAGAATTGAAGCTTGAGGGGGAGTGTTAAAAGTCAAGCTTCAAGCTACAAATTTGTGGGGAATCTTTTATGGACATGTGGAGCAATGAAAGGAAGCCAAAATCCACAAGATTCCATCAAGAAAAGTCACTCAACCACTCCCCAAGTCATCTCAACTAAATCCTCCAAATAGGAGGCTGATTTGGAAAGGTAGTTCCTAGATTATAGGGGCACACTTCTCACTATAAAAGGAGCATGTATCCCAACTTATTTTGGGCCATCTTCTTGGCGTTTTAGCTCATGTAAAGTGAGCACTAAGTGCTGGAGTTGTGATAAGCTAGCCCCTTGCTTAAGCTAGCCCCTTGCTTGCTTGTTTGTTTTCTTTTAGTAGGCATGTCTATGTGTGTGCGCAGGCAGTGTTGCAACTCTCTACCCTTGAGTTGTTAGCATTGGCTCTCCCTCATATTGTATGCATTTGATGTAATTCTTATCTCATTGGATAGCTGTTAAAGTCTATTTTATGCTTATGAATTCTCTTGAGTATTCTCTGAGTAATCAGGGAGCAACATTCATTTAAGTGAAATTGTGTGATTGATATCTCTCTCTATGTGTAGGCTTTGTTGGAAATATTTTGCTCTGTGTTGCAAGGGCTGGTTCTCCTTCTCTATTTATCCATTTGCTATGATTTTGGTGTCATTGGGTAGTTATTAGAGTGCTCTAAAGTGGACCAAAGTTTAAGATTCATTCTTTGTACAATCTTTGAGAAACGCTTGATGGAGTGAAGTGAGGTCTCTGCTTCACTAGCAGTTGTGAGCATTCAACTAGGTCATGTTGTAGACATTGTTTCTCTTTGTGTAAGCATCCATTTGAAGTGAAATTTAAGAAGACTGGCTATATAACCCATCATCCATTGGAGTTGATACATACAGATGTGTGGGGGCCAACCAAAGAGCAATCCATTGGGGGTAAAAAGTACTTTGTCACTTTTATAGATGCTTGCACAAGGATGGTTTGGGTTTATTTCATAAAAAACAAATCAGATGTGTTTACATGTTTCAAAGCATTCAAGGCAATGGTAGAGAAGGAAACACGTACATATATCAAGAAGCTAAGGTCCGATGGAGGGGGAGAATATTTCTCCAATGAGTTTTCTGATTTTCTAATGGATCAAGGCATCAAGAGGCAATTAACATGCAGGTACACACCCCAACAAAATGGAGTAGTAGAGAGAAAGAATAGATACATTGCCGAGATGGCTAGAGCAATGCTTAATGAGATGAATGTACCTAACATGTTTTGGAGTGATGCAGCAAATACCGCCGTGTATCTAACGAATAGGGCTCCTACCTCAGGGATCCATGGCTTGACACCATATCAAGCCTATTATGGTAAGAAACTTGATCTTTCCCACTTGAAGATAGTTGGATGTACTTATTATGTACATGTGCCAAGTGAATTGAGCCACAAGCTACAACCAAAGGCAGAAAAGTGTGAGTTTCTAGGATATTCAAATGATCATAAAGGTTACAGGTGCTTCAACCCATACACAAAGGAATTGAGGATATCAAGGGATGTAGCATATGATGAGCTACTCCCTTGGTATAAGAAGTATGATTGTATGCAGGAATATGAAGAAGAAAAGCATGGACATGATGAAGAACAAATCAACCTAGAGCTAAGCGGCCCAAGGTGTTCCATCAATGAAGATAGTTCAAGCATGAACTCCCCATGGAGGGGGATATCTTCATCAAGCTATGAAGCACAATCAATCAGCAAAGGCAAAGCAACATTGGTGGAGTTGGATGAAGAAGCTAATGAAGTTGAAGATGATGAAGGACACATGATGGAGAAAGAAGCCACGTCAAAGAAAGAGATCAAGTTCCCAAGGCAAAGGAGGTTTATTCCTCCAAAAGGTGAAGAAAGGAAGTCTTCTAGAGTTAAGTATCCAACTCAAAGGTTTACTTATGATTCATACATGGCAACGCATTATGCATATATGAACAAAGTAGTAGAAGATCATGAGCCCGATTGCTATGAAGATGCAAGCAGGTACACCGAATGGAAAGAGGCAATGCAAGAAGAGATTGACGCACTTGAGGAAAATCAAACATGGACTCTAGTGCCCAAGAAGGAGAACATGAAGGTAATAGGTAATAAGTGGGTGTATAAAGTAAAGAGGAATTCAGATGGATCTATTTCTAGGTTCAAAGCAAGATTGGTGGCCAAGGGTTTTGCACAAACCTATGGAGTGGACTTTGAAGAGACATTCAGCCCCGTGGTAAAGATGAGCACCATTAGGACACTCATTGCAATGGCTGCTATCAAAGGATGGAAGCTTTTCCAATTGGATATCAAGAATGCCTTTCTCAATGGAGACTTGGAAGAAGAGGTATACATGGAGCAACCACTAGGTTTTGTTCATAAAGAGTTTCCACATCATGTTTGTAGGTTGAAGAAGGCACTTTATGGCCTAAAGCAAGCTCCAAGGGCTTGGAACCAAAGATTGGTGGACTATTTGATCAAATGTGGTTACAATCAATGCAAGGCGGATCCATCTCTCTTCATCAAAGAAAGAGGAGAACTTGTAGTCTATATGTGCGTGTATGTAGATGATCTTATCATTACACGCAATGATACAAAGGGCATTGAGGAGATCAAGGCAAAGCTTGGAAAGGAGTTTAGGATATCTGATCTTGGAGATCTTAGGTATTTTATTGGCATCGAAGTTGTATAGAAAGAAGAAGGTATTATGATCATACAAAGGAAGTATATTCTAGACCTACTTGAGAGGTTTGGGATGCTACATTGCAAGAGTATTTCAAATCCCATGGAAGTTAATGTAAAGCTAAGCCACATTGATGGAGAGCCATTAGAGGATGTAACTTTGTATTGATCTATTGTAGGATCTTTCAATTATGCCACAATAACTAGGCCTGACATAGCATATGGAGTTGGAGTGTTATCACAATTTATGCATAGTCCAAGGACTACACACTTGCAAGCTGCAAGAAGAATGTTATGATATCTCAAGGCCACTATAAATGAAGGATTGTTCTATTCATTTGATGATGATATGCAGATCAAAGCTTATTCTGATGTGGATTGGGCCGGTTCCAAGGAGGATAGAAGAAGTACAAGTGGTTTCCTAGTCGTGCTAGGTAGCAAGATCATCTCATGAAATTCAAAGAAGCAACCCACGGTGGCATTATCTTCCACCGAGGTTGAGTATAGAGCTTTGGCTCAAGTAACATATGAGCAAATGTGGATTAAGAAGTTATTTATGGAGCTTAATTTGCAGGTTGACACATATCCAATTTTTTGTGACAACATGAGTAGCATTCATCTAGCATCGAATCCTGTCTATCATGCTAGAACCAAGTATATTGAAGTGCACTATCACTTCATAAGGGAAAAGGTGATATCCAAGGAAGTTTCAGTACATCATATTGGTACCAAGGACCAAGATGCCGACATGTTTACAAAGGCTTTAGATGGGATGAAGATTTCAAAATTCAAGCAATGCATCAACATGAAGGAGCTTGGATGAGGACGAAGAATTGAAGCTTGAGGGGGAGTGTTAAAATTCAAGCTTCAAGCCACAAATTCATGGGGAATCTTTTATGCAATGTGGAGCAATCAAAGGAAGCCAAAAGCCACAAGATTCCATCAAGAAAAGTCACTCAACCACTCCCCAAGTCATATCAACTAAGTCCTCCAAGTTAGGAGGCTGATTTGGAAAGGTAGTTCCTAGATTTTAGGGGCACGCTTCTCACTATAAAAGGAGCATGTATCCTGACTTCTTTTGGGGCCATCTTCTTGGAGTTTTAGCTCATGTAAAGTGAGCAGTAAGTGCTGAAGTTGTGATAAGCAAGCCCCTTGCTTAAGATAGCCCCTTGCTTGCTTGTTCGTTTTCTTTTTAGTAGGCATATCTATGTGTGTGCGCACGCAGTGTTGCAACTCTCTACCCATGAGTTGTTAGCATTGGTTCTCCCTCATATTGTATTCAATTGATGTAATTCTTGTCTTCTTGGATAGCTATTAGAGTCTATTTTATGCTCATCCATTCTCTGAAGCATTCTCTGAGTAGTCTAGGAGCAACATTCATTTTAGTGAAGTTGTGTGATTGATATCTCTCTCTGTGTGTAGGCTCTGTTGGAAATATTTTGCTCTCTGTTGTAAGGGCTGGTTATCCTCCTCTATTTATCCATTTGCTATGATTTTGGTGCTATTGGGTAGCTATTAGAGTGCTTTAAAGTTGAATCAAGTTTGAGATTCATTCTGTGTATAATCTCTGATAAAAGCTTGCTGGAGTGAAGTGAGGTCTCTGCTTGTCTAGCAGTTGTGAGCATTCAACTAGCTCATGTTGTAGACATTGTTTCGCTTTTTGTAAGCATCCATTTGAAGTAAAATTTGATTTCCTGGAAAGCCCTTCCTGTCTACTACAGTTCTACAAAAGCTTCTTGTCTGCATAAGCTCTGAGTAAGAGCATTTCTGGTGTGCAGAGGTCAAAGAAGGATACCTGTGGAGGTCATTCACGCTTTGTCGTTGCTTAGGGGTTGAGATACTTCCCCCATCAGTGGTATCAGAGCATTTGGGTGTCTTGGAGGTATCACATACAAGCAAGAAGACCTCTTGGAGTTGGTGGTTGAAGACTTGCATCAACAAAAGCTTCTTGGAGGTAGCTCACATCAAGGGAGAGCTATTCTACTCAAAGCTTCAAGAGCACAAGGTGTCCATCTAAGGAAAGTTTTGGATTGAGGTAACCTCAAAGCCTCATTTTCATTTTACACACATTGGAGCATTAGCCAATGGCTAGGTCAAGTATCAAAGACTAGATATGGGAGACTTCAACACTCAAATTGAAAAGCTAGACAAAGGGAACTATCAACCATGGAGATTTAGGGTCTCCAACTATCTTATGGGCAAGGGCGTTTGGGGGTTGATTAGTGGAAGTGAACCAAGACCTAGGTTGGATGAGAATCCAAACAATGACCAGAGAAGGGCCCTTAGGGAATGGAATGAAAGAGACAAGAGGGTTATCTTTATTCTTTCCCAACACATTAGCAATAGCATGATCGGCCATATCCAAGACTTGGATTCAATCATGAAGCTATGGGAGACACTTGAAAGGCTTTATTCAACAAGCACCAAAGCAAGGAAGATCCAACTCAAGAATGAGCTCAACAACCTTAGGAAGAGCTCAGGGAGTAGCATAAATGACTACATACTTAAGGTCAAGGAGTTATCTGATGCATTGGGATCCGTTGGAAGCCACGTAGACGATGACGATCTTGTGGCTTATACTCTCAATGGTTTGAGAGATGATGAGAAGTGGAAAACCTTTACCACTTCAGTTTATGTAAGGGATAATCTTCCCGATTTTGAGCAATTGGTTGCTCTCATGGTCACGGAAGAAATGAACATAGGTGGAACTTCAACTAAAAGCAAGGATGCCCAAGTTTTCTATGCAGGTAATCAAAGGGGGAAAGGAAGACGAGGACAAGGAAGGGGCAAAGGAAGGTTTGGAGGAAGGCAAGGCCACTCAAGCAATCAAGGACATGACCAAGGCACCTCATCACAAAGAGGGAGAGGAAGAACAAGAGGAAGAGGAGGATGACTTCAACAAAACAGGAATCAAGATGGCGAAGGATGTTACATATGTGGCAAGTTTGGCCACTTTGCTAGAGATTGCTACCAAAGACGAAACCAAAGGAGCTATAATCAAGGTTCTTCATATAAAGGCCAAGTTAATTATGCTTCTACAAGTTTACAAAATGACAATCTCTTGATGATGCACATGAATGGGAATTCAAGCAAAGTAGATAACACTTGGTATATTGATAGTGGATGTAGCAACCATATGAGTTGCAATGCTTCTTGGTTTACTAATCTACATGTTCCCAAAGGTAAAGGACATGTAGAAACAGGTGATGATACAACCCATGAGACCTCCCATGTTGGAGATGTAACTTTGGATTACAATGAGGAAGGAAGATGTCTCAAGGATGTCTTGCATGTACCTACTATCACAAAGAACTTGGTGTCCGTTGGGCAAATGGTCGAAAGAAGCTATCAAAAAAGGTTCAACAAAGGTGGATGCTTTATGGAGAACCCTAAGCAAGGTTACAAGGTCATAGCAAGAGGAAAGAAGTA
>CM035429.1:20342194-20367194 GCA_020310875.1 Ceratopteris richardii
GGCTAACAACAACATAGCCAACACCGATATTTGATTGCAAAGGCCTCCTGCAATGCCACTAGCTTTTAAGCTGCAGAAAAATAACAACATTGGCAAGACCCCTCCAGGCTCCATTTTGGCACAAATCTAGTGCTTCTCTTTCACATAGCTCACATTTTCCATCTTCATAGTACTTGCAATTAAATATCTATTCCACACAATGGAAACGTGTTAGCACCAAAAGATCAACCACAAACACAGTTAACATATGTATATGCATATGTATATGTGTATGTATATGTATATGTACATGTATATGTATATGCATACATATATGTATACGTATATGTGTATGTATATGTTTATGTATATGTATATGTATATGTATATGTATATGTATATGTATGTGTATGTGTATGTATATGTATATGTATATGTATATGTATATGTATATTTATATGTATATGTATATGTGTATGTATATTAATATGTATATGTATATGTATATGTATATGTATATGTATATGTATGTGTATATGTATATGTATATGTATATGTATATGTATATGTATATGTATATGTATATGTATACGTATATGTATATGTTATGTATACATATATGTATATATACATGTATACGTATATGTATATGTATATGTATATGTAGATATACATGTATATGTATATGTATATGTATACGTATATGTATATGCTGCGAAGAATGAAATGGTGAAATGAATGTCTCGAAAGTCCAACTCACACATTTTGAGAACCAGTTCCAAAGAAGGATAAGTTAGCAGGAGGCGAGAGGAGGCTGTTTGTGAGAAGGAAAGAGAGAAAGAAGAGTGTAAATAAGAAGGTGTGCATGGGGGTGCATGCAAGGCATGTCGGGTTGCTAGGTGTATGTGTGTGAGTACATGTGTGTGCAAAGAGAGGTAAGAATGCAAGAAAGTGAGAGAGATTTCGAGAAGGATTGAGGAGAAATGTGAAGGCGAGGAAGATACTGAGGAAAAGTAGAGAGAGAAAGAGAAAGAGAAAGGGTGTCTGCGAGAGTGCATGAGAGCATATGTGTGTGTGAGAGTGAGTGCATGAGCGAATGAAGGTGAGAGTGATGTGACTGGGTATCAGCATAATTACATGTGTGGAAAGAGTGTGCAAGAGATAGGTGGAAAGTGAGTGGGCGTAAGGGAAGAGGAAGTGAGAGGGTGTGTAAGAGTGTACATGCAAGCAAGTAAGAGAGTGTGTGGAGGGGTGTGCATGTGTGAATGTGCGTGTATGTGTGGGTGCGAAATAAGGAAAGGAAGAAAGGTGTGAGCAAGGAAAGAGGGAGTTCCCGAGAGGAAATCACTAGAGTTGGATACCCCGTTGTGAATGTATTTTCTTGTATCCTCCATCAATACTTTGGAGTGAGATTGCGGACTTAGGGAGACCAAAATTGACCTAGTCTTAGTAAGTTTGGGGCAAAATACCATTGAGTGTATGCATTTTCCCTTGGACTAAGAGTGCTAACATTTTGGTGCATTTGCCAGGAAAAGCTTGGCACGTCTCTATAAGAGACTGCCATAGGTTCGCCTAGCGCCACATGTTGGCCGAGCTTGCGGACCCTGGATCTAGCACATGAGCGAGAGGAGCTCATCCTTAGGAGAAACGCGAACGGAAAGAGAAGAGCGCGCTCAGAGACGAGCCCTTGAAAGAGAAAGGCAAAGGTGGGAGTCGCAAGGTGAGTCGACCTCGACTAGCAGGAAGAAACCTGTCAAAAAAGTGTACTTCCGTAGGAGAGTCGCGAATCAAGTGCAAAAGTTTGAAGGAGGGATCCTAAGGCCGCATGCACTAAATTTCTGGGATCGTGAGGATATTGACATTACATCACTATTTGAAATGGCACAACGAGTCCAAGTGCATTTAGGAGACTTTCCTAAATTCTCGGGATTGTGGGATGAGGATCCGGATAGCTTTATCCAATTGTTCGAGGTCACGTATGAAGCAAATGAAGTGATCAACCAAGCACTGTTAAACTAATTATGGTTTAGTTGTTACTTTACTTCCTATGCAAATGCTTCGCGTTCAATTGGTTCCAAATATTCTACCCGTGATTGTTCTCTTAGCCACGTGGGTTCTTGGGAGTGGTAGGGGTCTGTTAGACAGAGGCCCTGTACTATTTTCCCAACTCCTCACACAATCATAAATGCTCTATCGCGTCTTAGCTCAGTACTTGACTCTGACTACTGATAACTGTTCGGCATGCGGGGACTTAGAACTTCTGGACTGGACCTGCTATAGTAACAGAGCAGTAGTCCTGTTCCGACTTATAACTAGTAGAATACTCAACTTCATTAACCGAATACTACTCCATATGCTACTTCCTCGTGATAGATAGGTATACCGAACAATAACACAACAGATAGCTATACTTGAGGTTGCGCAAACTTATCGTATACCAAACTCAAGCAACAAGTTCCTACCAACAGTCGATTTGTCACAAACTTGTCGACGCTTCCCTTCGCGTACAGACCCTTACCGATACGAGTCCTTCCTGGGATCGGAATCCATAGTGAACGTAGACTATTGTATCGAACCTGGTCATTTAACAGAAAAATGCTAACACGCAATTAGTTCGCTTCGGCCTTACACAGTCCCTTGTTCACTTATTCCGTGAAAAAAAAGATCCAGAACCGCATATAACTTATCACCAAACAGATTCACAACACAAGACTACCGAATAGAACTCGGCACGATAGGGAGGATAGTAGAATAGATAGATGCGAATAGAATAGAACAGAGCTCAATCTTCTCATCAACACCTCACACACAGTCTCAAACAGGATGCTCACAGTTTCCCAAACGGACTCAGTGGAACAGACGGAACAGAACACATACACATACAATACTACACTTGCAATTTCCCAAAACTGCGGCTCGAGACTTAACCAAACAACACACTACAATTCCCAACAGAAGCAGGGGCTCTTCCCAAAAACTGTGGCTCTCTACCGCTTTCCTTTCATTGCTTTAAATAGAAGTCTATTACAAGGTTTGCGCGAATCTTTCTTTACCGCGCATTAAAGCCCTTTGTCTAAGTACAATTGCCCTTGTCCGGCGGCCGTCTAACACTTGGCACGCACGGTGGACTCGAACCCGCAGGTTCCTACGGTTCAGATACTAGGCCTTCTAAGTACATACTTCGGGCGAGCCTAAATGTTCGGGTAATTTTCTTTTTGAGAGTTTCTAACATCTGTACTAAGGTGGTGGGTTCTAGTAATTGGGCGTCGGTTCTTACTGCACTAAGGGCTATGGCTTGATTTAACAAAATTTCGGCTTGGGTTTGAAGGAAAGCCTCTTGTAAGTAAAATTCGTTAGCTAATGCCGCATCTCGGGCTGTCTGCATTTCGGTCAGTTTGGTCCGCATTTCTGTAATACACTCCTTCTGGTTGCGCACTTGGTTGTCTAGGCGTTCAAACTGCTGGGTTTGGAAATCGAGAGTTTTCTTGAACGCGTCTCAGTCTCTGCGCATCTTGTCGATATCCTTTAGGTATTGTCCTTCCCGTATCAATTGGCGTTTTAGGATACTGTTAACCTCATCTGCGCATTCTTGGGCTCGTCGTAACTGTTCTTGGACTTGTTCGGTTTCTTTCTGTTGGTCCTGATTCTTCTGGATGGACTCTTGCAATTGAGTCTTTGTCTCTGCGATCAACTCTTCGAGAGAGGCGTTGATATCTTCGTTTTCGTGGAGGGTGGTCTTCAGGGCTCGGATTTCTTCATGCGCGGCGTGTAGGAGTCGATCTTTGGCTGCAAGTTGCTCGAGGGCTGCCTCTTTGCTCTACTAGTGTCTGTTCTGCCAAGAATTTGGCTTGGAGTTCTGCTAACTGTGTCTGTAGCTGATGATTCTCAGTCTTTATGGCTTCGATTTCTTCCTGGAGGGGGGTGATATCAGCTTCCAGGACGTCGACCTTATATTGGTATTCTGCCTTCAGATTGTCCGTGGCTTCCTTAAACTGTATGGGCAGCTGGTGTGATAAATGCATGAGGAACTGCCCCATGGAGGCTAGTTCCGAAAATACGTTGGGTGGTGGTGGTGGTTGACGAGGCTGAGAGGATGTATCGGTGAGTAGGTTCTGGGAGTTTGGCGGAGAGTAGTTAGGGGAGGAAGAGGAGGATGGTGTAGGTTCAGAACTGGGTTGGCGGGGTGGTTCCGATGGGAGGTCGGGGTTGACAGGTGGGGTGGGCAGAACAGAGTCAGTCGTGGTTACCTTGGCAACTGTCTATTGTTCGGCTTTTGTATGATTGATGGCTACGATGAGTTCATCCAGTGCTTTTGTGGTGGATTCCGGTTCGTCCTGTTGATGCTCGGATTCCTTTTCGGTGGACACTATCTCTGTGTCTGCTTGGTTTTGCTGGTCTTGTTGCTCTGTCGCAGTGTCGTTGTGTATTGAAGTGGCGGTGTCGTGGTATGTTTCTTCTTGTTTGTCCTCTTCGGTGTCTTGTTTCTTTCCGGCGGATCCTTGGACTTCGCTTTCGGAAGAGCTGATCCGGATTCGTTTAGTGCGGAAGAGTTGATTGATCTCTTCGTCTTCTTCGTCAGATTCATCGAGCGGGTGTGCTGATTCTTCGTGCCTAAGTGCTGGGCCTGTGGGTGGGGGTTGTGCGGCAAGAATGGTTGGGAAGAGGAAGGAGATGATGTGGGGAAGGCGAGAGCACGGAGAGGTGCCCTTCTGGAGTTGCTTTACTATAGCTACGCATTCCTTATGAATTCGTTGGAAGAAGTAAGAGGCAAAGTTGACAGGTTCGCGGGTGGCTAACTCCAGGGCGGAATAGAAGGGGCGAGAGATGCCGTAGGTTCGTTTTTGCAGGTTGAGGATTGCTACGAGGAACTGTAGGGCGGATCGTTCGGGTTCCGGGCGGCAGAGAATGACATATTCGTTTGAGGAGGAGCGGGGAAAGAGTTCGGTCATGCGAGCGACAGGGATGCTAGGGCCATTTTCGCGGCCTTGCGGGGGGAGGCGGTAGGCTGCAGAGAAGGCTTGGAAGGTGATGACGGTTCTAGATGGGAGGGAAGGGAAGACCCACTGTCGTTCGGTGATGGGGAATTGGGCGATGGCGTGGATGATCTGCGCGGAGAAGGGATGGGCTTCCACTGAGTGCCAGGGCAACTCAGCGAAGTTAGCCAACCCTCTGCAACGCAGGTATTCGCCGACGTCTATCGGGATACCATCACGGAAAGCAGCGTAGTTGGCTAGCGCTTCCATGGTGTTCACGAGCACACTTACAGGCAACACAGAGGACAGGGATAATACGTATAATCTCAAGAACACAATAGCGTTTTTGGCGCAACCGAGGGGGTTAATTAAGGAGGACACGGTGGGGGTGGGAAGGGGGGGGGTGGGTATCATTGTGCGGTGCGAGAATGATATTGTTTGCATGCTGGCGTGCGTACTGGTAGGGATGGGCGGCTATAAAGATTTGTACAGAACACGACTAAAAAGGGAAGAAAAAAGAAGAACACAAAAATTTATACAAAACGCGGTTCGCCGCCGAATAATTTAATGCGTACTAGTAGTGGGATAATACAGCCGTAGCTTCCACCCATTAATTACCTTGGGGAGTGGAGTTCCAATCAACGTAGTCAACCGAAAAGTTGCCGGACCGACTTGTTTAGAAATCTTGAAAGGGCCGAACCATCGGAGTTTGAATTTTCCTGCTGCTCTATCCG
Source organism: Ceratopteris richardii (assembly GCA_020310875.1). NCBI lineage: Eukaryota > Viridiplantae > Streptophyta > Polypodiopsida > Polypodiales > Pteridaceae > Ceratopteris > Ceratopteris richardii. The sequence continues at coordinate 20,347,881 of CM035429.1, forward strand.
ATTTTGCGTTATAGAAGAGTACCAGCTGGCCTACCGAAAAGATTGAAGTCTTCAAATATCGATCGTGTGTCTTGGCTTGCCTTAGTTGTACTTCGCGCATAGTTAAAAAACTGAGCCATCGGTGCTCATCAAGTTCTCTGAGTGCGTCCATTCGTGCTGTCAGCGAATATTCCGGTAGCATCTTTTGAGTGATTGCTACACGCAGACTGGGGATGACTATTTCCATGGGTGCTATTGCTTCTAAGCCATAAGCTAGTTTGAAAGGTGTCAAGCCTGTTGTTACCTTATATGTAGTCCGGTATGCCCATAATACTGCAGGTAGTAGTTGATCCCATCTTTCCGGTGCTTCCATGATCAATTTCCGGAGGATATTCAACAGTGATTTGTTTGTACTTTTGGCCAATCCATTGGCACGTGGATAATAAGGAGAGCTAAATTTATGTGTGACCTGGAATGATTGTGTAAGGGCCTTCATTAGATTGTTTACAAAGTGAGTGCCTTGATCTAAGACAATTTCCAGGGGTAAGCCAAATCGTGGGAAGACATCCGTGAGTAGGCATTTTGCTACCGTAACCGCTGTAGCAGACCGTAAAGCCCAGACTTCTGCCCACCTAGTTGCGTAATCTGTGCAAGTCAGTATGTATCGATTGTTACTGGATACGGCTGGAGGTGTAATTGGCCCGATAAAATCTAGAGCCCATTTCTGGAAAGGTTCTAATGGTAAGATGGGTTGCAGAGGAAAAAGATGCCCTTGTAAAGGCTGACCAGTTCTTTGACAAGTATCACATTGTTTAACAAACTGTGCGACATCTCTGTACATCGTTGGCCACCAGAGACCTCCTTGCAGAATTTTCCGGTGAGTTAAGTCTACTGCAAAATGGCCACCGGAAGGAATTGAGTGAGCCAAAGTGATAGCTGAATTAACCTCATGAGGTGGAATACAGCGAAGTAAGATTCCGGTATGATCTGCATAATATAGTTCTCCTGCTACTAGCCGGAATCGGCGGCTAAAGACTGCCAATTTCCTTCGAACTGCCTTGGTCGTCTCAGATGGGAAGCATCCTTCGGTGAGAAAAGTTAGAATCTGATCATAGTATGTAGATGGTGCTTGTGGGTTGGCCGTTTCATCGGATAGTGGTTCAGCATTATAAATCGCAGGAGTCGTGTCATCTATGCCTACCGGAGCTTCACCGGAATCCAGGCGAGATAAGAAATCTGCTAGGGCATGTGCTTTTCCGGATCGGTGAATGACGTCATAGTCGAATTCTTGTAAAAGTAGCACCCATCGTGCTAATCGTCCACCTAAATGCTGCTGTCTTACTAGGTAAACAAGGGCAGCATGGTCCACATGAAAGGTAAACTTCCGGCCTAGTAGATAATGTCTGAACTTTTTGATTGAGTAAATCAATCCTAGACATTCTCTTTCAGTAGTGGAATAGTTCTTTTCTGCCGGTGCAAGCCTTCTACTGGCGTAATAAACAGGGCGAAACCACTTATCTGTTTGCTGCATCAGAATACTACCAATTGCAATATCTGAAGCGTCAACAAAAACATGGAACGGATTGTCCCAGTCCGGTGGTTGTAAAATTGGGGCTTGCGTCAGGAGATACTTGAGCCGATCAAATGTAGTTTGGCATTCTTCAGTCCATTCAAACTGTCGGGGAGTTTTTGTGATTAGCCTGTTTAGTGGTACTGCTAGGTGAGCAAGCCACCGTAAGTGTCTGCCATGCCACCGTATTTGACCCATAAAACGCATTACTTCTTTTGGAGTTGCGGGTACCGGGGCTTCTAAAAGTGCCGAAATCTTATCTGGATCTACTCGGATACCTTGAGCAGATACAATATGCCCAAGTAGTTTGCCACACGAAACCGCAAACACGGATTTGTTTGGGTTAAGACAGAGTCTATATTCTCTACACTTCTGAAAACAACATCGTAAATGACTTAAATGTGCTATCATCTTCCCAAAGATTGAGAAGTCGTCAAGGTATACGTGCATGAATGAAGTGAGATAAGGAGAAAATATCTCCTGCATACATCTTTGAAATGTGCTTGGTGCATTTCTTAATCCGAACCACATTACGGTGCAGGCAAAGACACCCCAATTGGTAATGAAAGCAGTTTTTGGTATATCTTCTTCAGCCATTCTAACCTGATTGTAACCACTATATCCATCTAAGAATGAATATATTTCATGACCTGCGACCCTATCAAGCATGGTATCCAAAAAAGGGATCGGGAACGGGTCTGGTACTGTGGCTGCGTTTAATTTCCGGTAATCCACACAGATTCGTAATTGCTTGTTTTTCTTTGGTACAATCACAATTGGTGAGATCCATTCAGCATGCTCTACTGGTACGATGAATCCTACCTTTAGTAATCTGTCAAGTTCGGCTTTTACCTGAGATGCATAATTGGGATTCATCCGGTAGCTGGGTTGTTTGTTTGGTTTAACTTCAGGTTTCAACATAACTCTGTGTTGATAAATGCGCGGATCTAATCCTTTCATGTCCTTGTAATCCCATGCAAAGACGTCTGAGAATTCACGAAGAAGCTGAATCAAATTAGCCTAAAAGATTTCCGGTAAGTTTTGCCTTATTTTTACAGGTCGAGGATGGTCCTTGTCTCCTAGATTGTACGTGATCAGCTGGTCTTCAGGGACATAAAATTGTTGCGGGTTCTCTGTATCCTCTGCTGGCTTGAATAGTGGTTTTAATTCAATATCTGCTTGGTCAGACTTTTCGGTGATAGCTACTACTGCACAAACTGAAGTGTTCCAGTTATCGATGACGGGCTGCAGATCAACAGTTCCTAGAGACATTAAATCGGCGTTACTCTTCAGAAATTGCTCTTCTTCATCATCTGATAGTCCATCTAACATATGAACTGGTTCCGCCAAATATGGTCTGGCGTGCAGTTCGCAAGGTTGTATAGCATCTAATTTTACTACATATCTACGATTGGCATCCTTGAATGTGAGCTCTTGCGCAGACCAGTCCTGTATTACCTTTGCATGCTTCAGCCAAGGTCGGCCAAAAAGAAGGTTGTAATCCAAAGTGGACTCGGGTAGATCTAGTATGACAAAATTCATTTTGAAGGTTGTACCTTGTAAAGTAATGGGTATATTTGGCACAAGTCCTACAGGGTGGACTCTAGATTGGTCTGCCATTCTGACAAAAAATTGAACAGGTTCGATTTCGGTCCATCCTACCCTATTGCATAAGGCTGTAGTTGCAATGTTGACACCAGAGCCTCCATCAATCAATACCTGTGTAATTTTATGATTCTTATACCATACTGTAATCAAGGGGACTGAATGATCAACCGTAGAATCAGGTTCTAGTTGAACTGCTGTTGTCGCCGGAATACAAGAAGGTACCGGACTGAACTGTTGCTGGAACTGTTGTTGAACGCCAGGCACTAATGCCAGTAGTTGGCCGAGAGGCAGAGTGATAGATTCCTTGGATAAAATTTCCCAGACCTGCTGAGATTGGTTATCCTGCTCCTTTGAACTTGATGTTTCTGCTGTTGCCGAAGTATCTGTTGTTATGTCTACTGCTGATGGTTGTTCTGTTGTTGCCTCCTCTTGTTGTGTTCCTTCCTTTGTCGATGAGGTCTGAGTCACCGGAATGGGTTCTGGGAACACTGGTGGTTCTGAGGCAGTCCAGTGACTCGCCTTGTTATACATCCTATGTTGTTCTCGTATCCCTGGTTCAAATACTTTTGCTGCTGGCTGCAGCTGTTTACCTGATCGGGTCTGGACTGTAGCAGTTTGCGTTTCCACCGGTGTAATTTGTACCATGTTGGCCATTGGGTTTTGCCGCTCCTTCTTCCTTTGATCATACTCAGCTGCGTCTTTGCAATATCTTCTAATGTGTCCGAATTCACCACAAAAATGACAGTGTGGTGGTGGTAAATTGGGATTTTCCGGTGGTGGTTCGTTCTGCCAGCGGTTTGCATTATAGTTATTGTTCCTCTGTCCTCGGTAGTTTCGATATCCCTGTGGTTGATTGTTTCTCAGTTGCGGATAGGTACATAGTGATTCGCTGCCTGTCCATGTTCTTGAATAACAGCATTGACTGTTGCTGTTCCCTGTATTCTGGCATTGTAGACACAATTTCCGGTGGAGTGTCCGGCAGTGTTGCAGATAGCGCAGAATGTTTGATTTAGCGCACAGTTAGCACTAGTATGTCCTGAATTTTTGCATGTGATACAGTACACTTGTCTGGTTATATCTTCAGTCATATTTTTGTTTGTCCTTAACCATTCCAAGTCTTCTGAAAATCCACCAACCTTGGATTCCAACTGTAGAGCCATTGCAATGACTGCATCCAGTGTCATTGCTCCAACACATCTGATAATCATGATCTGCTTCAATTGTGGGGTTAGTCCATTGATAAACCATTGAGAGATGACATCGTCAGGTAGATTAGCATGTGCCTGTGGTATCTGCCGTAAATGTGTTCTGAAGAGAGTAGCGTATTCCTGGACAGTCTGATTTGCCTTCTGTCGGTTGTTCTGTAGATACTCAAAGATTTCAGCAGGATTCTTCTTTAGTCTGAATCGTTGTAGAAAGGCATCTCGTACTGCATCATAGGTACCGAAATGATTAATATCGTATTCCGTAAGCCATCTAGCCGCTTCATTGACTAGAGTAGATTGAAAAACAATGGCCTTATACGCCTGATCTGGTGGATGGTTAAGAACTGCATAACTTATCTCAAAAGTTCGTACATGAGCGTCTGGGTCATCTCCTGGGAATGCACCAAATTTCGTGTAGGTTACTCCTGTTGGAGGCGGCCTTGGTTGACCTAACTGTTGTTGTTGTTGTTGTCTGTTCATCGTGGGTGTCTCCGGTCCTTCTTCTGTATCTTGAGGTTGATTAGTTGAACTATCAGAATCTGGATCGCCGGATGGCGTGCCTTCCGGTGTGCTGTTTTTGCGCGGGATACTTCGAACCTCAGCTTCGAATAGGTCTCCTTCATTCTGGATGTCTAATATCTGAAACCTTTCTTCCAGACACGCGGGTCTGGCTGAGGATTCTGCAAAAAATGCTAATCCTTGACCGCCAGTTGGTGTTTCTATCACCGGAATATCACCGGGATGAGCTGACAGTCTACCAGACTGTAGCATTTTTCCGCTTTTACTGATTTCTTTTCCTAGAGTTTGTCTAATCTCCAGCGGCGTCTTGATAGATTCTGGAATTACTGTACTTTGGTTAGGCTGGGTCGAGATGACACCAGACTGTACCAAAGGCGTTGATCGTTCCACCGGAATATGACCGGAATTAATTCTAGCGTCCTTAACTTGCTTGACCACTGGGTCAAGCTGCGTTATACCTTCTTCTCCTAGGGTTGTTTTTAGTACTTTTCTTGTTCCAGTCGTATGGTTCCTAGGATACGTTTTGCCAGATCGAGTAACCGGCATGTATCATTGCCCAGTGATACTATCTGAGCAGTTTGCAACAATCTGGGTCTGTTGCTACAGTCAGTAAATCAAATGTTAGTGGATGTTTGCTTCTTTCAAACCGCTAGCACTCTAATGCCACTTTCTCACAAGTAACTCGTAATCAAATGCTACTTTACCGCAGAGACTGGTAAACAGTTGCCACTTTCCCACAGACGGCGCCAAATGTTAAACTAATTATGGTTTAGTTGTTACTTTACTTCCTATGCAAATGTTTCGCGTTCAATTGGTTCCAAATATTCTACCCGCGATCGTTCTCTTAGCCACGTGGGTTCTTGGGAGTGGTAGGGGTCTGTTAGACAGAGGCCCTGTACTATTTTCCCAACTCCTCACACAATCATAAATGCTCTATCACGTCTTAGCTCAGTACTTGACTCTAACTACTGATAATTGTTCGGCATGCGGGGACTTAGAACTTCTGGACTGGACCTGCTATAGTAACACAGCAGTAGTCCTGTTCCGACTTATAACTAGTAGAATACTCAACTTCATTAACCGAATACTACTCCATATGCTACTTCCTCGTGATAGATAGGTATACCGAACAATAACACAACAGACAGCTATACTCGAGGTTGCGCAAACTTATCGTATACCAAACTCAAGGAACAAGTTCCTACCAACAGTCGATTCGTCACAAACTTATCAACGCTTCCCTTCGCGTACAGACCCTTACCGATACGAGTCCTTCCTGGGATCGGAATCCACAGTGAACGCAGACTATTGTATCGAACCTGGTCATTTAACAGAAAAACGCTAACACGCAATTAGTTCGCTTCGGCCTTACACAGTCCCTTGTTCACTTATTCCGTGAAAAAAAAGATCCAGAACCGCGTATAACTTATCACCAAACAGATTCACAACACAAGACTACCGAATAGAACTCGGCACGACAGGGAGAATAGTAGAATAGATAGATGCGAACAGAACAGAACAGAGCTCAATCTTCTCATCAACACCTCACACACAGTCTCAAACAGGATGCTCACAGTTTCCCAAACGGACTCAGTGGAACAGACGGAACAAAACACATACACATACAATACTACACTTGCAATTTCCCAAAACTGCGGCTCGAGACTTAACCAAACAACACACTACAATTCCCAACAGAAGCAGGGGCTCTTCCCAAAAACTGTGGCTCTCTACCGCTTTCCTTTCATTGCTTTAAATAGAAGTCTGTTACAAGGTTTGCGCGAATCTTTCTTTACCGCGCATTAAAGCCCTTTGTCTAAGTACAATTGTCCTTGTCCGGCGGCCGTCTAACAGCACAAAGACTTCGAATCTTGCCAGCTATATTTAGAGATGAGGCTGCCAATTGGTACGAGAACTTGTAAGAGCCACGACGGCGAACTTATCAAATGCTAAAGGATGCCTTTCTGGCTAAGTTTCGTAGGCAAGGTTTCCAAGATCGTCTAGCTCAAAAAATGGATTATCTCCGGCAGGGGGTAAACGAGAGCATCGACAACTATATCCAGAGGATGGAAACCCTGGTAAGAAAGATGGGCGCGAATGCCCCAAATGAAGATACCTTGAAAGGAAGGTTTATTGCGGGACTTAGAGATTCAAGCGCTCAATAGCATATCAGTTGGTGTGGAGGTGATCGCAATCCGGGTGGATCGGGTCCGGTCGTGGCACACACAAGGTGTATGAAGCTAATGAATGTTGGAAGGTTTAAGGAAGTGAAAGTGAAATTAATGTTGAGTATGGAGAAGAGAGAGATGTTGAAATGATTATGGGAATGGGAATGTAGGAGTGCAAGTTAGATTGATGAACATGAATGATAAGAATGAAAGAGAACCATACACACGAATCAAATTTGGAAGGAAGAATGGTCCATTGAAGGAGCTTCTTAAACACTTTCTAATTCCAATCCATATGCATAGTCTTCTTTGGATGATATGTATGCATGACGAGAATAGATGGAATCTTTACACATAAATTAGTTTCGAAAGGAAGAATGGTCCAATATTGGAGCTTCTTATACACTTTCAGAAACTAATCAATATGTATGGATATGTATGGATTATATGCATGCATATGAATTATGATGATAGAGTTTAATCACAAGCTCATTGAAACATCCTCACTGGTTCAACGCAATCCTGCGGAGCCTTCTCACACATAGAAGAAAATAGAAGACATGTAAAAATACTTAAGAAACTGAGAGACAAGAGAGAAGAGACAAGTGACAAGTGACATGAATTAAAAGGATTTGAATTAAGTTACATGTATGAGATCTTCGTGGTACGTCAAGCTAAGCAGTCTACTGATCAAAGGTTGTTCCGACCTTCAAACCATGACAGTTCAACCGAATGTCATACGTAAGAAGGTGAGTTCCACTTCATTGACCCTATGTATGTCTAGGCTCATAATGTCTAACTAAAGAAGTCTAAGACTCATTAAAACCAGCTCCAACTCACTCACACGCTCCATCGAGAGTGAGTCAAGATAAAGATGATGGTTTCAAGAGCCTATCCTAGATTGGATTTCTAACTTAAATTTGAAACTAGGTACTATACTCATACTAGCCCACCTTGGATCCTCACTCGCTCAACCGAGGGTGACCGTCTCAAGGAAACCGTAAGCTAGCATGAGCCCTATGGATGCCTAACAATGATGCTCTAGGAGTTTGGAGGGGGGTTTATATAGTTTTTTGAATGAATTTGGGCCCTTGGATCTAGAGAAATCAACTCTCAACTCTAGGATCACTACTTTTGATTACAACCATTTGATTAATCAAATCAATGGCTTGGAATTGTTCTTTCTATCAAATCTAGTGTAAAGGAGTGAAATTTAGGCGCCTTCATTCTCCACCATTGGATCTAGGGATGATCTGGGCCATCCGATCAGTGCTCACATCAATTCGGATAAGATAAGCCACTATTTTTGGAGAAACTTTGCATTATTGATCTTTAACTGTCAAAAAAGTCTTCTTTGATGAAAAAACTCGTGGATCCTCCTTCCTTTATGCTTTAGTGCATCTCCACCCTTGAATATGAGCTCATCTTGATCGTACAACATGGCTCAATCAGCTTTCGCCATGTGGTAGCCCTTCAACCCTTCAATTTGCTTAAACTAGAAAACTGCGGTGATCGTGAAAACTAAACTTTGTGCTCTTTGACACTCGAAATAGGCTTTGATGAAGATGAAACTTTGTAGGACTATGTTTCCAAAGAACTCCTTTAGGAATATACAAAAAAGACTTCCATCTGAATCTTTCTTGTACAAGTTTGTCTACATTTGGAAGCTTGCAAGGTGGCATTAAGGTCTCTAGGAAGCTCTGATAGCCTTGAAACTTTGTACAAGTATGTAGCCGCATATGGTCTTTATACATGCCAAACCATATGACTAACATAAATTTCTATACAAGAATTTGTAGGGTCAAACTAGAAAAATTACATTTTTACAAAATGAACATAGCATATCAATGTGCTACAAAATCCATTTTCTGCTGAAATTTGGGCTATAGACTACCTTTGACAATCTTTACAAGTATATGAATTTTCATCTAATTTGGTGACAATGAAATTTTTGCCCTAATTTCCCAACTTTGACCAGCTTTGACCGCTACCATGGACTTTCTTGATTTCTTTGAAACTTTGTATGTGAGCTTCCTTTGACATCCTTGATGCATCCTGGACTTCTCGGGAAATTATGGCGACCTTCACCAAATATGTTTTTTGTAGGCCTTCACAAGTGAGAGAGGAGAGAAAATCTCGACGACATTCGCCCCCATTAAACCTGCGGTTCCTCCGGAAGCGCCACTCTAGTGTTCCTAAAAAACATAAGTTTCAAGCATCATATTCTTTTAAAGGAAAATAGGCAACAGGAAGGAGAGATTGATGAGATTCATGAATGAGAAGGAAACATGATATCAAGCAACATATGTATGAAAGGAAAAATTAAAACAGGTAACATGAATATGCATAAATAAATAGGTAACATTTCTATAAATGAACATGCAACATTGTTATGAATGAGTAGGCAACGTGACATGAAGCAAAATTTGCATCAAAGAAAGAATTGAAACACGCAACATGAATATGCATGAACAAATAGGCAACATATATGCAAATGAACAAGCAACATTGACAACAAGAAAGAAAACAAACAAGCATCAATATGAAGTGAAAGTGGATGTATTGAGTCGTTTTAAGCATCGGTTCCTCTCATCTTGAAGAAAAATTTATAGCTTTTTCAAAAAGCAACCTACCTTAAATAGGATTATAAACAAAGATTTAGGATTTTCAAGAGACATCTTTCATCTTTAGCTTATTTTAGATCAACTCCTTTTCTACATAAATATGAATATGCTCTTTCTCTAATAACATGCAAGGAAATCTAACTAAACTCCACTAAGCATAAATCTGCCTATATAGCCCGTGATGTATTCTACTATGCCTCTTTATCCTCCTTTGGCTTGCTCTTTTTTTTTTTTTGATGATGATGATGATTCGTCAACTTTATGGTTACGATCACTTTTTTGGGGTGGAAGAAAGTGTAAACTTCCTGGTAATATGTAGCTTTTTTTTTCTGATGACGGGGAAAAATTAAACCCCGATACAAGGTACAACCATTTTTGATGACGGAGAATAGTCGTTTAAACTCCGATACAAGTGTTGTGAGATGGACTAAGGATGTAGAAACATGCAATAGCGGGAGCTAGGATTTCAACAATTATGCTTTCGATACAGGATACATATGCATGTTTATATATGAAAGTCATGTCACCAGAATAAACCTCCAAATCTACATGCCCTATCTTTCCACAATCCTAGATTATAATCAATTTCTTAGTAGATAAATTACTACTTAAGATACAATTTTACACAAGTAGAGAAATCATCATTTGCCCTTTTTTTGACTCAAGTGATGTGGATATGCAATGCAATGCAAAGACGGAAATCAAACATGCATGAAACAAGAATGGAAAAAAAAACAAAGCAACATGAACTTGAAAAATTAATTATATTTTTATATGTTTTTTTAATTATTATTTTTATTTTTTATTTTTTTATTTTTTTAATTTATTTTTTATAACATGGATACTCCTGTTTATGAATCGGCCTCATTGTTGTCATCTTCTTCAATGTCCTCATCCAAAATGTACTCGTCATTATCACGTTTCTTGAATAGCTTTATCCTTTTACCTGCAATCAAAGTTTTTAGTGCAACACCATTTAATTCACAAAGAGTATACGTACCATTGTTGTTGACTTTTGATACAATGTATGGACCAAACCACCGTTGAGTGAGCTTTTTGCGTGCATCATATTGAGAGTCAAATGTACTATCATAAATGAGCACCCAATCTCCTACTTCAATTGGCTTGGGATGCAATCGATGAGTTTTATCAAAATAATGCTTGTTCTTTATTCTAGATTCTCTTAATTTTTCAACGATATCATCAAGTCTTAATTTACCTTGTTCTAACTTTTTAATGCACAAACTCAAAAAATCATCAGTAGACATGTTTTCAGACCAAGGCAAATTTGACCATGCAGAAATATGAGACTGAATTGGAAACAATGGTTTTTGACAGTACATGAGTTCAGCAGGCATATATCCAGTAGTACGTGTGCATGTCATTCTATCTGCCCAAAGTGCAAAAGGTAAGAATCTAGGCCATTGTTTGATGTCACCATTACATGCTTTAGATATGGCTTTCACAATAGGTAGATAACCTCTCTCTATTTTACCATTGGCCTCTGGGTTATATGCAGTAATGAGAGACAAACGAATACCGTGATGCTCAAAGAACTCTTTAGCTTCTCTCGCATTTAACTCTCCACGATCGGCAACTACTTTCTCTATGTACCCAAAGCGACTTATGACATCTTCAAGCAAGAATTTGCAAACATTGTAAGTGGTCTTAGATCCTAGTGCACGTCCCTCTACATGATTAGTTAAGTCTTCTCTTGCAAGTACAATGTAACGCATTTTGTCAATACCTTTAGGCATAGTTACAAGATCTACTACCCACTTGTAGTGAATACAAGGTGGATAAGTAGGATGCAACGGATCTCTATGTTTGACTGATGAATGAAGTTGACAAGTAGAACATGTAGAAACATAGCTACTAATGTCAACATACATCCTAGGCCAATAATAGGTACTTCTAATTTTTTCATATGTTCCAAAAAATCCTTTATGACCTGCCCATAATGTCTCATGCATTTCCTTCATTACTTGCAATTGAAGACCTTGTTTTCCTAGGACTCGTTGTGGATTCTTAAGCTACTTAGATTTGTTTGAAGAGCAAGCTATGATTTTTGGTCTTCCCGAAGATCTTTTGATATCATTCTTTGAACGAATTGTTGATAGCTCTATCATAAACCGTGTCACTCAATATGATAGTCTTCCTTGGAGTGATTTTAGAAAGGAGATGCTCAAATAATTCTATCTTGAAGATTATAGCCAACATAATCGGGATGGATTCTTATGATGGGTCAATTCACCAAAGCCTAGTAGCTCTATTACTCACTTACAAAATGAGTATATTAGACGCTATGAACAACTTCCTGATGAGGATAAGATAACTTTGGAACCTGATCTTGTGATCAATTTTATTAAGCTTCTTCATCCTGAAACTCGTAGGGAAGTTGAACAGCGATTAGAAGAACCAGATAAGCGTTATGGTCTTATTGACAATTGGCAAAAAGTGCGTAACGTAGTAGAGGTTGTAGCCCATAGACATCAAAGACAATCCATGCTTTATGAGCAAACTAGTCTTCCTCAAGCTAGCCTTCCACAAACTAAGGAGCAAGTTAGAGAACAATCCCATGCTATGCTTTTTGACTCTACTCCTATTCCTCAAATGATGGAGCCTACTCAAGGTTTTAAAGTAGAGCCAAATAAAAGTGTAGTCGAACAATCTCAAGTGGAAATTCTCACTAAGCAAATGGAAAGTCTTATTGCTACACAATCCAATTTGGCCAAGACTATAGATCCTTTACAATCTAATTACACCAAAACTTTCCAAAATCAAATGAGCCCAATGTCTTTTCAAGAGCCTAATCAACATGTTATAGCTACCAATCAAAATCCACAAGTAGCTCCTACTCAAACATATCAAGTTCCTCCAATGCATAATCCTTCAATGCAAAATCCTCATCCCCATGTGCAAAATCCTCAAATGTATCAAAACATGTATCCTCAAGCTTCACAAATAGCTTTTCAAAATCCTCAAAATCAAAATTTTCAAAATCATCAGCCGTATAATATGGAAGCTCCTCTTGCACCTCAAGTACCACATATTGCTCCCCAAGCTCCTCAAATACATCAATTGCCTTATCAAAATCCTAATTATCCTGTTCAAGCAATACCTTATCAACAAAATCCTCAATTTCAAAATTTCCCACCACAAGTTAATCAAAATCCTCAAAAACAAAATGGTTTTGTGCGTGGCCCTCGTAGGTGTCCTTGGTGTGATTCGTTAGAGCACTTTTTGAGAGATTGTGAACTATTGAGGGCTGCTAAGGAGCAACGACTAGTGATAGACATAGACAAGAAAATCTGTGACTATCGATCTAGGCTACCTTTGCAAGGAAATTATGGTAAGGGAGGAATGAAAAAACATTATGAAAATATAACCATAACGGACGTAGGAACTAGAGGAGTGAAACTAGAAGCTCTTCATGAACAACAAGTAGAATCAAGTAAACCCACAAAGGAAGGTGAATTTTCCATAGAGGCTTTAGTAAGAGCACGAGATGAGATTAGGAGAATAACGGCTTGGGAGTCACCGACAGAAGATCAATCTCTTATTTCTCACATATCCAATGTAGAAGAAAAACGAAAAAGAGATGAAGTTGAGCCTAGTGAAAGAAGAGTAACGCGAAACCAAACCTCAGAGGGAATAGAAACAATCATAGAGCAGGGAGAAACATCACAATCCAAAGATAAAAAATAAGAATCACAACCCAATGAACAAAAACAAGAGGAGAAACAAAAAGGGAAGAAGACAAAGCAAAGAAAAACAGAACCAAAGCCTTTAGATAAACAAGAACAATCAAAACAAACTGAAGACCAAACACGAGAACATGAACAAAAACAAGACCCTGAGCAAAAACAAAAGAAACCAAAGAGAAAACCTAAAGCCATCTTGATTTCAGAAATTGAGAGAAAAATAGATCCTATGGAGATTTTAGATGACATTTTGCTTAAGAGTCAAGTGACTATGTCTTTAGAACAAGTTTTCTCTATTGCAAAGCCTGTTTTTAAAGATAACTTTATCGGCCTAATTAAAAGGAAGAGGTTTCTGCTTAATCTAGATATTGAGATGCAAGACTCTCTAGATCAAGGTCAAGCTATGAATGAAGCCTTAAACTTTGATGAATCTGATGAAGAGGACTTTGATGATGATGAAGTAAATGTTAAGAAAAATTTCTTAGGACCTATTCAACCTGACCATGAAAATTTCTTAGGACCTATTCAACCTATTCAATCTTAGCTTGTGCTAGTATGCCTATATCCATAGGAGGAATCACAAAATAGTTTCACTTTTTTATTCAAGATAATTGCTTCTACGAAGTTCTGTTAGGTCAACCCTTTATTTGTGAGAGTCGTATGGAAACTAAAGCCATGGATGATGGGTCTACCTATGCTAGATTTAAGTCTAAGGATATGACCAATTCCAATTAGCAATTGATAGTCGTGACATTACCACAATGAAAACTCCTTTAGGCTTAGTGCGACTGTGTACTTTACCTCAAGGAGCCACTAATTCTGTGGCTCATATGATGAGGGCTATGAATATGGCCTTACATGATTTTATCCCTCATATAACTATGCCATTCATTGATGATATTCCAATTAAAGGGAGTGAGGAACGTGTAAAGGACATTACTTTAGATTCATCTGGATGTCGTAAATTTGTTCTTGACCATATCTCTGATTGTGAAAGAATATTTCAACGATTTGAAGATGTAGGTCTCACATTTTCCATAGAAAAGTTTGTTTTTGGTGTCAACGAGGTTCTTATTGTTGGACATTTATGTGGCCATTATGGTCGAAAGCCATACCCACAAAAAGTTGATGCCATTAGCAAGATTTTTGAAACATGTAACAACATGAGTGAGGTACGTAGATTTCTTGGTGCTTGCATCTTTTATGTTATTTGGATCCCACACTTTGCTCATGTTGCTGATTGTCTCTATGACTTGTTGAGGAAGAAACGAAAATTTATTTGGATTGACAAACACACTCAAGCTATGCATAAATTGAAGAAATTATTGCTTGAAGCTCCCATCCTTAAGCGTGTAGACTATTCTGCTAACAAACCTATTATATTGACTGTTGATACTAGTCCTATTGGTATAGGTTGGGTCATAAGTCAAGATGATAGTGAAGGGAATAGATATGCAATTAGGTTTGGTGCCAAAGTTCTACATGAAACACAACGAAAATATCCATAGATCAAATGAGAACTATGGGGTATGGTAACAGCTTTGAAAACGGACAAAGAATATTTCATTGGTGCAAATGTCAAAGTTGAGATTGATTGTTTTCCTCTCATTGGAATGATAGCCAATTGTTCATCTCCTGATATAGCCATGCTTAGATGGATCCCATATATTAAGTTTATAAATCCTGAGCTAGTTCATATTTCAGGTAAGTCAAATTCAGTTGCTGATATGTTATCGAGAGCTAGATTTGATGATCTTGAAAGTGATCTAATAAAGAATGTGAACTTAATTGACTATGTTCCACATATATACAAGTATGAGCAATTTCATGAATCTGAGTATGAAAATGAATGGAGAGACATAGGAAAGTATCTGAGTACACTACAACCATTACCTAACTGGACTACGAATAGATTCCGTAACATTAGGAAACGAGCTTATAACTTTTTCCTATGTAATGGTTATCTTTGGAGACATGTGAAGGTGATCGCAATCCGGGTGGATCGGGTCCGGTCGTGGCACACACAGGGTGTATGAAGCTAATGAATGTTGGAAGGTTTAAGGACGTGAAAGTGAAATTAATGTTGAGTATGGAGAAGAGAGAGATGTTGAAATGATTATGGGAATGGGAATGTAGGAGTGCAAGTTAGATTGATGAACGTGAATGATAAGAATGAAAGAGAACCATACACACGAATCAAATTTGGAAGGAAGAATGGTCCATTGAAGGAGCTTCTTAAACACTTCCTAATTCCAATCCATATGCATAGTCTTCTTTGGATGATATGTATGCATGACAAGAATAGATGGAATCCTTACACATAAATTAGTTTCGAAAGGAAGAATGGTCCAATATTGGAGCTTCTTATACACTTTCAGAAACTAATCAATATGTATGGGTATGTATGGATTATATGCATGCAAGTGAATTATGATGATAGAGTTTAATCACAAGCTCATTGAAACATCCTCATTGGTTCAACGCAATCCTGCGGAGCTTTCTCACACATAGAAGAAAATAGAAGACATGTAAAAATACTTAAGAAACTGAGAGACAAGAGAGAAGAGACAAGTGACAAGTGACATGAATTAAAAGGATTTGAATTAAGTTACATGTATAAGATCGTTGTGGTACGTCAAGCTAAGCAGTCTACTGATCAAAGGCGGTTCCGACCTTCAAACCATGACAGTTCAACCGAATGTCATACGTAAGAAGGTGAGTTCCACGTCATTGACCCTATGTATGTCTAAGCTCGTAACCTCTAACTAAAGAAGTCTAAGACTCATTAAAACCAGCTCTAACTCACTCACACGCTCCACCGAGGGTGAGTCAAGATAGAGATGTTGGTTTCAAGAGCCTATCCTAGATTGGAGTTCTAACTTAAATTTGAAACTAGGTACTATACTCATACTAACCCACCTTGGATCCTCACTCGCTCAACCGAGGGTGATTGTCTCAAGGAAACCGTAAGCTAGCATGAGCCCTATGGATGCCTAACAATTATGCTCTAGGAGTTTTGAGGGGGGTTTATATAGTTTTTTGAATGAATTTGGGCCCTTGGATCTAGAGAAATCAACTCTCAACTCTAGGATCAATACTTCTGATTACAACCATTTGATTAATCAAATCAATGGCTTGGAATTGTTCTTTCTATCAAATCTAGTGTAAAGGAGTGAAATTTAGGCGCCTTCATTCTCCACCATTGGATCTGGGGATGATCTGGACCGTCGGATCAGTGCTGACATCAATTCGGATAAGATAAGCCACTATTTTTGGAGAAACTTTGCATTATTGATTTTTAACTGTCAAAAAAGTCTTCTTTGATGAAAAAACTTGTGGATCCTCCTTCCTTTATGCTTTAGTGCATCTCCACCCTTGAATATGAGCTCATCTTGATCGTACAACATGGCTCAATCAGCTTTCCCCATGTGGTAGCCCTTCAACCCTTCAATTTGCTTAAACTAGAAAACTGCGGTGATCGTGAAAACTGGACTTTGTGCTCTTTGACCCTCCAAATAGGCTTTGATGAAGATGAAGCTTTGTAGGACTATATTTCCAAAGAACTCCTTTAGGAATATGCAAAAAAGACTTCCATCTGAATCTTCCTTGTACAAGTTTGTCTACATTTGGAAGCTTGCAAGGTGGCATTAAGGTCTCTAGGAAGCTCTGATAGCCTTGAAAATTTGTACAAATATGTAGCCACATATGGTCTTTATAGATGCCAAACCATATGGCTAACATAAATTTCTATACAAGAATTTGTAGGGTCAAACTAGAAAAATTACATTTTTACAAAATGAACATAGCATATCAATGTTCTAAAAAATCCATTTTCTATTGAAATTTGGGCTATAGACTGCCTTTGACAATCTTTACAAGTATATGAATTTTCATCTAATTTGGTGACAATGAAATTTTTGCCCTAATTTCCCAACTTTGACCAGCTTTGACCGCTACCATGGACTTTCTTGATTTCTTTGAAACTTTGTATGTGAGCTTCCTTTGACATCCTTGATGCATCCTGGACTTCTGGGGGAATTTCGGCGACCTTCACCAAATATGTTTTTTGTAGGCCTTCACAAGTGAGAGAGGAGAGAAAATCTCGACGACACCGGCGACGTTGGTGGGTGCCAAAGATGTTGCTTGCATGTGGGAAGAGGTTCAACTTGGCCAACAACGAAGGCAAGAACTTTTGTTTGAACCAATGCTAGGTACAAACGTTGGGCCTACAAGTGGCACTACTCAAGCAAATCCTGTTGCAACTCCGCCAGCATTTATGGCTGCTACAAGCACGCCCCAAGAGGTAAATCTGGTGTTGACTGAAGAAAGGATTATCGAAATCGTGGCTCAGGCGGTAAAAGGTTCCACTCTAACTCATGAAGCATATGCGGTAAGGCAAGAAGTGGCACCCGAGCCAAGTCAAGGAGTGTTTAGATCAAACATCTTTTGTGCGAAATGCCGAGGATATGGCCACATGGCCACAGAATGTCCTACAGCCTCGAGATTATACGTAGAACCGAGGGTCTTCTGTCACTTTTATAAAAGGAATAGTCACACTGAAGACGAGTGCCGTGAAAAGGGAAGGTGGCTAAACAATATGAACTATGCTTATCAAGGGCTACCGGGCCAAAGTGAACCTCTCGTGCCTAGATGGGGGCCTAGACCCACGTATGCTTATGGAGGCCAAGGCCAAGCAGGCGGATATCAAAGGCTTGAACCACAAAATCAAAGGAGAACCGGACCGCCAGAGTGTTGGCAATGTGGGTGCCTTGGGCATATACAAGCTTATTGCCCGAATGTGAGGAAGCAAGAAGACTTTACACCTATGTTCCAATATTGTAGTAGGGAGGGCCATTATGATGTTGATTGCCCGCAACGAAGAAACAATTATGGCCAAGGACAAAGAGGGGTTGAGACGTCCACCTATGCACAACCGCAACCACAACCGATGATGCAATCTCAAGGAAGAGTGCCCAACACTGGAGTAGTAATTAGGGAATTGGATCCGAGAGCTAGCACCTCTACCCACCATGTAGAGGAAAATCAAGGAAAAGAGAAAGGTAAAGAACCGATGGTGGCCGTGGTCACTCGCACACAAGAGTATACCCGAGGAAACCAAGTTCAAGTGAATGACGAGGATGAGACTCATAGGCAAAGGGATTTAGATGAAGAAGACGAGGTGGAGGTCCTTCCACCAATTACACAAAAATTTGTACCGGGTATCCCACCATTTCCAGACAGGCTAAAAGTCCAAGAGAAGTTGCCAAAAAGAAGCAAGCAAAAGCGAGAATGGACATTGTCCAAAGGCTTGCCGAGACCGAAGTCACTTTGGATTTGGCCACATTACTAAGGTGTTTGCCAACCTGCAGAAAGCAGTTTTACTCTACTTCGTTTTTATCGGAGGCCGCTACTGGGAGATCCGAGGGGGGGAGGGGAGACTTTTGCCGCCCTCAAGTGTTGAAGGCAAGAGTAGAAGGAGGATATTCGAGTCCTTGAAGGGGTGCTTGTCCCTCTATGTGGACAGGGGGTCGCGCTGAGCAACAAAGGAGATTTGGGCGTCGTCTTGGCCAGCAGTTCTCGACATGAAGGGATAGAGTTCGCGAATAGGAAGCCTACCACATAGACGTCAAAGAGATGGTGGCCTTATCTCCATGATGCACCGGATGTGCTGCCCAGGTGAAAGTAGTTGCATCTATTTTGATAAGTTCAGATTTTGATTAATTTGCCCTACAATTAGTGGATGGCTTTGTTTTCATGTTCCGAGTCTCTCCCTGAACAATATTGGAACGTATGCTGTGTGCACACGCTTGCTACGTGCTGATGACTTTTTACAGAACTATGTAATCAAAGATTGTGCTCATGATATATGTAACTCTACTATGTGTAATGCATGATGAAAGCGCTGGTTCGAATGACCGTACACAGAGTAAGGAGCTC
>CM035429.1:20372194-20402194 GCA_020310875.1 Ceratopteris richardii
ACACCTTGAAACAACATGCACAGAAATTAGAGAAGAGAGGCTATGGAACAATGATTATCAATAGGATCTCCACAAGTGGAGCAGTACAACTAGCCAGTCTAGAAGGTGACATCCTACCAAGTTACATAAGCAGATGGAGAGTCAAGTTATATCAAGAACCCCTAACAAAAGAGATGCTAAATCGACTCAATACTGCAAAGAAACGCAAAAAAGAGGAAAAGTTAATTTGAGAAGAAGCACAGGTAGAAGCTTTAGAACGCATCCGGCAAACAAAATTGAGAAGACAAGGTGGAGATCAGCCCATGCCTGACACTCAAGAAGCTCTAGGTTATCACATCGCCATGTGCAAGGCTTCAGGTGAACGGTCCCATAGGATAGTTGATCGACGACCTTTTGTGACCCTAGAAGTAGGACAAGGAGAGAGTGCAAGGACTGTGAGAGCTTTAATTGACTCAGGAGCAGCCACTAGTGCGGTACGGCTTTCTTACTACCAAGAATTGCAATTGAAGGTCATTTCTATAGAGGCATATCTCATAGGGTTGGGAGGTGTTGAAACCCCTTGTATGGGAGAGGTGGAACTTTCCCTCTACATTCAAGAGGTTCTAATGGCAGTCAAAGTGCTAGTATGTGAAGATGAGGATCTTATCGAACCTCTTGTCTTGGGCCTAGACTGGATCTATGATCATGCAGTTAACCTCAACCTAAGAAGTGGACTTCTTCAGGCTTGGGTAGGCCAAAACTGCCTCACGATTGAATTAGAAAATCAACCACTTAGGCCACTAGAAAAGGCACCAAATCATGGTCCCTCCAGGAACCCACATGAAGATAACGATGCTATTCTTGTCCAAAGTTCTATGGTGCAAAAGATTGTCACTCTTGACGAAAGTACAGAAGTCAATGAGGAGTTCCCTTCTTTTCCAAAGAGGATTTGAGGAAAGCAAGCTCGGCAACACACGACACCGAGGAGGCCGATGATCAAGAAGCATGAGCACCAACCCATGTAATATGAAGTACCTCGTGGCACGAAGCATATTTGGATACGCAAGGGTGGAAAACCCACGGCTCTAAAGACAGATTCTCAAGGATGCCAACAAGCTACCTCGTCAAGGATTACAATGAAGGAGTCCCCTAGGCAACACTCTACACATACCATTTCTATTTGGGTCCCGAATCTGTCAATGAAGGCTATCCCCAATGCTAGACAGATATGGGTGCCCAAGACCTGCTTACAAGCTCCAATAGCTTCACCTCCATTCACAAGAATGAATCAACACTCACAAGCACTCTTGACAAAAATCTCAGGGCAAACACCTATACTCCACACCATTACATCTTTGGTCACACCTAGGAATATCGGGAAATGGGTACCCAAAAGTCCCAAATCCAACAACACATGCACTTTGAAGACACACAAGAACAAGAGGAGGCAGAGGAGCACATATTAGAGGAGAGTGAGGAGGAACTCTTGCATACACGGCACAAATCAAACGATTATATGAGACGATCAAACAAGTACAACAAAGGCATAAGTTGTCAGAAGAGGCAAACAGAGCAATGGTGAACCAAATGCTACAAGCAGAGAACGTGGACCCTCACTTTGTTGAATCTTTGAATCTTCTGGCAGACACTTGTGGAATTGTAGAAGCAATGCGGACTATGATACATCATCCTCCTATTCAATACGACCAACGGAGACTAGACACATGGCCGCGAAGGGGTAAGATGATTAACATTGAAGTTTTCTCCTCACTACCAACCACAGCTCAAGAAGACATTCATATGACCAGCCCCACTAACACTCGTGCCCCCGACGAAAGCACACAAACACTATCTCCACCATCAACACCCATCCAGCCCACCGAAACCCTCACCACTAGCATTCCTAAACAACCAGCATTCCCCTTCTGCAAACCTATATCACACACCACCCTTTTCCCATCCTTACCATTCCCTACCTCCACCATATCTAGTCAATTTTTCGAACCTCAGATAGGTCACCCCGCCACTCATCAAACCATAATAGGACACCCTTCTTATCTACCAGTTGTGGGACATCCATTTGTCTCTACCCAAACATCGACACCATCATTTCCCCTCAGTACAACATTCCCTCTTTCCCAACCCCAACCCACAATGCCCCCCTCAACCTCCTCAGAACCGATACAAATCACCCTTCCCCAATTTTGGGCAAACCTTGTAAATATGATGTGAAAACTTGATGATTATAGTAGAAATCCCCTTTCCCACCCCACCTCACCCACGTTCATGCCCACCACTAACACACCACCCACCATTCCAGTATTCAATGATTCACACTTCACACACAATCACGTCTGATCCCATGGACATTTCACCCTCCACAGAACCACCCACCACCACTTTCGTCTCAACATCACCACTTTCTACTTCACTCATATCACCACTTACACCCACTGTAAGCACAACATCCACCTTTCCCTTCCCCATTCCCCGACCCCTTGCATCTTCCACTACTACCTCTACATCCACTTCATTTAGTCATGCACTAGACACCATGTTCGAATCTGCCACACGGCTTAAACAGGAATATTGATTATTGGAAGAGAACAACAAAGAGCTATGTAATCTGTCTGCCCACCTCCAAGCACGGGTTAATGCTTTGGAGTTGCTGAATTGCAACAAGAATATATCTCCCTCCAGCAATCTTACGCGAAGATTGAGGCCAAATATAGTGATAGGTAAGGTGACCAAAGAGCAAATCAGAGATCAACTAGCCTGCAATGCCCGATTACAAAGGACATGGCATTACTTCAACGACACCTAGCGGCTGCCCAAGAAGAGAATAGAAGATTACAACAGCAAAATCAAGAAAATCTTGAAGCAGCCATTGAAAACACTCCAGGGGCACCCATAGATCCTGCTAAATTCCACGCTATCCCCTCAGAAAATATCCAGCATATATTGGAAGATTATGCAAACCTCTTGGAAGCACACAATCGACTTGCAGACCAGGTGAAGGAACTACAAAGACTACTAGTGCCCACACCACATGCAATAGAACTTAGAGAGATGGTTAGCATCGCTACTTCACCACCACTAGAATCCTCAACTGACGACGAGCTACTCACACTAGGACAACAGGTCACTGAGTTAAAAATGAAATTATTACAATATGAATGACCACCATCTCCACCCGATCAACCTGCAGAAGAAGAGGCAGTTATCATTCCAGTTGAGGAGACCTTCCAAGACACTTATGAACCTCAACCTCTTCCAGGAGGTAGAGTCACAGATGAAGGACAAGACACATATGAGGAACCCCCTCCCACATGGATGAAACAAGTATAAGAGATGGGCCGGACTCACAAAGAGCACATAGCCACTCAGATGCTTGCCATGAAAGCCATTGAGGAGACAATACTTCAATCCAAATATTTCAAGAACATGGCTCCTAGCCGCTTAGTAAGTAGTTCGGAGTTACAGTATAAGCCTTACTTTGTGCTATTGCCAGACACGCTGAGATTAAACGCAAAACCAATAAGTACCCTTCTTTCGCAACACAGTTCCAACCAAAGGACATCCCGGAAGAAGCTAGAAAAGGTGCCATATTCCAACCCATCTGGCGGCAAAAGTTATTGGAGACTTATCTAGAGATGCTCCGAACATGGGACCATGCCCCCATGCACTTAAAGTATAATCCTTGCTTTTGGCCAGTGCAACGAAGATGATCATGGAAAGCCTTTGCCATAAAAGTTCAGAATAATGCTAATTGCAAACAATGGCTCAACTACCCATCCATTGCGCCACCAAAAGGCACACCATCCGTAGCCTACATGATGGCTACTATCAAAAACTGGATGCCCCAACTACAACCCATGCTCGATGTCGCTGCTCAGATGATGCTAAAGATCCTGGACATGATGCAAATAGTACTAAAGACTTTCCACAATGTACATAACATCCAGCCTTCGATCCCAGGCTTTATAAATGGTAATTATGACTTAATCTATGATATGAGCACAACCCCTAGTATTCAGGTTGCTTATGCTTGGCATGCGAGGATCATATATCTCCGAGCTTGCTATAAACAAACATTTGATGATATGTTTACCACTAGGTTTTGGGAATCTCACTCTGAAGTGTTTGTGCCACGACCAACCCATCTTCTACAACTATTTGCATGTGAAAAGACTATGCATTCAGAGCTATATACAACACCACAATCTGACATTCCTGGTGCGGCTAATTGGGATGTTCTTCAAAGAGATCTTGTCAGGGGACTAAGGATCAAAGAACAGGAGTTAGCCACCAACATAGTCCAGCACTACATTGATCACCCCATGGAGCAAAGTTCTGTCAGAGATGACAGACACTAGGGGGGGGAGTGTTGGCATTTGGGAAGAAGCAAGTATGGGCATACACGCAGATCTAGCACTGAGGCAACCAATCAAATTTTTTTTCAATCCTCACATTATTTTAAAAGTGATTCTCATCACTGAAAACCATTGTAAATACCGTTTCACCTTTTTGTAGCTCCATTTTGTGCAAGTCAAGGAGTCCTCAAGCTTGAGGAGCTTTAGAAGTATTTTCCTACCAAGTTTCATAATTTTCAGAGTCCGTTTGAGCCTCCAAAATAGCTTAGGGACCTAATTTTTAACTAGGCCAGACACTAGGTCTGAACACGACCAAAGCTAGTCAAAAACTATAAATAGAGCTAGAGAGCTCATTTTTGGGGTTAGCTTGTTGTAGATTTGAACTTGTATGAGAACTCTTCGGCAATAGAAGTGATTCCATTGTCTCTCTCTTTGTTCTTGCCGTGTGTGTGCGTGTGTGTGTGTGTATGTGTGTGCATGTTTGTGTGCTTCTCACTCACACACTTGTGCCATCACTTGTTTGAGGTCTTCATACCATCCTCATGTCTTCCCGGATTGACATTAAAGGAGGTGCTACTCATCACTGAGCTACATACTTCCTCTGAGTTAGGAACATACCTCTCTCTATATACTACCTCCAATCCTAGGAAGTAAGTGAGTAGGCCAAGATCACTGATCTTGAATTCTTCATTCATCTATTCTTTGATCCTCTTGATTTTGTCTACATCATTACCTGTAATGATTATATCATCCACATATACACACCTTTGAATGGTTCCTCTTTATGATGAGGGAATGATCTGCCTTGCTCAGCATGAATCCTTTATCCTGCAAGTAAGTAACCAACATGTGATTCCAAGCCCTAGGGGTTTGCTTTAAGCCATGCAAGGCTTTCTTCAACCTGCATACATATTCTGAATATGATTGATCTTCAAAGCCAGGTGTTTGATCCATGTAAACATCCTCTAAAATCCAACCATTAAGAAAGGAAATTTTAGCATCCATTTGATAGATATTCCAATTCTTAGAAGATGCTATACTCATGAGTACTTTGATAGTAGGCATTTTTGCCACAAGAGAGAACGTCTCTTCATAATCTATACCTTGGGTTTGATCAAACCTTTTAGCCATAAGCCTTGATTTATACCTATTTATGGATCCATGTGAGTTCTTCTTTACCTTGTAGATCCGTCTAGATTGAATGACCTTCATGGATGGCTTCTTGGGAACCAATTGCCAAGTTTTATTCTCTTGAAGAGCTTGAATTTCTTCTTTCATGGCTTTTCTCCATTCTGGATTCTTCTTGGCTTCCTCAAATATTGATGGTTCTTCAGAGTTTGTCTCCTGAGCAAAATAAATTGAATGCTTAGTGACAAGGAAGTGTCATAACCATACCTTTTTAGCTTCCTTTTCTCTTTGGTTGATCTTCTTATGGTTTGTTGAGATGATTTTGCAACATCTCTCAAATCTTGCTCTTTTGCTTTGCCTTTGGAACTCCAAGAGTTGATCTCTCTTCTTGGAGTCTTTTGATCATCGTCCGCCACTATGGTTCTATTCCTCCTTTGTTCTACTCAATTCTACCAATCCATTTTTCTCTGGAGTATACCTTGTGATCTCCCTTTTGATACCCCTCTCTTGAAGATAAGCATCAAATTCATGGGAGAAATATTCTCCCCCTCCATCTAACCTTAGTCTCTTCAAGGTTTTACCTGTTTAATTCTCAAAAAGTTCAAGATATTTCTTGAAACAAGTGAATACTTCATCCTTGTGCTTCATAAAATAGAGTATTGTCCATCTTCTACAATCATCAATGAAAGACACATAATACTTGGATCCATAGATAGATGGCTCCTTGCTTGGAGCCCATACATTTTTATGGACTAACTCCAATAGGACTCCATGGATATATCCCTTCTTGGTGAATGGTTGTTAGTGAGATGCAAAATTGACAAGCACTGCATTTGTAAATCATATGATGCTTGGATATATTTGGTAAACCAAGCACACTTTGATCCCTACTGATTTGCTTCAAGGCCCTTTCACCTATATGAGTTAGCCTCTTGTGCCACATCTCTAATTTTGATAATGTTTGACTACCAAAAATGAACAATGCAATGTTCCTAGTGTCTTGGAGCTCAAAATTAAATAATGTACCTGAATTTTCTCCTCTTGCTATCCTTTGGAATCCCTGATGTGGATCCTCAACATATGCTCCATGCTTTGTGAACCTGACCTACAAACCCTTCTCAACAATGTAGCCAACACTTATGAGGTTCTTTGCTATGGTAGGCACACACAATACTTTGCTCAATAGGCTCATATTACCATCTCGAGTATTCACATTCCCAATCTTCTCCACTAGATGCCTTGTGTCATCTCTTATTTGGACTTCATTCCTATTTCTTGGATCCTCCAAGTCTGAGAGTAGAGCTACATTCCTTGCTACATGATTTGACTAACCTGATTCTATATAGAACATATGTTCATATGCTTTACCTTGCTTCATAGGCATATTCATCAGAAGTAATGAGTCTTCTTGAGTTTGATCATCTACATAGTTGTTGTAATTTATCCTTCCTCTATTTCCTCCTTGGTAATTGTTTTTGTTGTATGAATTGTTTTTGTAGCCATTGTTGATGTTGAACCTTCCTCTTGAGCTTCCATATCCACCTCTCTTATAGCCTCTTCCTCTTTGATTTCTAGGGTTCTAGTAATGTGGTTAGTCAAGCCCCATATGGCACATGGAGAGGAGTTTTGAGATCTCCCCCTACCTTGTGCTCCTCTTCTGCCTTTTCCTCTTGAACCTCTTCCTCTACCTGCAAAGTTTGCTTGAGGGGTACTACCTTCATCATCATTTTTTTTTTCTTTTTCCTCTTCGTTCTTATCTTTGTATAGGGTAGAGGATTGATTACCTTTTGAGTTGTCTCCATTCTTCATAAGCTTTTCTTGATGTGAAAAATTGTCCCATGAGGGTGTTGAAGTTAGGAACGTGCATGTCCATCTATTGGTCCATGGATGTGGTGAAAACTTCCCATTTGTCATATGCCTTTATTCCATTGATCACTTGCCTTAGTATCTGCTCTTCATCTACAAATTCTCCAATGCTCCCAAGTTTATCTACTAAGCCTTTCATCTTGGTGACAAAATCAATCACACTTTGCTTGGGCATCTTCTTGAGTGTGGTGAACATCCAGAGTTGGGTCTTCCTAGCTTTAGTACTTGGTGAGAAGAATGCTTCAAGAGCATTCCATGTTTCTTGTGAAGTCTTGCAACTCTTGATGTGTGGAAGTAAAAAATAAGAGATTGAGTTAAGAATGTATGACTTGGCTAGAGCATCCTTTGTGCACCATGTGGTTAACCTCTCTTGTTCTTCTTCAGTGTCCTTTGCTTCTGAGGATTGGCATCATCTCATCTCTAGAAATGTAACCATAGAGGTTTCTCCCTTGAAGATATGCTTCCACTCTAAGTGACCAAGTTTAGTAATTACCTCAATCCATTTTGTCTATGGATGAAGGAAATGCATCTCCCATGTTGAGTTGATGTAGCTTTGATACCACTATGAGGAGATGGTTGGATACACTCCAAAGATGAGCTAGTATTGCACAAAACCTGCTCAACACCTACCAATGTGACTTTACTGAACCTTAGTAGAAACCTTTATCTTTGAAAATATGGATTTAGAACCTCTATGTGCTTTGGAACATCATTCCCAAATGTTTGTGCCAAAACAAATAACTTGCATGTACAAGACGTGTGATAAAACATTCTATTTTAGGAATGTAGGTGCTCAATATTTTGTTCAGAGCTCACAACATGGTATGAATTGACTAAAGAGCTTTTGCACAAGTATACTTAAAGCTCATAGCTAAATCATAAAAGTTATTTCATGAATTTATATTCACTATACACTAAGCAATGAGTTTATCAACTCAAGGGGGTCATCCCAACATTTCAGGAGCAAGGTGATGCGAAGACATAGTCTACTTCATTAATACATATCTTGAGATTGGTTGAACCAAATCTAATGAGACTTTGTACGTGCATAATAGATAGCTTAATCTAACTATACCAAGTTAAAGTGCATCAATTGATGGATTACACGTAGAGAAATGGCTTCTGCAAAATCATTGAAATGATGAAGAAAATGATAGAGAATAGTAGACAAAAATGATCATGAAGAGATGTATCAATTACTAAGTGATAATGCACATATGATACATTTCACGAGGAAGGAGATAAGGAAGAGAGGTCACACACACTCTCACAATCAAAGAGAAGCACATACACACACACACACAGATTGAGGCAAGAAAGAATGATCTTCTTCTTCTTCTATTACTTAAAAGGAATGTACAAGAATGAACCAAAAAACAAGAATACAACAAGTGCAATATATAAAGATCAGTACATTAGGAAAAACCCAATGTCTATGAGTGAGTGAGCTAGAAAGAAACAAATGTGCGATCACTCTCGGTAGATAAATCTAGTACATCTCAATGAAGTATCCCTCACATATACAGGCATGACCACTATACATGTTAGAGAAATGAAAAACTGATACATGTCATCCTGGATCATCACATGTTGAGCTTGATATCTCAATAATCCTCCTCAAGCTCAATGTCATATCCTCTAATCCAAGCATCTTTCGAAACTTCTTCAGCTCCTCTGCTCCATGTGCTTTAGTGAAATATCAGCAACCTACTCATCTGTTATCACATAAACAAGATCAATATCACCTGCTAATACCTTCTCTTTGATAAACTGATAATGTACCTCGATATGCTTTGTTCTAGCATGAAAAAGTCACGTCAAATTCCATGGTTTTAAGAAATTTGCTGAACACATTTGACATGCATTCACCTCCTCCATCATACCTTGATGTCAGAATATACTTCCATGTATGTTTTTCCACCATGGCCTTAAAATTTTGGAAGTGAGTGAATACCTCACTCTTCTCTTTCATGAAATATACTCATATGTTCTGTGTATGTTCATCAATGAAAGTAACATAAAACCTGCATCCACCAAGAGATGTGGTCTTTGCAAGACCCCAAACATTTGTATGTACTATTTCTAACACGTTCTCACTAACATGCTGATCATGCAAAAATGATGCTCTTGACTGTTTTCCAAATTGACATGCTACACATAACTTTTGCATCTCTACAACCTTGAACTTTGGTAGTCCATTGACAATCTCCTTTGACTGTATCAATTTTAGCCTCTACAAATTTGCATGTCCAATTTGTTTCTACCAGATCTTTATATCAGCAATAACACTAGCACCTTTTGCAAACATGGTTGCATTCATTTTAGGAATTTTCACATTTAAGGTGAACATCCTACCCACTTTGTTTCCTTTGGCAATCAATCTTCCATCTCGTTTGTACTCTTCTACATATAACACATCATTATTGAACCTGAGATGTGATCCTTGGTCAACCATTTGTCCAATAGAAACTAGATTCTTTGTTATATTTGGAACATGCAGCACATCAACAAGGTGTTTTACCTTCTTGTCCTCCATAGACAATGCTATGTTTCCTATATGTTTGATAGGGTGTGATGTGTCATCACCTGTTTCAACATATCGGGAACTAGCAATTTCTACAAAGTACTAAACCATTCGGCATGATTGGTCATGTGATTTGAAGAACCTGAATCAACATACTAGACATTATCATTTAGTTTTGAAACATCAGCAAACATCGTATTCATCATGTGATGTTGAACCATGAATAGCTTTCCTAGAATCGTCTACACTTGTGGATGCATAGTTGTTTTGTTGCCTTCTATCATTTTGATTCTTCAACCTGCAATCATGTTCAAATTGTCTAGGTTTGCCACAATTCTAGCATCCTTTATTGTCATTACGTGTATCATCTCTTTGAAAATTTATGTGACCTCTTTGGCTCCCCTGCCTCGAAACTGTCCTGTTCCTCCTCCATGATTTTGTTGTTGACCTTGGTCTTCATTATCGTGTCTTCTTCTACTTCTGAAGCCTCTACCTCTGCCTCTTCCTCTGCTAGAGTAGAATACCTACTGAGAACTAGGTTTTCCTTGGGAGTTCGAGTTCTCACCAAGATTCTTTTTTTCAATAATCAGCATAGATACCAGATCAGCAAAATTCGGAATATTTTCCTTGGTATGTATAGAAGTTGTGAACTACTTATATGCAGCTCCTAAACCATGAAGGAATACTTCCATCTTATCATCATCATCATCTACATTCATGCCAATAGATGCAAGTGACTCATATATGCTTTTGATTTTTAGGGTGTAGTCACTTACCGACATGCTCTTTTTCTCTAATATATGAAACGTGTTCTTGAGTTACAATTTATGTGCCTTTATACTGGTCTCATACAATGTGAACAAACTGTTCCAAGCCTCTTTCGGAGTCTTGGCATCTTGTATGTGCCCAATCATGCTATCTTGTATGCTAATAGACAACCAATGCATTACCTTTCGTGCTCCTTGATTCCATTCTTCATATGCTCTTAACTGGTCCGCAATCTGATTCCTCTCTAGTAACTGCAAAGCGTTTTCATTCTCTCCTTCAATGTACTTGCAGTATAAATTTTTTATCCTGAATATCCAAGCATGGAAGTTGTTCTTGTCGAGCTTATCGCTCATAAGCTGACTGATTCCATCTATGTTTGCCATTTCTATAGTTATTCACAATACTACAAAACACTACAAGCAGCGCTTTTGCTTGAACACTATCGCACTATGATGTGATAGTTTGATCTTCAAAAAACACAGTTTTCATGTATCAACAGTACATAGAATCGCTTGAAGTTCTAGAGGCAAGGAAGAATGATCTTCTTCTTCTATTACTTAAAAGGAATGTACAAGAAAGAACTAAAAAACAACAATACAACAAGTGAAATATATAAAGATCAGTGAGTGAGCTGGCAAGAAACAAATATGCCATCACTCTCGGTAGATAAATCTAGTACAGCTCAATGAAGTATCCCTGACATATACTGGCATGACCACTACATGTCAGAGAAATGAAAAATTGATACGTTTCATCCTAGATCATCACATGTTGAGCTTGATATATCAACAATACATGGGAAGTGTAGAGGACTACTTGTACACAAGTTGAGCTCAAGGCATGCTCAATGTTGCAACTCAATAGCTCTCAAATTTGACTATTCTACCTCCGACTAAAATCTACTTTTTTTATACACATCATATACTTTTGAATTTTGAATTTCCCACTCAAAGTGTTCCTACACTTTTGGGGTGATTTGAAATGATTACTTCACCAAAAAATTCGGGGATTTGCTTCTCCTAAATCTAGGAGATTCCCTTTACTTTTGCTTTAATAATTATCTAAGGTAATTTGCAACCTTATTAGCTGATATTCTCATTCATTGGTACCACATCGATGAACACAAAGCAAGGTGGAAAGTATGATCATTAACCACCAAAATTTAATTTAAGTACTATTTATTTATATCATCTACTACACCAATCAAATGTTGGTTTCATGACTAAAGAAATTGTGTAAAAGTGATCCTAGCCAATGGGAATTTTTTAAACTTATATATAGTCAAGGAAATCATAGAAATGATGTGTTCTCACATATTTTTGATTCATTCGTGAGCTCAATAAGGGAAGCAAATTAATGGACTACTTAAGCTAGCCTTCTGCTTGCTTCCTAGTCATCATTACATAGTCATATCTCTTTTACTATTTTGGTAGTCATATAGCGAGTAAGCTCTAAGTTGATAATAGAGTTTGTACCATGTATCCTATCAACTCATTATGTTGTATGCCTTGTTGGGTTCATAATATATCACTTTAAATTGGCTCATCTCTATGTTCTTGTCTCTAAATATTCTAAGATAATTTTTACATTAAGTGGAATGTGGTCATTGTTTATACATAGATTCTAGACAGCTAACTAGACTATTATTGTGGCATTGGTTCTTTGAGGTGATATTAATAATTTTAAAAACGGTAACTTGAATTTCATTGAACATTAGGTATAGTATACCAAAGCACTCTAGGTAATTCTATTAGGTTGAGGTATAGTATACCAAAGCACTCTAGGTAATTCTATTAGAAATGTGAGAAACAAGTGTTTGAGTGCATAGAGGTGTGAGATATTATACATGTGATGCCATTCATGCTTCCGGTTGCATTTGGGATGTGTTAACATTTCCTCCCCCTATATATATATATATATATATATATATATATATATATATATATATATATATATATATATATATATATATATATATATATATATATATATATATATATATATATATATATATATATATATATATATATATATATATATGTGTGTGTGTGTGTGTGTGTGTGTGTGTGTGTGTGTGTGTGTGTGTGTGTGGCAAGCCTAAGTGCTTGGCCAAAATATTTAGGACTACACCTTATCCTACTTCAATTCACATGAGAAAGTATATTTAACTTTTGACTTCTCTTCAAAACCTAGAGATTGGTCCATGTATAGAACCTCCTGTAGTTATCTATTGAGTAAAGCATTATTCACATCAAGTTGAAATAGTTTCCATGCTTTACTTGCTGAAATTCATATTTATTCCTTGATATTACTCATCTTGTACATAGTGTTTAATGTCTCCTCAAGTTCAATTTCATATGCCAATGTAAATTCTTTAGCTACAAGTATTGCTTTGTATTTATCTATGCTTCCTTTAGGGTTTCATTTTACCTTCTAGATCCACTTGTTGCATATGATCCTTGTTTGTTTGGGACTAAATTCCATGTTTCACTATCCTCCAGGGCCTTGAATTCTTCATGTATTACTTCTTCCCATACCTTGTGCTCGTTTGCATCCTCAAAACAAGTAGGTTCTTGCTACTCTACTACCTTGAAGACTCAAATGTGATTGTGTATGCACTTCATCTTCTCCCTAAAAAGTCAAAGTGACCCCCCATACTTGCTATACTTATTAATATGTTATAGTGAGGCTAAATTGATGAGACAACTTGCTTTAGTTAGGACGACACTTTGATTGAATGTATGCAAAAGCTCTCTATTCAATTTGTACTAGGCTTTGAGTTTTGAGAATTTTACTGAGAACTTCACTTCCCAAAATAGAAGGCCCTCTAAGTTTTGTGAAGTGCAAACTCATCTGTTTTGATACAGTCATCTGAGAGTGTTCCAAAGGACTTAGTGGCTCTTTATGAATATTTTGGAAGTTATGGAAGTATATTAGACATTCCATAAAATATCTTGGCTGGCATTTAGCGGGCTTTTGCCAATACTCACTCATCTCTATCTATACCCCATCACTTATTCACAGATATCATTGTAGGTTCATGCAAAGTTTTGAACTATTCTTTTTTACACATCATGTGTTGGTAGCATCCACTAATCTAAATCAACATTGTAAATTTTAACTCAAACTCCATAATTTACTTCATACCTCATATATCCACATTGTTTTTTCACTTAATGGTGACCTCTTGAAAAGTGTCTTGGATTTCCACATGCATAATAGCCTTTTCTATTATTGTCTCTAGAATAGCCTCCTCTGGCTCCTTTTCCTCTTTCTCTACTTTTGAAATTTTAACGTGGTCCTACATTGCCTTTTCCATGATTGATTGAATCGGTTTATCTTTGCACAAATCTTCCTCTTCATTTGGTTGAGACTCATCTTCTGAACATGCCTCTGGCATTATTTACATACAATGCTTTGGTTTTTTTTCCCTTGGATCCTCCTCCTTTAATATTCCTTTCTTCAATAGCCATGAAGCCTACAAGTTTCTCAAATTATGTAACAAATCCTTTACATACATTGAAGTAATATGTGTCTTCCACTTCTCATCATCCTTCAAGGCATTTGATATATCATCCATCAAGTCATCATCCTCTATCTAGCACACTATTCACCCTGGATCATCTGCAAGCTCTTTGATTTTCAATACTCCCACTCATCCAAAGTCTTTCTACTCATGTTTGTTTCTTTCTTGCGTTTGTGCTCATGGAGTACAACCTGTTTGATTTCTCCAAAAGCTTCTTCCTAGTATCTGAGTCTTTATTATGAAAAATTGTGTTGTTGGCTATATGGTGTGAGCATATGAGTAATCATTTTTTTAAATTATCATTCCATTCCTAGGAAGCTCTCATTATATCATAATTAGGTTTTTCTTTTGCCAAAAAGAGAGAGATAAATTTGAGAGAGTCATATGTAGTCATGGAAAAGCTTTTACTATATATCCTCATGAGATTGGTTGCTTAGGTCCTAAGCTAGTTGCACCCATGATTATATTTACTATTCCACATATTCCCTGGAATCTCTGCCCTATACCAGTTCAAAAGGCTCACTTACATGAGCTCATTAAACTACTTAAGGAGAAGATAAACATGAGAATTTTAGAGCCGTCTTTTGCACCTTAATCAAATAGATGGTTCACTATGCCTAAAAAGAATGGGAAACTACGAAATATTCAAGATCTCCAACCCGTCAATAAAGTCACCATAAGGAATGTAGGAGCAAGACCCATTGTAGATGAGTTTGCTAAATCATTTTCAGGACATTCTATCTATTCAATGGGTGATTTATATTATGGGTATGACCAATTCCAATTTGTGATTGATAGTCATGACATAACCACAATTAACACTCCTTTAGGCTTAGTGCGAATGTGTAATTTACCTCAAGGAGTGACTAATTATGTGGCTCATATCTTGAGTGCTATAAATATGGTCTTACATGATTTTATCCCTCATATAACAATGCCATTCATTGATGATATTCCAATTAAAGGGAGTGAGGAACATGTAAAGCACATTACTTTAGATTCATCTAGATGCCCTAAGTTTGTTTTTTTACCATATCTCTAATTGCGAACAAATATTTCAATGATTTGAATAGGTAGGTCTCACATTCTCCATAGAAAAATATGCTTTTGGTGTCAATGAGGTTCTTATTGTTGGATATTTATGTGGTCATTATGGTCAAACACCATACCCACAAAAAGTTGATGCCATTACTAAGATTTTTAAAACGTGTAACAATTTGAGTGAGGTATGCAAATTTCTTGGTGCTTGCATCTTTTATGTTATTTGGATCCCACACTTTGCTCATGTTGCTGATTGTCTCTATGACTTGTTGAGGAAGAAAAGAAAATTTATTTGGATTGATAAACACACACAACCTATGCGTAAATTGAAGAAGTTGTTACTTGAAGCTCCCATCCTTAAGTGTGCAGACTATTCTATTAACAAACCTATTATATTGACTATTGATACTAGTGATCCTATTGGTATAGGTTGGTCATAATTCAAGATGATAGTGAAGGGAATACATATGCAATTAGGTTTGGGGCCAAAATTTTACATGAAACACAATGAATGTATCCACGGATCAAACGAGAACTATGGGGAATGGTAACATCTTTGAAAACAGACAAAGAATATTTCATAGGTGCAAATGTCAAAGTTGAGACTCATTGTTTGCCTCTCATTGGAATGATAGCCAATTGTTCATCTCATGATATAGCCATGCTTAGATGGATCTCATATATTAAGTTCATAAAAATCGTGAGTTAGTTCATATTTCACGTAAGTTAAATTCAATTGTTTATATGTTATCAAGAGCTAGATTTGGTGACGATCTTGAAAGTGATCTAATAAATAATGTGACCTTAGTTCACAATGTTCTGCATACATATGAGTATGAGAAATTTCATGATTCTGAGTACCAAAATGAATGGAGAGTTATAGGAAAGTATGTGAGTACACTGCAACCATTACCTAGTTGGACAACGAGTAGATTCCATAACATTAGGAAAGGATCTTACAATTTCTTCCCATGTAACGATTATCTTTTGAGACATGCTAAGGGTAAGGTTAAGAATACACAATGAGTCCTAGGAAAAGGAGGTCTTCAATTGCAAGTAATGAAGGAAATGTGTGAGACGTTATGGGCAAGTCATGATGGATTTATTGGATCATACGAAATAATTAGAAGTACCTATTATTGACCTAGGATGTATGTTGACATTAGTAACCATGTTTCTACATGTTCTACTTGTCAACTTCATTGGTTAGTCAAACATAGAGATCCTTTGCATCCTACTTGTCCACCTTGTATGCACTACAAGTAGGTAGTAGATCTTGTAACTATGCCTAAAGGTATTGACAAAATGTGTTACATTGTACTTGCAAGAGAGCACTTAACTAATCATGTAGAAGGATGTGCACTACGATCTAAGAACACTTACAATGTTTGCAAATTCTTGCTTGAAGACATCATAAGTCACTTTGGGTACATAGAGAAAGTAGTTGCCGATCATAGAGAGTTAGATGCGAGAGAAGCTAAAGAATCCTTTGAACATCATGGTATTTGTTTGTCTCTCACTATTGTAGATAATCTAGAGGCCAATGGTAAAATAGAGAGAGGGCATTCCACATGTAACTGTGACATTAAACAATGGCCTAGGTTCTTACCTTTTGCACTTTGGGTAGATCAAATGATGTGCACATGTACCATAGGGTATATGCGTGCTAAACTCATGTATTGTCAAAAACCATTGTTTCCAATTCAGTCTCATATTTTTGCATGGTCAAATTTGTCTTGGTTTGAAAACATGTCTACTCATGATTTTTTGAGTTCGCACATTAAACAGTTAGAACAAGGTAAATTAAGATTAAGAGAATCTAGAATGAAGAAGAATCTTTATTTTGACAAAACTCATCGATTGCATCCTAAGCGGATTGAAGTAGGAGAATAGGTGCTCATTTATGCTAGTACATTTGATGCATGCAAAAAACTCACTCAACAGTGGTTTGGGCCATACATTGAACCAAAAGTTAAGAACAATGGTATGGATGCTCTTTGTGAATTAAATGATGTTGCATTAAAAACTTTGTTTATGGGTAAAAGAATAAAGCTATTCAAGAAACGTGATAATGACGAGTACATTTTAGATGAGGACATTGAAGACGATGACAACAACGAGGCCGATTCATTGAGTATCCATCACACACACACACACACACACACACACATATATATATATATATATATATATATATATATATATATATATATATATATATATATATATATATATATATATATATATATATATATATATATATATATATAATCAATAAATAATTAGATAATAATAAAAAAAATATCATTTCTTTTTCAAGTTCATGTTGCTTTTTTTTTCAAGTTCATTCCAACTTGTTTTTCCAATTCTTGCTTGTTTTCAATTTCACCTCATGCATGTTTCTTTTCAATCTTTGCTTTGCATTGCATATCCACATCACTTGAGTCAAATGGGAAAATGATGTTTTCTCTACTTGCATAAAATTGTATCCCAAGTAGTAATTTATATAGTAAGTAATCGGTTATAATCTAGGATTACAGAAAGATAGAACATGTAGATTTTGAGGTTTATTTTGCTAACATGACTTTCATATATAAACATGTATATGTATCCTGTATCCAAACCATAATTGTTGAAGTCCTAGCTCTTGCTACTGCATGTTTCTACATCCTTAGTCCACCTCACAACACTTGTATCGGAGTTTAAATGATTGTTCTCCATCATCAACAATGGTTGTACCTTGTATCGGGGTTTAATCTTTCCCTGACATCAAAAAAATAAGCTACCATCTGTTACTAGGATGTTTACACTTTCTTCCACCCCAAAAAAGTGAACGTAACCATAAAGTCTCTGAATCATTTATTAAAAAAAAAACTTCAATGGAAGTTGAAGCATACAAGAATAAAGCACGGGCTATATAGGCAAATGTATGCATTAATGGAGTTCAGTTAGATTTCCTTGCATGTAATTGTCGAAAATCAAGTCTCAATCATGCTAAAAGGCTCAACCACGAGTTTTGCAAGTCGACCAATCAAAAAGAAGGACCCAAAGTCGTGGAATAAAGTTAGAAGCTCCACCAAACTCAATCAAATTCAAATCTCATCAAATCAGCCACCAAAAAGTACACCTAAGCTGATTGGTGGGTGGTTAGCTAGATTGTAGGAAAAGTAAAACTCTATATAAGCATCATTGTGCCACTTAGTTTAGTGAAGCTATAAACTCCAACAAGAAGACCCCTTGCTTTCTTACCTCATTTCCTAATGATTTTGCTCCTCTCTATCTAGAGGTGTAGTTAGGCTTTTCCAAATCTGATTGTACCATATCGTAGAGCATTGTTTGCTCTCTCATTGTGCTCATTTTCATTGATTTCAAGATTAATTTGGTATCTCATATTGTGGCCTAAACTTTTCCAAAGTTTCAAGTTATTTGGTTGAGTGAGTTCTGAGAAACTGCCAACTTTGTGAAGGTATATCTCTGCACATAGGCAGAGAGTGTTGCAAACAAGTAGCCTATTTTGCAGAGGGTGTTTCTCCCAGTTGGAGAATCCATTTGGGATGACTTATAGCTTATTGGGTAGCTCTTATAATTTACTACAAGTCTGAAAAATTTCATTTTAATTCTCTTTACAGGTGGAGAGAAAAGTGCAGAACAGTGATCATATATCATTGCTTGTGGATCTAGTGGAGGGCAGCCATCTTCCATTTTTGCATTGGGGTGTTAGAATCATCCCCCATTAGTGGTATCAGAGCCATTTTGGAGGCTTGGATACATTAGTGGCATCCTATTGAAGACTTGAAGGGATGAAGACAACTCGTGGAAGCACAAGGAGGACTCATCAAAGCAAGAAGACATTGAAAGGGGGCTACGTCGATCGAGATCTCAACTAGTCGAAGGTTAGCAAGGGAAAAGCTATCAAAAGGTAATATCCACACCTTCTAAAGCATAAAAAATTCGAGGAGAAGCTAGAGGAGCATCTTAGAGCTCAGTATGGCTGAGTATAATGCGCAAATAGAAAAGCAAGATAAAGGCAATTATCAACCATGGAAATTTAGAGCTAGCAACTACCTCATGGGCAAAGGATTGTGGGGATTAGTGAGCAGCACAGAGCCAATGCCTCATGTACATGATCCACCACTTCAAGGGCAAGTCAAGGCACTTAATGAATGGATAGAAAGGGATAGGAGAGTCATATTCATTCTATCCCAACATATAAGCAATAGCATGATAGGGCATATACAAGACTTGGACACATCCAAGAAGGATTGGGAGACCTTGGGGAGATTGTACTCTTCATCAACCAAGGCAAGGAAGATTCAGCTCAAGAATGAGCTGAATAATCTTAGGAAATCACCAAGTACTAACATAAATGAGTACATTTTGAAGGTTAAGGAGCTTGGAGATGCTTTAGGCTAAATTGGGATCCCAATCGAAGACGATGATCTTATTGCACACAACTTAATGGCTTGAGAGAGGATGAAAGGTGGAAAGCATTCACCACATCAGTTTATGTGAGGGATTCCCTACCAGAATTTGATCAATTAGTCACATTGATGGTGACCGAGGAGATGAACCAAAGAGGTTCACAATCAAAGGGCAGCCAAGCCCAAGTTTTCTATGCAAGTAGAGGCAAAGGCAAAAGAGGTGGAAAAAACTCCCAAGGCAGAGGGAGAGGAAGGTCAACCTCAAGCTCAAGAAACCAAGAAAGCTCCAACCAAAGCTATGGATCAAGAGCAAGAGGAAGGAGTAGA
The DNA here is from genome assembly GCA_020310875.1 of Ceratopteris richardii. NCBI lineage: Eukaryota > Viridiplantae > Streptophyta > Polypodiopsida > Polypodiales > Pteridaceae > Ceratopteris > Ceratopteris richardii. Next base: position 20,392,148 of record CM035429.1, read on the forward strand.
GCAAGAGGAGGAAGATCACATGGAAGAGAAGCATCCAATGGAGAATGCTACAATTGTGGAAAACCGGGCCATTATGCAAGAGATTGTTGGTCCAAAGGAGGAGGCAATCAAGATACAAAAGTAACCAAGTTAATTATGTTAGTACTTCAGCAAATTCAGAAAATGAGAACTTACTTATGATGTATGGTTCAAGTGAAAGAGTCAATTCAAATTTTGCATGGTACATGATAGTGGTTGTAACAACCATATGAGTTTCAATAAAGATGTTTTCCTTAATTTACATTCACCCATCACTCAAGGACATGTAGAGACAAGGGATGACACTGAACACAAGATTACACACGTGGGAGATGTTGCATTGAATGGATCTCAAAGCTCCAAGGTGTTGAAGGATGTGTTGCATGTGCCAACCATCACAAAGAACTTGGTTTCGGTAGGTCAAATGGTTGTAAGAGGTTATGAGGTGAGGTTCAATGAGCAAGGATGTTTTGTTGAAGACCCCGTGTAGGACTACAAGCTCATAGAACAAGGAAGAAGCAAGGAAGACTCTTCACCATGGAGGTAAATCCATCAACCCCTCACACTATCTACTTGTCAATTGGAAATAAACAAATTGCAGAAATCGACTTATGGCATAAAAGAATTGGCACATAAACTTACAAAGGATGAAGGACATGCAAAGGAAGGGCTTGGTGAGTGTTCTACCTGATCTTACATCTCAGAATATGCAGCATTTGTGCCATGCTTGTCAATTAGGGAAACAAAGCAGATTGCCATTCAAGAATGGAGCACGTGTGAGCAATGAAGTGTTGAAGCTCATACACACAGATGTATTGGGACCTACAAGGGAGCCATCCATTGGAGGTAATAAATATTTTGTCGCATTTATAGATGATCATTCAAGGTTTTTTTGGATGTATTGCATGAAGTCAAAGTCAGAGGTATTTTACCACTTCAAGAGGTTCAAAAACCTAGTGGAGACGAAAACAGGGAAGTATATAAAGACTCTCACATCGGATGGAGGGGGAGAGTATTTTTCAAATGAATTTTCAGATTTTCTACATGACCATGGCATCAAAAGGCAATTCACTTGTAGGTATACACCTCAACAAAATGGGGTAGCAGAAAGGAAGATATACATTATGAATAGGTGTCCAACCTCAGGAGTACATGGAGTTAAACCTTATGAAGCTTGGTGTGGTAAGAAACCCAACCTTTAACATCTCAAAGTATTTGGTTGTCTATGTTATGTTCATATACCTCAAGCATTGAAACACAAGTTAGACCCGAAGGCAGATAGGTGTATATTTCTTGGATATTCTTCTGAGCAAAAGGGTTTTAGATGTTATAACCCTTGCAGCAAAGAGCTTAAGGTATCTAAGGATGTAATATTTGATGACTTGTTTCCTTGGTATGGTAGCAAAGATGTGTTACAGGTTGATGATGCATATGAAGCTGAGAAGAAGTTCAAAGAGCAACCACAAAGCATGGAGATAAGTGGTCCAACCACTTCAAGCACACCACAAAAGGAGAGTACTACATCAGCTTGGCATGGAAGGAAAAGGAATGAAGCTCATTCAAGTGGAGGCGGTAGCAAAGGAAAGGAAAAGGCAAATGACAAAGACCATCGATGGGTAGACATGGAATCTACAAGTGATGAAGATATGGAAAAATTAGAAACTCCAGGATTTAAAGCATCTAAAATAAGGAGGAGGAGATTCCTATCATCTAATGGTGAGGTAAGGTCATCCAATAGGGTTAAATACCCTGTTCAAAGGTTAACTTATGACTCATTCATTGCAAGACACTATGCCTACATGAGTCAAGTTATATCTTGTGAAGAACCTAACTTTTTTGAAGAAGCAAATAAGCAGGAGCTTGGAATCAAAGACTTGTGGACTACTTGGTAAAATGTGGATACAATCAGAGTCATGCAGAATCATCACTCTTTGTGAAGAAGGAAGGTAGCAAAATTGTTTTCATTTGTATATATGTTGATGATTTGATCATTACAGGGGATGATGAAGCCAGCATCAAGGACATAAAGAGGAAGCTTGGATGTGATTTTAAAATCTCAAATTTATGGATTTTAAGGTACTTCCTTGAGATTGAAGTACTATATAAAGAGGAAGGTATATACTTGATGCAAAGGAAATACATTCTTGATCTTTTGAAGAAGTTTGGTTTGTGTGATTGCAAGCCCATTTCAAATCCATTAGAAGTAAATGTTAAACTAAGTGCTCATGAAGGTGAAGAAGTGAAGGATGTGACCATGTATAGGTCAATAATTGGTTCTCTCTTGTATGCTACTATGACAAGACCTGATATTGCACATGTAATTGGAGTGTTATCTCAATTTTTGCAAGCACCAGGACTACCTCATCTTGTTGAAGCCAAAAGGGTACTTAGGTGCCTCAAAGGATCAGTAAATGAAGGTCTATATTATCCATTTGATGATGGACTAAATGTACACGCTTATTGTGATGCTGATTAGGCAGGTTCCAAAGATGACAGGAGGAGCACTAGTGCATATATTATCATGCTAGGGAAGAAGACCATCTCATGGATGTCAAAGAAACAACCAATCGTGGCTCTTTCATCAACCAAAGTTGAGTATAGAGGCTTAGCACAAGCCTCAGTCAATACGAAGGACCAATATGCAGATATGATTACCAAAGCATTGGATGCAGTAAAGCTACACCACTTCAAGGCATGCATTGGAATGAAGGACCTAGGCATTGAGACTTGAGGGGGAGTGTTGAAAATTAAGTCTCAATCATGCAAAAAGGATCAACCACGAGTTTTGCAAGTGGACCAATAAAAAAGAAGGACCCATAGTTGTGGAATAAAGTTAGAAGCTCCACCAAACTCAATCAAGTTCAAATCTCATCAAATCAGCCACCAAAAAGTGCACCTAAGCTGATTGATGGGTGGTTAGCTAGATTGTAGGAAAAGTAAGACTCTACATAAGCCTCATCTCACCTTTGTTTCTTGTTTTGTATGCATTCCACAAGTTTCCCACTTAGTTTAGTGAAGCCATAAACTCCAGCAAGCAGCCCCCTTGCTTGCTTACCTCATTTTCTCATGATTTCGCTCCTCTGTATCTAGAGGTGTAGTTAGGCTTTTCCAAATCTAATTGTACCAGATTGCAGAGCATTGTTTGCTCTCTCATTGTACTCATTTTCATTGATTTCAACCTTCATTTGTTCTCTCATATTGTGCCCTGAAGTTTCCCAAAGTTTCAAATTATTTGGTTGAGTGAGTTGTGAGAAATTGCCAACTTTGTGAAGGTATGCAGAGAGTGTTGCAAACAGGTAGCCTGTTTGCAGAGGGTGGTTCTCCCAACTGGCGAACTTATTTGGGATGATTTAAAGCTTGTTAGGTAGCTCTTACAGTCTACTACAAGTCTGCAAAATTTCCTTTTAAGTCTTTGTACGACTGTAGAGAAAATTTCAAAACAGTGAGCATATATCTTTGCTTGTGGACCTAGTGGAGGGCAGCCATCTTCCATTTTTGCATTGGGGTGTTAGAATCATCCCCCATCAGTAATTAAATTTATAATTGTATTTAAGGTAGATTGTTTTATGAAAAAGGTACAAATTTGTTTTCAAGATGAGAGCAATTGATGCCTAAAACAACTCAATACATTCACGTACAATCCAAATTGATACTTTTTTTTTCTTCTTTTACATGTTATCAATGTTGCCTATTCATTTACATATATGTTGCCTATTTTTTCATCCATATTCAAGTTGCATGTTTCAATTCTTTCTTTCATGCAAATTTTGCTTCATGTCACATTGCCTACTCATTCATGCATATGATCAATTTTTTTCTTCTATGTTTCTTATGTTCCCTATAAAAGAATTTGATGCTTGGAGATTTTTGTTTTCCAGATAAAATAGAGTGGAAAATCTGGAGGAATCGCAGGTTTAGTGGGGGCAAATGTCGTCGAGATTTTCTCCCCTCTCTCACTTATGAAGACCTACAGGAAACACATTGAGTGAAGGTAGATAAAATTCCTAGAGAAGTCCAAGATGTGCGAACGATTTCAAAGGGACTTCACATGCAAAGTTTGGAAGAAATCAAGAAAATCCAGGGTAGCAGTCAAAGCTGGTCAAACTTTGGTAATTAGGGAAAAAAATTCACTATCACCAAATTACATGAAAATTCATATACTTGTAAAGCCTATCAAAGATAGTATATAGCCTCAATTTCACATGTAAATGGATTTTCTAGCACATTGATATGCCATGTGCATTTAGTAAAAATGTAATTTTTCCACTTAGACCCTACAAAATCTTGTATAGGATTTTTTGCTAGCCATATGCTCTAGCATGTATAAATAACATATGTGGACACATTTGTGCAAAGTTTCAAGCCTATCAAAGCTTCCTAGACACCTTAATGCCACCTTGCAAACTTCCAAATGTAGTCAAACTTGTACAAGGGAGATTCAAATGGGAATTTCTTCTACATATTCCTGAAGGAGACCTTTCAAAACATAGCCTTCCAAATTTTCATCTTCATCAAAGGATATTTGGAGGGTCAAATAGCACAAAATCTAGTTTTCACAATCGCCATAGTTTTGTAGATTATACAAAGTGAAGGCTTGAGGGTTTTCACATGGCAAAAGATTATTGAACCATGTTTTACAATCAGGATGAGTTCACATTCAAGGATGGACATGCACCAAAGCTCAAAGCAAGTAGAATCCATGATTTTTTCATCAGATAAGCTTATGTTTATGGCCAAAGATGAATAATGTAAATTTCTTCCAAAAATAGCAGTTAATCTTATTCGAATTGATGTCTACATTGATCCGACGGTTGCGATCTTCCTGAGATCCAATGATAGAGAATGAAGGCACCTAATTTTCCCTCCTTTGCCCTAGATATCATATAAAGAATCAATCCTATCCATCCATTTGATTAATCCAACGGTTTTAATCAAAAGTAGTTGATCCTAAGGTTGAGAGCTGATTTCTTCATATTCAAAGGCCCAAATTCATTCAAAAAACTATAAAAACCCTCCCTCAAAATTTGTGGAGCACCATTCTTGGGCATCCATAGGGCCCTTGCTAGCACATGGTTTCCTTGAGACAATCACCCTCAATTGAGGGTGTGAGGATGCAAGATGGGCTAGTAAGAGCATAGTTCCTAGAATCAATTTTAAGTTAGGCTTCCAAACTGGGATAGTCTCATAAACCCAATGGTTTCTCTATCTTTGCTCACCCGTAGTGGAGCATTTGAGTGAGTTAGAGTTGATTTTATGATTCTTAGACTTCTTTAGATAGACATTATGCTCCTAGAAAGATATAGGGTCACTGAAGTGGAACATATCCTCTTACGTGTGACATTTGGTTGAATTCTCATGGTGGGAGGTGTCACAATGAAGGAGATAAGAAAGAGAGCTCACACACACATTCTCACTCTCAAGGAGAAGCACACACACAGATTGAGGCAAGGAAGAATGATCTTCTTCTTCTTCTATTACATAAAAAGGAATGTACAAGAATGACCTAAAAACAAGAAAACAACTAGTGCAATATATAAAGATCAGTACATAAGGAAAAACCTAATGTCCGCAAATGATTGAGCTGGCAAGGAACAAATGTGCCATCACTCTCGATAGATAAATCTAATAAAGCTCAATGAAGTATCCCTGACATATACTGGTGTGACCACTATACATGTCAGAGAAACGAACAACTGGTATGTGTCATCCTGGATCATCACATGTTGAGCTTGATATCTCAACACTCCCCCTCAAGCTCAACGCCATATCCTGTAATCCAAACATCTCCCGAAACTTCTTCAACTTCTCAGCTCCGAGTGCTTTGGTGAAAATATCAGCAACCTGCTCATTTGTTCTCACATAAACAAGATCAATATCACTTGCTAATACCTTCTCTCTGATGAAGTGATAATGTACCTTGATATGCTTTGTTCTAGCATGGAAAACAGGATTCCATGCTAACTATATGCTGTTAAGATTATCGCAATAAATAGTGATAGGCTTTCCCACTTCCACACCTAAATCTGCAAGTAGCATTACTAGACATGATGCCTCACATGCTGCCATTGCAGCACCTCTACACTGAGCCTCTGTAGTCGACAAAACAACGGTGGGTTGCTTCTTGTTGATCCATATAATAGGTGCACTCCCAAGCGAGAATAGAAAACCACTAGTAGCTCCAGCCCAATTTGCATCATTGTATACATAATCCTGCAAATCTACACCAGCCTCATAAAACAATTCATAATCCAAAGTAGCACTCACATAACTTAGAGTGCGCCTCAAAGCATCCAAATGTGGCTTCCTGGGAACCTGCATAAACTGACTTTCAAGTCCAACAGTATAACTTAGATCAGGCCTTGTAATTGTGAGATATATAAGACATCCCACAATTTTCCTGTACATAGTAGCATTTTCCAAGGCTTCACCTGATGTAGTATCCAACTTCAAATCTTGATCTAATGGCATAGAAATTGACTTACAATCAGCCATACCATACTTTTGCAGCATATTTCAAGACATATTGCCTTTGTGACATCCATATACCTGTTTCTGTATGTATAAACTCAATGCCCAAGAAATAGCACAACACACCAAGATCTTTCATGTCAAATTCTTGCATAAGAAGTTGCTTTATCTCTTTGATGCTTCCTTCATTATCACCACCTACAATCAGATCATCAACATAAATAGCCACAATAGTGATGCCATCATCAGCCTTCCTTATATATAGTGAGTGATCTACATCACACATAGAAAACCCAATGCTGGTTGAGTAATCAACAATCCTTGCATGCCATGCACGAGGGGCTTGCTTCAGCCCATCCAAATCCTTTTGCAATCTACAAACATATCCTGGATGCTTTGAATCTTCATATCCTTGTGGCTGGTCCATATATACTTCTTCTTGTGACTCACCATGTAGGAAAGCATTCTTCACATCCATCTGATGCAAAGTCCATCCTTTTGTTGTAGCTAATGCAACAAGTGTTCTGATAGTAGACATTTTAGCTACAGGGCTGAATGTTTCCTCATAATCAATGCCATATGTTTGTGCATATCCTTTAGCTACCAATCGTGCTTTATATCTGCTTATGCTACCATCAGCATTATGTTTTACCTTGTAAACCCATTTGCAACCTATGGGTTTCTTTCCTTGCGGTAATGGAACCAGCTTCCATGTATCATTTCCATAAAGTGCATCCATATCCTCATCCCTAGATTTTTCCCAATCTGCAATTCCAGTTGCATCTTCAAAGCAAGAAGGCTCAGCATCTTGTATTACCTTTGTCATGTAGGCACAGTGACGAGCCATATAACTATCATACGTCAATCGTTGCACTGAATTCCGCATCCTCCCATATCTTCTTGGTCTTGGGTCACTTCTCCTTGTATCATCTGCATGTGCCCTTCTTACTCCTGGAGTCTTCACAGAGGGCACTCCAAGTTCCTCATCAAGACTCTTTTCTGAACCGCTTGAATCTCCATCAACATCTTCAAAACCTGCACATGTTTTATGACCTCCAGAAAGCTTTTCTTTACCTTTCTTGGATGTATTTGATGAATTTTCTGAACTGAAATTTCCACGCAATCTTCCACTCCATGGATTTGAGTTGGAACTATTGGTTGGTGATGCATCCGGTCCACTCAAAAATTGAGATTCTGCACTCGATTTTTCAACATTTTCTTTATCATTTGGTTCAAGATTCAGTCCTTCTTTGACATCTGCATGGAAGCTTGCCATTTCATCAAATACCACATCTCTGCTCACCTTTACCTATCATGTGAGTGGGTTATAACATTTACATCCCTTTTGCTCAAGGGAGTATCCAATGAAGACGCACTTTTCTGATTTTGGATCAAGCTTCATCCTCAATTCGTCTGGGACATGTACATATGCAATAGAGCCGAAAACTTTCAGATGTGATAAGTTTGGCTTTTTACCTGTAAGCTTCTCTTCAGGTGTAACTTGATGTACAACAACATTCGGAGTTCTGTTCATGATGTATACAGTAGTATGCACAACTTCTGCCCAATAACAATGAGGCATATTCTTCTCAGCCATCAAGGCTCTTGGTATTTTTGCAATATGTCTATTTTTGCGTTCAGCAACACCATTCTGTTCTGGTGTGTACCTGCATGAAAACTGATGCCGAATTCCATGATTTTTTAGAAAACTACTGAACTCATTTGACATGTATTCACCTCCTCCATCAGATCTTAATGTCTGAATGTACTTCCCTGTCTGCTTTTCCACCATAGCTTTAAAATTCTGGAAGTGAGTAAACACCTCGCTCTCTTTCATGAAATATACCCATACTTTGCATTTATGGTCATCAATGAAAGTAACATAAAACCTGCAACCGCCCATAGATGTGGTCTTTGTTGGATCCCAAACATCTGTATGTACTACTTGTAGTACATTCTCACTAACATGCTTGTCATGTGGAAATGATGCTCTTGACTGTTTACCAAATTGACATGCTGCACATACCTTTTGCATTTTTGCAACTTTGAAATTTGGTAGTCCATGGATAATCTCCTTTGACTGCATCAATTTCAACCTTTGCAAGTTTGCATGTCCAATCCGTTTGTGCTATATCTGCAATGACTCTTGCACCTTTTGCAAACATGGCTGCATTCATTTCAGGAATCTTCACATTTAAGGTGAACATCCTACCCACTTTGTTTCCTTTGGAAACCAATTGTCCATCTTTCTTGTACTCTTCTACATATAATCCATCAGCATTGAACATGACTTGTAATCCTTGGTCAACCATTTTTCCAATAGAAACTAGATTCTTTGTTATATTTGGAACATGCAACACATCAGCAAGATGTTTTACCTTCCATCCTCCATCAATAGTGCTATGTTTCCTGTATGCTCAATAGGATGTGATGTGTCAAAACCTATTTCAACATATCCAGGAACTGGCAATTTTTGCAAAGTACTAAACCATTCCGCGTGACTGGTCATGTGATTTGAAGCACTTGAATCAACATACTAGACATTATCATTTTATTTTGAAACACCAGTAGTCATCGTATTCATCATGTGATGTTGAACCATGAACAGCTTCTCAAAATCATCTACACTTATGGATGCATAGTTATTCTACTACCTTCTGTTATTTTGATTCTTCAACCTGCAATCATGTTCAAAGTGTCCAGGTTTACCACAATTCCAACATCCTTTACTGTCATTACCAGAATCATTTCTTTGGAAATTTATGCGGCCTCTTTGGCTCCCCCTGCCTCAAAACTTTCCTCTTCTTCCTGCATGATTCTGTTGTTGACTTTGGTCTTGGTTACTATTTCCTCTTCCACTTCCAAAACCTCTGCCTCTTCCTCTACGAGAGTAGAATACCTAATCAGAACTAGATTTTCCTTGGGATTTTGAATCCTCACCAAGATTCTTTTCTTCAATAATTAGCATAGATACCAGATCAGCAAAATTCGGAATATTTTACCTGGTTTGTATAGAAGTTCTGAACTGCTTATATGCAGCTCCTAAACCATGAAGACACACTTCCACCTTATCATCATCATCTACATTCATGCCAATAGATGCAAGTGACTCACATATGCTTTTGATTTTCAAGGTGTAGTCACTTACTAACATGCTCTTCTTCTCCAATGTATGCAGCTTGTTCTTGAGACAATGTGACCAAACTGCTCCAAGCCTCTTTTGGAGTCTTGGCATCCTATATGTGTCCAATCATGCAATCATATATGCTAACAAATAGCCAGTACATTACCTTTCGTGCTCCTTGATTCCATTCCTCATATGCTCTTACTTGATCTATAGTCCGATTCCTTTCCTTGAAGTTCTCGATCTGGAATATACACAAGGCAAGTTACAGTTTTTGAAACTGACCTGGTTTTTCTACGAGCCCCACCTTGTAGGCTCGAAATGGAGGTTGAGATGGCTACGAAACTTCAATCTGACAAAAACAAGTGACCCTAAAGGGATAACTCCCAAAAATATTTTAAGGTCTTCTACCTTCACGTCGATTTTCGTAGCAAATG